>JBBMOE010000004.1:9540603-9558152 GCA_037975065.1 Chaetodon trifasciatus
CCCCACCCTCTGCTTTCCCTCTCAACACCAGCACAGAGGAGACCATCCCCCCACCCCAAATCACAGCAGCCCAGGTGTGCAGAGAGCTGAGGAGGCTTCATGCCTGCATGTTGAAGCTGGGAGACCCCCTACAGCGCATCTTCAACCTGAGCCTGGAGCAGGGGAGGGTCCCTCAGCTGTGGAAAACATCCTGCATCATCCCAGTCCCAAAGAGACCAAAACCTGAGGAGCTAAATGACTTCAGGTCAGTCACCCTGATATCACACGTGGTGAAGCCTATGGAGCGGCTGCTGCTACACCACCTGAGGCCGCAGGTGCGCCATGCCTTCGACCCTCTGCAGTTTGCTTACCAGAAGAAGGAGGGAGTGGAGGACGCCATTGTCTACTTGCTACACTGATCCCTCTCTCACCTGGACAGGGGCAGCGGTGCGTTGATGATTAGGTTAGGTTTTTTGACTTCTCCAGTGCCTTCAACACCATCCAGCTTCTGCTCCTCAGAGATAAACTGACATAGATGGGAGTAGGCTCACACCTGGTGGTCTGGATTACAGACTATCTGACAGGCAGACCTCAGTATGTGAGACTGGGGGACTGCAGGTCTGGCACCGTGGTTTGCAGCACAGGAGCCCCACAGGGGACTGTGCTCTCTCCAGTCCTGTTCACCCTGTACACATTGGACTTCCAATACAACTCAGAGTCCTGCCACTTGCAAAAGTTAGCAGACGACACTGCTATCGTGGGCTGTATCAGGAGTGGACAGAAGGAGGAGTACAGGACACTGATCCAGGACTTTGTCACTCCAACCACCTGCACCTCAAAACCACCAAGACCAGTGAGATGGTGGTGGACTTCAGGAGGCCCAGGCCTCATCCAGAGCCTGTGACCATCAAAGGGGACTGTGTGGAGTTTGTACGGACTTACAAATACCTGGGAGTGCAGCTGGGTGATAAAATGGACTGGACTGCCAACACAGATGCTCTGTGCAGGAGAGGACAGAGCCGACTGTACTTCCTCAGTAGGCTGGCGTCCTTCAACATCTGCAAAAAAAATGCTGCAGATGTTCTACCAGACAGTGGTGGCAAGTGCCCTCTTCTAAGCAGCAATGTGCTGGGGAGGCAGCATCAAAAAGAGGGACGCTACACGTCAGGACAAACTGGTGAGGAAGGCGGGCTCTGTTGTGGGCACAGAGCTGGACAGTCTGACATCTATGGCAGAGCGAAGGGCGCTGAGCATGCTCCTGTCAATCATGGACAATCCACTGCATCCACTGCATCCGCTGCACAGCGTCATCTCCAGGCAGAGGAGCAGCTTCAGTGACAGGCTGCTGTCACTGTCGTGCTCTACTGACAGACTGAGGAGGTCATTCCTCCCCCACACCATGCAGCTCTTTAGCTCCACTCGGGGGGGGGGGAGAAATGTTAAACATTTATGTAAACATTCCTCAATGTTCTGAATGGAATCTGTACAACACTCTGTTCAACATATACCTTAACTTGCATTCTGTTTGCACTGGACATTTAAACTTGCATTCTGTTTGCACTGGAGATTTAAACTCACATCTATCTTACATTCGCACCTTCCTGCAAACAATTCAAATAATAAGTAACTCTTTGTAGCTGGAATAGCTCTACTGAAGGAATACAAGGGAAAAAGGTCAGTTAGAGGTCTTGGTCCTCCTACAAATGTAACTCTTCTCATTGCAGTTTTCGGCAGCAGTCCCCAACCTTTTTTGCGCCATGGACTGGTTTCATGTAAAGCAATATTTTGATGGACCCCCATAGAAACAAATAAAAACAAATAATTAAAAATACAACTCACCATTACACTGAATGTAGTTGTTGTAATTAGTGCAAGCCCTTGTTTCTCTTCAACGAGAAGGATTCATTGCCTCATTTGCGAGCCTGTTACCACATATTACGCAGAGCGGGCTTGGTGCATGAGAATCACCTGAAGCGATAAAACCATATTTTAAGTAGGACTGCTGATATTGTCTCTTAAATGCAGCACAGGCGGAAGCACCTGATTTTCAAAATAAAACTTCTTTCAGACTCTGATGATCAATAAAATATTTTTTGTTCAGTCTCTCTGTGCAGCCCGGTACCAAATGGCCCACGGACTGGTACCGGTCCGCGGACCGGTGGTTGGGGGCCACTGGTTCATGGGACTATTGTTAGTCAAGACATTTAGTGTAGCCAGATATCACTGATGTTACATTTTGACTAAAAATAACCTTTATATTTTCAAGTCAAGTCAAAGTTCATTTGTATAGCACATTCAGAAGCTAACCAAAGTGCTGAACAGACACCAGAATAGGAGTAAAGAAGAACAATAACATAGAAAAGTAAAAATGTAAAATTATTGCTTAATCATATATTAAGCCAAGGTGTCAAGGTCAACTTGAATTGAAGTGTTGAGTCTTCAAAATTCAAAAAAGATTCAGCAATTATTTAAAAGTTTTGAAGGTCTTAGCTGTTCCTATCTGATGAAGTAAGGTGTTCTAAATACAGGAGCCGCCATTGCTCGGACACCTCTATTTTGAGCCTGGATCTCAGAATGTCCAAAACCATCTGGTTGATCCTCCTCATTCCACTGTATTGATGTTAAAAACAAACAGTGTGTTTGCACTTCTAAAGGTGGGGGACTAGCAAGAGACAGATTTTAAAAAGTTTGATCCACCCTACCTGACACTGGTGTCTTTTGAAATCCTACCTCCCAATTTCTGACACAGTCCTTCCAGGATAACATCACTGGGGTTATTTTCTGTGACTTAAGAAGGTTGCAAAAAAAAAAAGAAAAAAAAAAAAGAAAGTAAGTACAATTGGTACGATTGGTACCAAAACTATCTCACTATCAGATAGATAGTGCTGTCCTCTTTGAATGATAACATGTCAGCTTGCAGTATGCAAAGTAACTATCAAGCATTACTCAAAAAATAACAGCAATTACTTTTCTATAGTTTTTAAAACTTTGAAAGTTGAAGTTCATCCCTGCAAAAGAAGAGGTGATAGTGATATATAGACTAGCTTGTGACACATGTACTACTCGCAGGGCTAGTTGGTGACTAATTGTTGTTGGCAATTTAACAACTAAAGCACAAGCCAGCTGAGAACATTCTAGAGGTAGTAGTCACCAACTCGTGGTAAGTTACTAAGCTTCATAGCTTCTTCATTAACAGAACAATGAGTTTACACTGTTAACTCAAAAGTAAAGAATAAACTCCATCACCTCCTTTCTCATCGTAAATGTCTAAAAGCCTCTACCCATAGTGCGCAAGGGTAAGAACTTCCACCCAGAGCTGGGCAGTGCAGCATTCCTTTCAGTGACATTTAATCAGGAAGCTTACATTTGAGGCACAAAGCTAAGCATCTAATTTTCTGAAATATAAATGCTCAGCAATGTTTGTGCCGTGGTTATCTAACAACACTTGCCACTATTCTGAATATGCTTTTTATATATTTTAGTTTGCAAAAATAAAAAGTGGAATCCATTCAGACAAATTTACCAGACTGTTTGTTTGTTTGTTTGTTTGTTTGTTTGTTTGTTTGTTTGTTTGTTTGTTTTTGTTCATGCAATATAAATGAAGAGTATACATGATTTCCAACTACCATCATTGTTTGGAACAGGAAATTGGTCTTTTTTATTGTGCAGTGGGTTTGAACATACTATTATAACAATGAGAGGCAAAAAGAGGCAAAAGACTTTGAGACACTCTTTAGCATAATGTATGCTAACATGTAAGCATACCATCTACTGGAGAGTCAGACCTGATTTTGGTACCAGTCTTCATGTCACAGCTCTGGCAAGAATTCGGAATCACCTTTTGTTTGGGTCTTCATTTTGTTTGTGTTTGTAAGTTGGATACATTCTTTTTGTTCTCTGGCTCTGTTACATGTTGTGTTCCTCATTCTTGATGTCTCTGTCTGCTTCTTCTCTTCCCTCAAATGGTAGAAATTTCCGCAAACACCTTAGAATGGTGGGCAGTCACAGGATGAAGGTCCAGAGTAAGTATGTCAGTCTATCTGTATGCATGATGCCAGTATGTTTTCATGCATTCATGCTCTACAGTGTCTACCATTATGACCGAGGTTAATCAGAATTTCTTTTTGCTTTATGCATGGAACGGTGCATGTGGAATCTTATACATTAGATGTTTATGAATCATGTCATAAAAACCTTATTCCTTAATGTCCTTGTTGATGGTCTCTTGCGCCAAGTCCACACATACACAGGTGTTTTTTTTTAACGTTTCTTTTTCTGTTTTGGCTTTTCTTGCACAATGTTTTATGTCACTGTCAACAGAGTTTTTGGAAAACTCTGCAGTATTGATGTGTAGATAGAGTAAACAGTTTTGCTTTGTGTCCTTTGCTTGCAGTTGGAGTGTGTGCCCCTTTCTTCTTTTTTTTTTTACATGAGGCAATTTTATGGTGGACATGGCCAAAATAGTGCTGGTGCTAACCTTAATAACAAGGCTTTTTGCATGTTTACACATAACCGTAAAGTTCCTGTTCCACTTCAGTCGAGGAATGGGGAACATCAGACTGCACCACGGAGGTCCCCACTACATAATCCAACATTCCCACAACACAGACCCCACCATCAGAATAGCATTCATAATTTAGTGGTCAGACCTCAAATTGCAGGCAGCCTACTGGAATTTTTTTTTTTTTTTTTTTTTTTTTTTATTCAAGATAAAGGGCAGGATCATCATATCTTGACAAGCAGGTTACTGGTTGAGTTAAGAAGCCTAGAAAAAAAACTTAACAAGAAAATATGTAGTTTTCCAATAACCTGAATTTGGATAACATATACAGTGATATGAAAAACTGTTTGCCCCCTTTCTGATTTCTTATTCTTTTGCATGTGTCACACTCAAATTTTTCAGATCATCAAAGTGTGACAATAAAACATAAATTAACTGTGGTTTATCATATCTTTGGAAAGCTGAGTCCAATTTCTCTAGCCACACCCAGGCCTGATGACTGCCACACCTGTTCTCAATCAAGAAATCACTTAAATAGGATCCTCCTGATAAAGTGAAGTAGACCAAAAGATCCTCAAAAGCTAGACATCATGCTGCGATCCAAAGAAATTCTGAAACAAATGAGAAACAAAGTAATTGAGATCTATCAGTCTGGAAAAGGTTATAGAGCCACAAAGCTTTGGGACTCCAGCGAACCACACTGAGAGCCATTATCCACAAATGGCGAAAACATGGAACAGTGGTGGACCTTACCAGGAGTGGCCAGCCGGTCAAAATTACGCCAAGAGTGCAGCGACGACTCATCCAAGAGCTCACAAAAGACCACACAACAACATCCAAAGAACTGCAGGCCTCACTTGCCTCAGTTAAGGTCAGTGTTTATGACTCCACCATAAGAAAGAGACTGGGCAAAAATGGCCTGCATGGCAGACTTTCAAGACGGAAACCACTGCTGAGCAAAAAGAACAAAAAGGCTCGTCTCAGTTTTGCCAGAAAACATCTTGATGATGCATAAGACTTTGGGGAAAATACTCTGTGGACTGACCCGACACAAGTTGATTTTTTGATCATACCAACAGTAATATGGTGATGGTCTGGTCTGCAACAGCATCACTCACAGCGTGCTGTGTTATAAGTCCCTTCTTGACAACCAGCTGCATTGTATGTGCAACGCAGCCTAAACTAGCACTCTCTCATTGCTGTCCATTGCCTTTTGCATGTTGCTACTCAACGGAATTTGCCACTTGTAAAACATTTCTTTAAGGGTAGCTGTGATCACGTCGCTGGTGTGTGACCCACAGAAGTTTGTAGCATTTAGCATTGCATTGTGTGGCATGTAACTCCCATCCAGCAGTGTGCAGTTAAACTTAAAAGTGACACGGGGCATCCTCTCCATGATTTTTGTTGCCTGCACACTATTAGTTGGAAACTTTCCACATCTTTCCCTCAGCTCCTTCAAAGTTAGCTGCATCATACCACCTTCTTTTTGTTTATTCAGTTTCAATGAATGAACGAGCGTGCTACCTGGAGTGAAATCTCTGTAGGTGCTTGATTAAGTTGGTTGTGTTAACTTGACCACCACCCCACGGAACATTTACTGCGCAGGTATTGCAATAGCCGTCGAGTTTGTAGGCTGAGGCAGTTTGAAAAAGTTCCAGATAGCCAATACTTTTGCTCGTTAAATTTTGAAAACAATGTGGTCCACGTTATGTGTGCTTCACCGCTGTGTGTTGCTTGCGCATGACGCCACAGCGGCTATAGCATAGCGTTAGACTGAATAGATCGGCCCCTATGTATTGGGCCCATTGTCACCGATAACCAATCTAGAATTTTCTTCAATATCGGGGCCGATACTGATACCAATATCGGATCGGTGCATCCCTAATGAAGACTTTGGAGTGGCCTAGTCAAAGTCCTGACCTGAATCCAATTGAGATGCTATGGCATGACCTTAAAAAGGTGGTTCAAGCTCGCAAACCCTCCAATGTTTAAGTCATTTTCCAAACAAAAATCCCAAACATCTGCTGGTTCGATTTATAATTGTGATAATTGTCTGCTTTGCTTAATTTCACCGGATAGCAGATCTTTGGGGTTTTGACCATTGGCTGGACTAAACAAGCAATTTGAACCACTAACCTCTAATGTAATGGCTAGAACTGCTTCTCTTTGGCAAAACATCTGATGTTAGGTAGTAAGGATGATGATGGTGCTAGCAAGCTAGATTTCTAGGTTCGGGTCAGTCAGTCTTGAGCAGAACAGAGTCTTTACAAGAGTCAGTTTTTGAAAAGAACCCCTCACAGTAGTAGGTTGTTGCTTTGCAGCTCAGTGTCTTTTTGAGTAGGTTGTCAGGCACATCAATTGGTTCCACATTAAACGGCAAATTTGTTGATGTTCATGTCCTGAAACCTCTTACCAAATGCCTGAAGGACTTTCACACTCTTTTTATTTCGCTTTAATTGATTTCACATTTGAAAACAGAGAGCTGAGAACCTGGCTGGAGCTTGAGGTTCTGTTCTGAGAGGTACTGGGTAATGTCCACCAGGAAGACCAAATCACACAGACACTTGCTGTCACTGAGTTTTCCTTTCATTTCCATGATTTTTTCAAGACAATCAGACACTTTTGAACAATTTTACCAGCAGTTCCACGTCAGCAACAAGGCACTCCACAAATTCTCATTCTGAATGAGGTTGTTAGCTGTTAGCTCACAAAATTTGCTTGCATTACACTCAGTGGCGGTTCCAGACAAATTTTACTAGGGGGCCAAGGAGGGGCCTGTGTTTAACCAGAGGGGCACATTTAGTAAAAAATGGCAACAAACGATATTTAAAGGTTATAAACTTTATTTTACTTAAAAATCATATAAACATTTATTTTGTTCAAGACTGAGTGCAGGTGCAACATTGGTAGGGCCATAAAAAATGAAAAATGAAAAATACAGTACAGGGTACAAATACAGGGTGTCAATTCAATGTGAACAAATCTCCAGGGTACAATAAAGGGTACAACATTGTGCCATTTCCTATTTATGGAAGCCCCACTACTGTGGACAGTTAAGTCCACACTTGAGTATTTGAATTGGCACAATGCTGGATCAATTGAATTTTAATTAGAAGAAAAAAACGTAGGGGCATGCATTACATTTCTGTTGATTACTTGTATAATGTATTTGTTATCGCAATGCAACAGCCAAGACGGATGAAGTTACGTGGTTAACATCACAACATTGTGTAGACCTAGTAAGGATACTGACATTTGGATATTCACTTCTGCTTTGATGAGTTTGCTTCGATATGATTAAGTTTCTAAACGTGTTGAGACCAGACATTTCCAAATTATCATTATCAAGCATGTCCCCAAAAAAATAATACTTTGGTTATTTCTCTTGGAGGGCCCAACACCCTGAATTTACTTTACTTGTTTTTTTCACAATGTGGCCAGGGACATGTCTACAGAGGCACAGGCCTCCCTAGGCCTCTGTGTAGAACCGCCACTGATTACACTGTTTCTGTCAGAATGTTGTCTTGAAAGCTGCTTGCTGGGCATCGAAACTCCACCAAGAGCATTAACTTTATCCAAGCGCATTTGTCCTTGCAACTCATCCAATGTAGCATGTTTCAAGCTGTAATAATGTTGAGTTTGGAGTTTTCCACTGCTGCAAGCATGTCCCAAAAAAATAGCTTGTTCATTTCTCTTGGAGGGAGACACCCTGAATTTACTTTACTTGTTTTTTTTTTGACAGTCGCCATGATGTGCTGATACGTGATATCAACTGATACGTGCATGTTGTGTTCGGAACGTGTTAGTCAACTATTTAATGTTATTTTCTTTATTGCTGAAAAAAGGTAACTGCTTTTTTTGTATTTATAAATTGCCTCATGGGCCAGATCAAACAGTCTTACTGCAACAAGGTGGGAAATGAAACTATTAGAGACCAACAAAAATCTGACCTGTTATTGAGTTTTAAGAATTTTTGTTTAATTTTGATTAATATTTTTCTGAAATAAATAATTTGGACAACAGAATGTTGGAAAAATAATACAGCAATATCAGTATGTCAACAGAATACCATTTCAATGAAAATCAATAAACTTTTGTGTGTGTGCTCTGTAAACACACTGGGTTAGCATGACAGAATGCTCTGTTGATGATCCTTTGAAGAGCGTGTTGTGTGTGACTATATACCCCCCTTGCTCCATCAGCCTTCACTGACCGCCGAGTCAAGAGTTTCTGCCGCTCATGGAGTGACCCAACCCCCATCAAGCCTGATTCACTGCATGACTCCAGAGACAGTGAGTTGATGTTCTCTTTTTCACTTGAGCACATGAAGAACAACACAGACACTTACTCTAGATAGCACACACATGCATACATACATGCAAGTTTATACACGGACGTAAAACTGAAACACATGACGTGACTCTTGAGGCATTGCATATTTACTTATCCACACAGAATAAGATAAGATAAGATAAGATAAGATAAGATAAGATAAGATAAGATAAGATATACCTTTCTTAGTCCCATGGTGGAGAAATTTCAGAATACAGCAACTTGTACTGAGAAATGTGCATAGAAACCCATGCATACCATTTTACATACTGAAAGCACACTCTTGAAAGCACACAGACACACAGCAGTGTGCTCGAAGACACATCAAAGCTACAGACAGACAAAATAAACTCACATGCATGTACACTCATATCCACATAAACACACTGTACTCTACTCTGCTACACATACCATCTTTCTCATGGTAGTTTTTGATGTCTCTGTGTGTCTACAGTTTACCTGTTTACAGTGTGGGCTGCCTGAATCTCCACACACTGTGTATCTGTACTCAGCTGTTCTCTTCCATGCACACAGTCATCCTTATCTTTCAACCTGCTGTCCATCTGCCCATCTCTTGCTATTGTAGAAGTCTGTATCTGGCTGGGCACATAAAGAGAGTTTATTGTGCCATTTTCTGTGATCTGCTGTCTGATTTTAACTCCTCCGTTCCTCCCCACTGCCCTGGAAAAATAAAATAACAGGTGCATTGCTTTTAAATGGAGGCATTTAAAAGCAATGCACCTGTTATTTTATTATCCTTCTCTCTAATCTTGTTTGTGTTATCCTTTCATCTCACTTTTTGTTTGTGTGTGAGACAGGTGGTGAGCTTCAGACCTTCTCAGGGATACTAGATGAAGGGCTGGATGAGGATGCTGACTGGGAGGAGGAGAGAAATCTGGAGAGAGTGGCATGTGATGGACAGGATTTTATCCCACCTAAAATCATGGTGAGGATCCAGACAGTAGCCTTTCAGATTGACTCTGAAGTTAAAGAAAATATATCTATCACATTCCTCAAATTGATGCAGTCAAGCATATTGTTTTCTTACATGTTTCCTGTTTACCACAGCTGATATCCTCCAAGGTCCCAAAGGCTGAATATGTTCCCAACATCATTCGAAGGGATGACCCCTCCATCATCCCCATTCTTTATGTGAGTGGCAGTCACTGACACTCACTTCACACTACCAATGTGTTTAGGTTTAAGGCCTTTAGTGCTATATTTATTTATAAATCTTTCATTAGTTGTGAGGAAACAACATTTTTTTTTCATCTGTGAAAAATTATGATTCAACAGTGCTTTACATCCTTACCATGAGGAACCAGCCTGACCTCATTGCAGTGCCAGAGGCAAAGCAGAGTTGATACCTATACAGTGTCCAATTCACCACCTGCCAGGCTTAGCTGTGTGTAATTCTAATTGATTAAACTTAAATAAGTCTAAACTGTACTCGCCAACTTCAGCTTGGAAGTACAGCTGAGGCTGATAATTTGATTATGAACTGTGTTTGAAAATTGTTGGTGGTGATAGATTAATTCAATTGATCACTAACACTACTGGAATTCATCCTTTTGGATGCATGAATGTTTTGACTATTTTTCATGCCAATCCATTCAATAGCTGTCAGGATATTTTAAGGTGTTTTCCACCAATTTAGCATTTTGCTCCCACAAGTTTGTCAGACTCACAATTAAAAGTATAAAGGAGACAAAAATGATGTGGCAGAACCAAAGACATCATGTTTATTATCCCACATATTCTTTGTCAAAACCTGGTTCCTAAATTACCCACAAAACCATTGGACAGCAGACAATTGGATTGGCAATTTGGAGAGAGGATGTTTTATAATGGTAGCAGCTAATATAGCATTTAGCCGCTAGATTCATGTAGAGATGAGGAGCAGACTACAGAGGTCTGATAACCTCTGTTCCTTCTAAGTGCACCCCCGTTAATTTGTCTTATTTCCTAGTAGTGATGTGCATTTACTCTCAAGAAAATCAGCAGTTTCCTGCCTGTATGCTACAATGCAAGGCTATGGGCATCAGTTGGCATGTATCAAATGATACAGTGATGCATGACCAAACCAATGTGTGTTGCACTTTAGATTGACAAATCAAAAGACATTTAAGATCAAAATATTGTCATGTCAATGTAGAATAAAGATAAATTGAAAACTAAATAGACTTGTGCAGGTGTTTTTTTTCATATTTTTCTGCAGACAATTGTTAACCCAGCACCTGCAAAGAATTTATGGTTTGCATACCTCATGATGATACTTGTCCTGACAAATCAAACAAATGGTTGACAGTATCATTCTTGGAGTCATGTTTCTAACATAACTTGACATTGAGTGACTGCATAGAGAAAGGATTTAAAAAAATGTATTTCTTCTCAATTTAAAATACCAGCAGGATAAAGTGGCGACAAATAGTTGAGCCCGAAATAAGCTGTTGAACATGACAATAGCCATTCCACAAGCGACATAGCCACAACCTTTATAAAGAAATATAACTCAAGAGGGGGGGTTGTAGAGCTAGAAACTAGCCTCCCACTACCAGAGTACTGTTCATATTATTAACATAGTTTTCACAATGATATTGAAGTGTAACTTGTGCTAACCAACCACATGTTTTATGTGTTATACCAGCCATCAAATGACAACAGTTTCAATGGTATGGCATGCCTTAGTGTTGACTATTGTTTACCAGAAAATGAATCAGAAACCAATTTCACTGAATAGTTTAGGTGAAATTTCATAAAATCTAAGAATAACCAGCAACAGCCCAGTAAGTGATGGATTCATTCTGCCATGTCCATGGGGTTCATTTTTCTGAAGTAAGAAAAGAAAAGCGCTGTCAGTTATACAGTGCACCCTGGCATTTGTCTGTTCAGATCAAAAGGGAATCTCGAGGTTGGTAACCACTGTCCTCAAGGCTAGAGATGACGATTTTAAATTTACATTTATTCTGCTGCAAATAACTCCTCAAAGACTAATGAACAATAATTGTGACAGGGTAAAATTGGCACTAAATGAAATCTGATGCCATTAATGGCTGTAAATGAACTTCATTTCTGTCTGCAAAGTCAGAGTGTTGTTCAGTTTTGTTATTTTTAACAAAATATTTCTGTTTTAATTTTCCATTTAAAGGACCATGAGCGTGCCACGTTTGATGACATACTTGGTGAGTGTGACGTGTGTTTTTGTAAACATTAGCTCTCAAATGAAAATTACTGTCCCAGTGTAAATGTGAAAAAGATGAGGGTGGAAGTTTCAGCTGGCTGGAGTGTAGAGATCTCATTGGTTTTATATTTGAGTGTCTTAAGGGACAGTCAATTTACATGTCCCACCATTACAGCTGAGTGGGAAAAATTACACCTATCTCTCTCTCTGTCTCTCTCTCTCTCTCTCTCTCTCTCTCTCTCTCTCTCTGACTCTCCCTCACTCAGAGGAGATAGACAAGAAGCTGACTGCCTACAGAAAAGGCTGCAAAATCTGGAACATGCTCATTTTCTGCCAGGTGAGTGACAGGAGAAATATGGTGATATTATTGGGTCACCTTTTCCCTTAAATTAATGTTGGGTTGTAATAAGTCAGGTTACAATAGTACTCACTAACTTGGATGGATTGAAGGATAAACTGATATTAGCTGTTAAACATATGTTAGCCTTTTATCTTTTTCTTCACAAAAATGTATGCAATAAAGTTTTACACATTAGTTTGACAAATATTGGCTGCTGCTTAAATAAAAAAAAAAAAATAAATTGTCTTTTTTCCTTTCATAGAACTACAGGCCAAACACAAATATTTAAAGACTGCAGTTTCACAGCAGTAAAGTGGAAGTAATGGCCAATAGCACTATGGTGGTATGTGTTCTCTTGATGCGCTAACACACGCTGCCAAGCTGGATGTGATGTATGTGGATATGGATATTCTGCCTTCACCCCCCCATTTATGCAGAATCTCTGGATAGGTCACACAGTCCCTATGACATTATAATGATACGGCTATACTGATCCAGTGTGAAACCCAAAGTGTTCAGTATTAAATAGGTAGGTCTGTTTTTCTCACCTTTCAGCCAATCACACGCCCCCGTCATAGTCTTATCAGTCATTTTAACAGTCATTAGAAATAGAGCACTTGTAAAACAGCAGACATTTTTTTCAGCTTCACAAACCCCTCTGACACTGCAACTGACTCTTTGTATTATCAGAATTTCATCAGTTTTGTTGATTAATATTTGGAAAATCTAGAAGAGCCATATGATTAAATAATTTCATTCAGACTCAGCCATTGGAAGGCATGCCCATTAACATTTGATCAATAGGGCTGACCAGTAACAATCTGAAACTGATATGTCAAAGTGTAATTTTGACATTTTGGATGTAAAACAATTTTGGTATCTTGCAAATATATTTTCACATGTAAAACCTATATTTTAACTAGTCAAAACTGATTTACAGATATCTTCAACTAAATAATAGCTATCATTAATTCCTTCCTTCCTTCACAAGGGATAGTATTAATTACAGATGATTGAATTTACACTTGTTGAAAAAGAATTGGGAATTGTAGAAATGTAATTTCCCAACTTGGATATCAACAATGCCACACTTCTGCAGATGGGGAAAACAGGGAAGCAAGGGGTTGGACCCAAATACATACTATAAATTACCAGGATAACGCCCACCAAGTCGTACCGCTATTTTTTAATTTTTTATTATGGTGGAGCAGGTAGAGGAATTAGTTGTGTCGTGAACGAAATGGCTCTCAGAGCCGGCTCTTTGAAGTGAACTATCGGAGCTGGATCCTGCCTGGGAGCCGGAGCAGGACCCACACTTTGTGTGTGTGTGTGTGTGTGTGTGTGTGTGTGTGTGTGTGTGTGTGTGTGTGTGTGTGTGTGTGTGTGTGTGTGTGTGTTCTTTCTTCTCGACTTTTTTCTGTTCAAGCCGCATGTGATTGGTCAACTACATGATGTATGGTGGCTTCTGTGTACGCACTGAGCAGGAAGGGGAGGGGCAGCGATTACAGACACAGCACACCGGCCATACCTGAATTAAATAATATATTCCTATTTGTACGAATTTATGTGACATTTATCACATTAGACCCCTATCCCCACCCCCACCGCAGTTCAAATAACTTATTAACAAAAAGGCAATATCAAAAGTCTTTCAGGAATGGTGAGGCAGGCAAATGGCAAATCCACAGAAAATGTGAAGGAGCTGAATCGAAAAGTCCAAAAGAAACAAGGTCCAAACAAAAACAAAGCAAAAGTCCAAAAGCACTGGGAAACACTAGAAAGGGCTAGAACACTTGACACACAATGTACAAGGACTAGGAAAACACAGGCTTAAATACACTGGGCAGGAAAGATTAATGAGGGATAGGTGAAAAATGAGGGACAAGTTTAAAAAATTAAATAAAAACATATTTTTTGAATTTGTTAAAAATGAGTGGTGTGAAATTGTTTCGAATTGATATAACTGACTGAACTCCAAATGCAGAACACAGACAAAGGAAGGGTAAAAGGGATTTATTTGCACCAGGAGTACGGATAATTTTCACAGAGAGACAATCCAAGGTGAACTAGGTGAGGAGTGGGACCCGGCAGGTCACTAAAGTGAGTCTGCGTTTTCAGGTTGAGGATGAAGAAGATGAAAAAAAAAAAAAAAAAATGCCACTGCTGATATTTATATGTGCTTTTTCCACAATGTGGGGTGTGTTTTTGACCACCTGCCTTTTTGAGCCATCAGCGGCCTGCCGGTTTGTTTCCCTCCACTCTGCTGTTCTCCTCTCGCATTTCTTTAACGAGCCAACATGTCAACAGTTTGATATCGTCAGGTGGACTTTCTGGCCTCTCTGACAGCGTTTTGGAGCAACAGAAGGTTTTCATCAACGTCCAGATTTGGTGAATTAAGAGTTTATTTCAACCAAACCAGAGATGGTAGCATTTGATGAAACAGTGGAAAGATGAACCAATCTGCTGCTCTGGCATTACACCATACAATATAACATCTACGGAACTACTCATCCCAGACCACAAAGCTGTCTTATCCAACTTTAACCTATCATTTGGTAAACCAAGAGTGCATCGCTCCACATCATGCCGCAACATTAGACACATTAACCCAGATGACCTCAACAGTCTAATTTCCTCTAACCCCACCCTCGCTCCACTCTCCTCACTCCCAAATCTGACAGACTACTACAACCATACCTTATCCTCCGCACTGAATATTTTAGCTCCGCTGAAAACACGGGTTGTCTCATTTACTCATACCGCTTTGGGGTACACACCTGAATTATGTCAACTCAAGGTCTATGGTCGGTGACTAGAGAGACTTTGCTCCAAGACTGAACTTACTGTTCATAAACAAATGTACTCTGACCATATCCTTTACTACAACAATGCCCTTTCAAAAACAAAATCCTCCTATTACCCAAATATCATCAGTGCAGGTGAGCGAAACACCAGGACTCTCTTCTCCACAGTGAATACACTAATCAAACCACGAAAGCCAGCATGCTCAGTAACATCTCCAAAGAACAACGCACAAATTTTCTAACATTTTTTAACTCTAAAATAAGTGAAATCCATGAGCAGCTGACCAGTGCCAGTGCTAACATCATGCTGACCTTCCTACCATTAGTAAGCAGCTTGAATCTATCCCCATCCACTGTCCAAGATGACTTCAGTCTGCCATTATTAAACCAACATTGAAAAAACCTGGTTTAGACTCTAGTGATCATAATAACTACAGACCCATTTCAAACTTACCATTCATCCCCAAAATTCTTAAGAGGGTAGTTGAAACTCAACTTCAGGCCCACCTCGACAGCAATAATCTTTATGAACAATTCCAATCTGGTTTTCGTCCCAAGCATAGCAAAGAAACTGCACTGGTCAGGATTACAAACGAGCTCCTCCGTACAGCTGATTCTGGTTTACTTTGTATCCTCATCCTCTTTGATTTCACAGCAGCCTTTGATACATATCGCATCAAATTCTCTGCCATTGGAATCGGGGGCACTGTGTACTGGTGGTTTGCCTCTTACTTTATGGATAGAACACACTTTGTTCAGATACAGAACTACCGTTCTGAAAGCACCACAGTTCACCATGGCGTTCCTCAGGGTTCAGTGTTGGGACCACTCCTGTTCATCATTTACCTCCTCCCTCTTGGCAAAATCTTCGCCACTATGGTATTCACTTGCATTGCTATGCTGATGATATTCAGCTATATCTGTCCACTGAGTCCACCTCCACTCTGGCCCCCACTACCCTTACTGCCTGTCTGTATGACATACAAATATGAATGACAAAAAAAATACCTACAACTAAACAGCAGTAAAACTGAGCTACTGCTCATTAGCACAAAATCCACGCTTGCTAAAAATAGTATTTCTTCCCTCCCAAATGCTGACACAATCATTCCTGTCTCTACACAGGTCAAAAGCCTTGGAGTTATCCTGGACAGTACTCTCTCAAATCATACCAACAATATCTCCCGCATTGCTTTTTTCCACTTATGTAACATTTCCAGACTCCGCCCTGCTCTAAGACAACACTCCACTGAAATCTTGGTTAATACTCTGGTTACATCTCGCATCGACTACTGTAATGTAATCCTGACAGGCATCCCCAATAAACTCGCTCATAGACTTCAACTCTTTCAGAACTCTGCAGCACGCATCATCACATGCACAAAATCCGCTGAATGTGTCACCCCTTTACTAATGCGACTGGCTCCTGTATCACAGCAGATTAACTATAAAATACTCCTAATATTCAAAGCACTACATAATCTATCCCCCCCATCTCACAGACCTGCTGCAGATTCACACTCCCTCTCATTCTCTTTGTTCCTCATCAGCCAATCAACTAGCACAGCCAGTCTTTAACCTTAGTACAATGGGTACCAGGGCCTTTTCCTGTTCTGCCCCCAAACTCTTGAATTCACTTCCCCATCACATTCGCATACTGGACTCCATTACAGAATTCAAAATTGCTCTCAAAACCCATCTATTTAGAATAGCTTATTAACTGTAATTACTACAACTGCACCCCCACTTTTGCTGCTAATGTTAACTTTTACTCAGTTGCCTGTTGTCGACTGTCTTTATGTTGCTGCTTGCTGTGTACTTCCTTTCATTTTTATCTGTATTTAGTTTTATATGTTGTAAGGTGACCTTGAGTGTCATGAAAGGCGTCTTTAAATAAAATGTATTATTATGATTATTATTATTATTCCCTTGTAAAAAAGTTGATGTAAACCACTGTAAAGTGTAGATAGCACAACTGTGAATACAGTGACCAACTGTACAGAGCAGTTGCTTGAGTGAGCAACTGTAAATAAAGATAGCACACAGACTTAATTTAAACCTCTTAACCTTTTGAGCCTAACCCTAACAAGGCTACTGCAGGGATTAGCCAGTGTTAGCAGTGTTGGCTTGTTTATCTTGGCTCAAGCTACCACAGAGAAAGACTTTCTCTCATTTTGCTCTCTACAGAGTTGTGTTTTTATCTCGAAGGAACAATTTAGGCAACTCTGAATTAACCAGCTAAAGTAAATTTCATTTTGTTGCTGAGTAGATTAATAAACTAAGCTCATAACCCCCCTTAGCAAGTTTCCAAATAGGTAGGTGGCACATGAGCCCTTATTAAGGTAAAATAAGTTAAAAAGAGAGAGAGAGAGAGAGAGAGAGAGAGAGAGAGAGAGAGAGAGAGAGAGAGAG
>JBBMOE010000004.1:9558536-9575826 GCA_037975065.1 Chaetodon trifasciatus
AGAGAGAGAGAGAGAGAGAGAGAGAGAGAGAGAGAGAGAGAGAGAGAGAGAGAGATTTGGTGTACTGTGTTTATGTACACCTAGCACCTACTAGGTTGCTTATTCAGAATTATCTTTACATAGTTATGGCTTTAGCCAACAGGAGCTAACTGGATAAATAAGATTGCAATGTTTCAACTTGCTATATTAAGGAACCAAAGAGCATGTTACCTGAAAGGTGCAAGGGAAGTGACACCATTTTCATGAAAATTGTTATAAAATAAAACTTGACATGAAATAAATGTTACTCGGGAAAAAAGAGCAATGAAATAAAAACAAACTGAATAAAATGAAATCTGAAACATGTTATAATAATGAGTCCATTTTTAATAATTTCTTAAAGTATTTCAGAAATAATTGTCATTTCTATATTTTACACAGTCTTAGTCTTTAGTCTTTTGGGTTTTTGAATTTAGAATTTTGGGTTACATACACAGCCTAAATACACAGATGAGAACGAAATATCAAACGAACATTTTTAATTATTATAGTGATGGTAGAAAATGCATACATGAATGTGAAAGTATGTGATAGAAAAGTATAATGAGATGAGAGCTCAGATCAGATATATTCTACGATGCTGTAGTGGTGTAAAGGGAATATTGCAGGCTCTGAAATGATGTTGCTCTCGTTCACAGTCCTCTTGAATAATGCAACATCTCCTCTGTTGCATGCGTGAAATATATTAGGCGGAAAATGCATGATATGGTCTGGCTTGCTATTCTCATGCACACAATTTACACACAACCACACTAATATAGTTGCAAGCCATTAACAGTTCATCAGATAATTTAGAGTCAATAGGATTTGAAGGAATGACATGACACTTCCCAGAAGAGTAACATAATAGAAGAATAGTAACACAAACTCCTTTCCCCAGGGAGGTCCTGGACATCTGTACTTACTGAAGAACAAGGTCGCCACCTTTGCAAAGGTGGAGAAGGAGGAAGACATGATCCAGTAAGCTGTCATTATAACTTATCAGTGTAAATAAATGTATTTGTTTGGGATTGAAGACTGATTGAAGAATCACCAACCACATGAGTTAAATTTTTGTGAAAAAATGTTGCATATGTTCTGTGAAACTCAAATTAATATTCCTGTAAGCCACTCCTGAGCAGTTTTAAAGAAACAAATGGATTGAGGCAGAAATGCAGCTCTTCCTTGACAAATTTGTGATTTACATCTAAATGATTGCAGGTGGCATAAAAGCATGTGGCAAAAATATCTAACCATTGGACTACCTCCAAATTATGTTTAGAATTGTGACTATCATGTGTTCACTCTTATCTCTTGTAAAACTATCATTCAGTTTTGGCCTTAACTCTCTTTCAAAAATGCTTTTCACATTTCCTCTGGTGCTCTTTATTTGTTGTTGATTTTCTTAACCTCCCACCTCTCCCATGTGTGCAGATTTTGGCAGAGGCTCAGTGCGCTGATGAGTAAGCTGAACCCAGAGCCCAACCTCATCCACATCATGGGCTGCTATGTGCTGGGGAGCACTAATGGAGAAAAGGTAAATTGTCTTTGTATTATGAGTCATACCAAGCCACAACAACAAATAAGACTCCCACACTCCACTATTTAGTGAAAAAGTTAACTCAAAATGTCTAGCTGCATATGCATTGCATTGGGACAATGAAAGAAACGATACACATTCAGCACTATGGAATGACACCCACTCAATTAAGCTACACAAACAAACACACTCATAACCCGCCAGTACCTCATACCTCAGCCGCCTTTTCTATGCAGCCACCATATAACCATGAGATAAATGTATATGTATGACCTAATTAAATATGTGAAAACAGCATTAGGGCACCAAGACATTATTTGCTTAAGAGAGTTATAGGTTTACACATGAAGTGCTTAATGTGTGACACCTACAAATGTATGGTCACAACTAACTGCTAACTTCCTTTATGTATGTATCTATGAAAAAGACTAGCCTTTATTCTATCGTTACAGTGCCTTGGAGTTTTTTTTTTGTTTTATTTTGTTTTGTTTTTTTTCTTAAGGAGTTTTTAAGGTCAGAAGTCTGGAAATTATTTGTGATGAAATAATATTGAAAATAATATTTAATCAAACATTCTGTATCTGCGAATTAGGAGCTAAGCAAATTCTCTGGTGTACGATTAATGTGTGAACTCAGCAGCAACAACACACCAGCATTCTCACCAGCAGTTAATGTCACCTTGACAGTGATGTCAACCATAGGGAAATAATCCACTTTTAACTAACCCACATTCATCTGGGGACACCATTGCTTTGAATGATCTCCAGCTACACTGTATATGCAGTGATGCTAACAAATTGTTGATTGATAGTACATTTATCTCACATTTCATAATGTAGCCTATTCGTAACACAAGGTATGGCAGGGGTCCTCAACTGCATTTGTGCAGGAGCCAGAATTTTTCTGTGGGGCTGGACTTTAAAAAAAATAAATAAATAAAAATACATGTATTTGCTTCTAATTAGCCTATTATTTTTGAACAATTTCACTCTCTTACAAATTAATGTAAATTTTATCAGTCTATATTAGTCTCCTGAATATCATAAATATGGAAAATTTGATAATCATATCATAATGATAACTAGATACTAGAAAATGCTCTCAGACCACCAAGGAGGAAGTCAGTGCTCAATACAAAACCCATAGTTCAGCTACCAAGGAATGAGTCCTTTTCGCAAATAAAAATTCCCCTTCTGGGACAATAGTTGGCCAATGAAAATAAACACAAGGGATGTCTCATGCATGTAATAGATATCCTTTGTGAATCTCTGTGACTATCAATTGAATGGGTGAACTAGGATATAGACTTTTTGGCTTCTTGCCAGAGACTGGCCAGCTGACTGACCATCAACTGGGAGCCTGGATGTTATCCACAGGCCGCCAGTTCATGATATAGGTTGGGTCTGGATTGACTTACCGTTTGGTCTGGCAGACTGAGGTCCAAATTTTTTCAAGAACAGATCTTCTCACTATACCTAGAATAAATTCTAGCCCATTGTCCCTACAGTCATGAGTCATATTTAGGTTTTAGTTGAAAATATATTTTTGATGGGTATGTGTTGTGGTAAAACTTTTATCTAGAGTATTATTACCCTGGTATTATTCCCTTTCAAAAAATTAGGGCCACGGTGCAATCGCACGAGCACTGGTCACTGCAGCTATGCGTGTTTTTTCTTATTATTCTTTTTCTGTGTGTGCGTCTGTTGAGCTGAGAGCACGCACGCGAGCGCGTGCAGCTGTGTCTGAGTGCATGACATCATCGGTCAGGCCACCTCCAGTTGCCGTAGCAACCTCTGAGCCTCAGTACTTCTCTGGGCACTCCCACACACACAAACACAGATATGTAGCTTCATGTGATTACAGATACACACACTCAAACACCAACAGACGTCACCAGGGCTAAAATCCTCAAATTTGGCCCAGTAGGGGTCTTTCCTACCCTCTGTAGCCCTTGAATGAAATTGAAATGTTAGTAATGAGTGATGTTGGCCTGTTAGCATTAGCAGCTGTTAGCATTGTGGCTAATGCTAACATGAGGTTCTATGAACACAAATCAACTTGTGCATACAGGTTGACTTGTGTTGATATCAGGTTGTTGTGCTAATAAGCTAATGTTAGCATGTTATGCTAACATGCTAACCTACGTTAAAATGATTCTTAAGGGCATTCTAATGCTGTTTGAGATCCTCTCAAAGTGTTATTTGACATGCTAATGTTAGCTTAGCATTAGCTGCTATTAACATTGTGGCTAATGCTAACACTCCGACAGCAGCCCCGTTGCCCTTTCAAAATTTCTCCAGGGGAAATAATAATAGTAATAATAAATAATCTAGTAATAATAATAATAATAATAATTTCTATTCTTGTTTTCCTTTAACTTGGCAAACTACCACAGTGTCTTTCATGTATTATTAACTATAAATCATGCTTACGCTACACTAGGTCCCAAGACTATTTGGCTGTCAAGGATCACCATGACAATATTGAGATGGGGAAACTGGATCTAAAATACTATGCATCACAAAAGGCAAGGCAAATGTATTAGTTTAGTACATTTCAACATCATGGCAATTCATGTGCTTGACTGAGTAAAAATAACACAGCAATGGTGAGAGATTTTCATTTTAAAAACTGCAAAAGTACACGCAAGGAATGCAAGAGATACAAAATTTAAAGGTGAGCTTCTGCAGCTTAAATCAACTGAGACTAAAAGATAAAAGAACAATGCAGATACACCCAAATTTACATGTACAATTAATAGCAATGGTATAATTTACATTTGAAAGTTTAGAATTCTGGGTATTCAATAGATCATTCACATGATTAGAAGCTAGGACAGTTTCAGATTTAATAGTTTCCATAAAATTTGCATACTAATGTACCTTTTCTTTTGCACTCAGGCATAATGCTGATTTTCGGTGTAATGGACAGATGAAAGAATACACAAAAATGTGTACTCCTTTTTAAACAACACATATTCAAAAACTCTCCAAATGATATCTTACAAAGCAACTTATCCCTAAAAAAAGGCCCACTCTTTTTTTGTGCTGTCATACTTCAGACACAAACATGAAGTTTGGTGGAGAGGATTCAGTAAGGATCACATAAGAAATTAAAATTGTCAACAAGAGCTACATTGTGGACAGCATAGGTTAACTGCAGACAGGCGTGGAAGCTGAGAGTGCGGCTAAAGCAAACCATACCATGGTTGAGTTGGGGGAGGGAAACAGTGACAGAGATCCATTTACTTTGCACCGTGAGAGAGTCAAGGAGTTTGATAAGTCAAGATTTAGTGTTTCAGAAGTCTGACTGGGAATGTCATTCCAACCAACATGAGGGACAACATTATTGGCAAGTGGGTAATCGGCCAGGATGCTAGGAATCTTTTGTATAATATCAGTCACCTTTGCACCTGAAAAAGTATGTGTGTGGAGTGGCAAGCTGTTGTGCGAATGGAGTACTCAGGTATGGCGGGTTGAGGGAGGTGAGGATGAGCTGTGGGACCCACACAACAGCAGGGGAGGCAGAGAAGGAGACCTGGAATCCACAGCCAGAGGAGGGAAGTCATTCAAATCAAGGATGTCATATTTATATTCCAGCTGGATGTTATTAGTGACATTAGAAGACATGAGACATGAGAAGAGCAGAACTGCCTGGCTTTAGGCTTGGCTGCAAGCTGTAGCCAGCACTCATCAGGGACAGTGACCTGAGGAGGGGCATTAGCAGGACAGTAAGCAGTGATACCAGCCTCCAGAGGAGAGGCAGCTTTAACAGCCCCAACAGCAGGACAAGGAGCAGTGGGATCAGATTCACTGGCACAGATTGTGTCAGTTTGTGCTGGATCAAAAGTGATATGTAGTGTAGTTTTTGGGCTTCCTTTATGTGGTACAGCGTGAAGATTATTCTTTGTTGGGGCAGCTTACAAAGCTGGCTGTGTAGGTGAGAGGAGCCATTTGTTCAAGATGAGGTGGCTGGGGGGAAAAACATTCTAGACAATGCTTGTAATTCCACCAGCATACAGCAGTATGTTTCAGAAACATCCCAGATGCGCCTCTTCGCTCTGCTCTGTGGAGAATAAGTGCATAGTCTATTTTTGATGGATGCCAAGTCAAGCTGCTCAGAGCAGATCAAACCAGACAGGAAGTCAGACACAGGAAAGGCGTAGAGAATATTAAAGTGGACAACAAAGGAAACATTTAACTACATAGCATGTGACAAAGCATCAGAAAGAACATTTTCAGACTGCTTTTTATAGCAGATTTCAAGGCCGTAGTCTTGAATGATCAGGGACCAGCGCATAAGATGGTGGTTGTGGTTGTACATTCTGTAGAGGAACACAAGAGACTTATGATCAGTAAAGACCTTTATAGGTTTAACACATTGGACAGGGTAAACCTGGAAATGTTGTGGGGGAAAAATTGTACTGCAAGAGCTTCCTTTTCAGTGGTAAGTCGATGTTTGTTAAACTTGTGTTAAAAGTAACTTACAGGATGATTGATGCCCTGGTCATGCTCTTGCAGTAGAATAGCCCTAGCTGCGCTAGCATCACCTTCAAGCTGAAAGGCCTGCAAGGAGAAATCTGGGGCAGACAGGACATGAGTGCAACACAGCATACCTATACAGTATACCTCTCAAGAGACGGTTGACTCTTGCTAGACCAAGTAAAGGGCTTTGAGGGACTGGTTAAAGCAGTCAGTGGAGCTGACAGTTGAAGAGTGTTGTCATATGTCTAGGCAACTCATCAGAATACACATCATCTCACAATAGTTTATTAACTAGCTTCTAAAAAGTAGCATGGGCATTAGACATTAGCCAATGAGCATGACTATACACTGGAGGAAATTGTATGGTCACGAAAGCTGAGATGTTGGGAGCACATGGGGTTAAAGGAACTTGCCAATATTCTTTTAACATGCCAAATTTACCGCCATGTTTTGCCAGACCAATTTCATCAATGTATTCATCAGTAAGATGTAATGGATTTACATGTGGGACAGTTACAGCAGTCACCTTGTGGAAATCAGTTCTTTGGACTTCCATCAGACTTTGTATCAAGGAGACAAGGGGAACCTCCATGGACTAGAGCTTGGAACTGTAAATCCATTTCGCACAAGATAGACAATCTCATGACTTCTTTCTTAGCTGGACTAATACAATAAGTATGCTGCTTGATTGGCTTGATTGTCATGAGCGATTAGAGAGTTGGGAGGTAATCCTTGAGCTTGGAGACTTTTTTTTTTTTTTTTTACCCTTTTCTCTGTTATGACCAGATGCTCTTTAAGAACCTTTAAAGGACCCCTAACCTTATGTCCAAACACAAGTTCAGAGGGACTTAAACCTTAGTGACTCCTGTAAAACTTGTGGGTTGCAAATGAAACAAGTGAAATGCCACCATCTCGATCCTTCTGTGACTTATGGTGTGGGATTGAAACACTGTTATTATTAAACCTATATGTAATGGAGTGTGTAAATATGAGCTTTTTCATCTGCACTGTTTTCTGATAGCCTTGGAAATATGTGATGTGCATGTAACTACTCTCCTTGAACTATGAGAAAGACAGTTAGCAATAATGTGACCCTTCTTATGACAGTGGAAGCACATACAACTCAACAACCACATTTTGCAATGACACACACACACACACACACACACACACACACACACACACACACACATTGTCTTATTTGTTTACTGTGATTACACACAGGAATTCATTTTAAAGTGTTGCATTAATGTTTCAAAATCCTGCTTGTAACACATTTGCAGTAATCTCCTTGTGCCTCGTGCCATACCTTTTAGATATAAGTAAATCCAACCAGTGGTCTGTGACAACCATTTTGACATTTGGCATATTCTCCACAGTGATTCAGTACAAGTCACACAAGGAGGGGGATGGAAAGGGAAGAGCTTATTCACTGCATTTAACAATTTTCTCCCTGCTGCTTATGTGCACTCAAGCTCAGTTGGAGAGCCACTATTAATAGAATAGCTACCTTCAGGTAGAGCTCTGCTCCATCCAGCATCACTCCGTACAGCACTGCTATCAGCCACCTTACACTGCTGATAATGAGTTACCTGCATTATTTCAAAAACTTTTATAAGGGGTATGAGGTAAGTGGCTACAGGTTATACTCATTCACTCACTCAATCACAATCCTATAGCTAGATTTTATTTGGTATTTTTTCTTTGCATTATTTTTACTGTGCATTATTGATATGTACTGAACAGAACAGCAGAACAACTTATATGAATCAGGCACAGTATACCATACTGTTTTTGCAAAGTAGCTGTATTATATAATACATCTACTAGTTTAAGTACCAGTGTGTAAGATTTAGGGGGATATATCGGCAGAATATGAAAGACATTGAATATAATATTTCTAAGTATGTATTAGTGTACAATCACCTGAAAATAATGCATGAATCCTTGTGTTTCCAATTCATTAGAATGAATTCTAATGAATTCACACTGGGAAAGGGAATGGTGATGCAAGGGGTATTCATTTGGTTGCAACCTGCAAACCACAGAGCAAGATGGCACTACATCCTACATACTGGTCCTTTAAGTACATGAGAGCACAATGTTTCTTTTTTTTTTCCCTTATCATAACACAGACTGGGTGTCTCATACAGGCAGAACTACTCACATTGCAGTATAGGGGTGTTATCGATAATGTTTTCATTCCAAGCACTATAAGCAGAAAAACACATTGCAGGTGTGATAACAGCCCCTTAAATATCTGATAAAACCATCTTAAAAAACACAGCCAACCGCAAACAAACATGTTGGTTTCATGTCTGAATGAATCCAGTCACTTTAATATAAAATTCAATGAAAGTTCCCGTATCACGGTCAACATGGCACAGGTTTGACTTAAATACCAACACATTTGTGTGTTATCCAACACTGACACTGCTCCCTGTCATGCACCAGGATTTCATGTCATATCAATAAACCAGGACAGAACAACAGTCATCGTTGAATGACAAAAAGCTGTCTTTAACAGGTAGATCAAGCAGCATTAGGTACTGTATTTCATGTCAGAAAAATAAAAGTCTTTATTTCTAGAGAAGTTTACCAGATTATACAATCGTCTTTAATGAATGCGTTTGTTTGTTTGTTTGTTTGTTTGTTTGTTTGTTTGTTTGTTGGTTTGTTGGTTTGTTTTCTTGAGACACATTTTCTCACATAAGTTACATCAGTTTCAAACTGACATCCTAAGTATCCCCAAAAAGTTGGAACACAAAGGTCTGTCAGCTTTTAAAGGTGGGTACATAAGACAGGTATGTTTGTCCTCCAATACCTACCTGTATGTGACCCTTTTCTGCTAGCCATTTTGCTAATTATAGAATCACTCTAACAGATGTGTCTATATGCTCCAGACTACCAAATTTGTCCTCTGTGGAGGACATTTGTAAACCTGAATATCTCTCACCCACTGCATACTACTGAATTAACTCCTATCGACAGAGGAGATGGAGTAGGTTTGACACAGCCGAGTCCAATCTTCACCAATCACACCAGCTCCTTGCCTCACCTTTAAAAACGCCGCTGGCGTGGCGTATGACAAGTTTCGAGGATGACTGAGCCCACGCAGGAGCGTGGGCTCAGTCCGACACCCAAACTTCTCCCAGGAGGAGGTCCTTAGATGGTAAATCCTCGGCCTCTTCCTCCTCCTCATCATCTTCCTCAAAGCAATGATGTATTCCATCTTTGTAGATAACGTCAAGCATTACAATGATAACATTTGTATTTGGAATGAAATGATGTGGGTAATAGCGGACCATGATCATCACTTACGTTTTTTCTATGTGTCTGTCTCTCTCTGTCTCTCGAGTGCTCTGAGATAGATGCAGTATATATGCTCTGTAGGATGCCACATCTGTTTCTGGTTGGCGCAGCAACGTTAATTGATTAGTTTGCTGTTTCACCCGTGTATATTCGGTCAGGTTGATGATCAAAATATATAAATTTAAGTCTGACTGTATCTGTTGACTCAGATAGTTGCATTGAATCGTGGCTGTTGCTAATTATTGATCGCAGTGAAATGCCAGACACTGTGGAAACGTGCCTGTGAGGTATTGGCCATCCAGACCATACCCCTACGTCCTGACACTGGGAAATGACAATCAGCATGCATCTCAGGCCTTTGTCATCATTGCTGGACAGGCTTTGGAACACGATGCACTGCTTCAGGCCATCGATGTCTGCTTCAAGGCATTCTTTATCTTAGACATTAAATGCCCGAAGCAGTATGAACATGTGTGGGAATTCCTGCAGAGTGCAATTTATGAAATGCCAGGAGGGGAGTCCAAACTGGTAAAGTTTCTTCAAACTAGAGCTAACGGCCTCAAGGACAGCTTGTTACTACCAGGCAAACAGGTGTTAGAAAAATGGACACTAGGCCTGTTAACTGTTATCAGTTGTTTAGCACTGAATGTTTTACTGACACTGATTTGAACTGTTCCAGTTCTTGACGTAAATGATAGAACATTTTATATTGTGGATATCTTGTAATAAGGCAGCACCTTGTAAAGATTCCAGTATTGTTTAAGTGTTTATTGCATAATATATGCTTTGCATGACCAAAGCTAGCATGTATTTTGTTCTAGGTTTGTAGTTGAACAGTTTTATAGATATGTGTAGTCTATTGCAATTTATTTTCTTATAGATTGTACTGTAATGTGTTAGAATAAGTCTGGCATGTTGGTTAATTTGACCAAGCATTTGGATAGATTACTGAACAAATACATGTAGTTGAAACAACCCAGAATTTTAATTAATTTGACCCAGCATTTGGGTAGAGTAAATAACAAATATATGTAGTTGAAACAACTACAACTACAAAAATGCATCAAATGACATTATAAATCTACCGAGAACCCGACGGGTCCTTCCACTGGTACAAAATTGTTTAAAAAATAAAGTTTGTAGCAATCCTGCAGGGAGCTGAAAACTTCATGTCTTTGGGGTATGTGCATCAAAAAGTTTTTATTTTTAAGATATCATGTGTCCACTACAGTGGACATTGGAGCGCACTACATGTGAAACTGAACCTTGATGGCAACCAGTTAGTCCCGAAGAAAATACCAAAAAGTCAACATAAGAATTATCCACATAACTGTCCATCATCACTTTTGTTTTGTTTTGTTTAACTTTGTTGTGCTTATTTGGTATGAGGCTTCAAAAAACAATTCCCCTTCTTGAAAACACAACGGAATGCCTTGCACTTCATGCACATCACATATGTTTTGCTGTCACAGGCGGATCTGCGACACCTTGATACATGTGTTTCGTCTACCATTTCTGGAAGATGGATGGCGCCATAGTGTCTCAGAGCTGCATTTGGCTGCGGCTTCCACTTTTGACATGGGAGAGTGTAGTCATCTTCGCTGTCACTTGCGATTCCTGCTTAGGCCAGAGTAATCAACTCTTCACCAAGGAGCAGTTTGAAGTCAAGGAACTTCAGTAGTTTCTTCCCCGGAAACTGACAGTCACTCTTATTCTGAAGCCATGAGTTGGTGATTGCCATGCCAAAAAAGTGGAAAACTGCACGCACTGTCCATTTCCGAGTGCGAGAGGCCATCCTATAGAAACTCAACATTCGGTCAACCAAGTCCACGCCACTCATGTTGGTGTTGTACTCAGCAATTGCCAGTGACCTTGACACCTGGACAAACCTTTTGTCTTTCTTGGGACCATCTTCTGCTTGTGTCCTGAGGTTTAATGCCATAGGCAGAGGATGCCATGACAACTGGCTTGCTGTCCAACCACTTTATGACAGCAAGTTCAGGAGGGCTTCATCTGACTACCATCTCTGATGCCCCTCTTCCTTTCTTTTTGAAGGGCTTATCCCCTATGATCTTGCATTGACCATTAAAAGGAACCATTTGCTCATCAATGCACAATTTTCCTGTTCTAGGTCAAGGTCAAGGTCAAGGTCAATGTCAATTTTATTTATATAGCACATTTAAAAACAACCAGAGTTGACCAAAGTGCTTTACAGACTTCTAAGCACTGCAAAAAGAACATACATGAACATACAATGAAAAAAAAAAAAAAAAAAAAATATATATGCAGCCAGGATGTCAGCGCCCAATTGAACTCAAAGCCACTGAATAAAGATGGGTCTTCAGCCGGGACAAGCAGCCCTAATGTCCAGTGGCAGGCTGTTCCAGAGTTTAGGGGCTGCCACTGAAAAGGCTCGGTCACCTTTAGTCCTGAGTCTAGATCTGGGTACCTCCAGGACCACTTGACTGGACGACCTCAGTTCTTTAAAACGTTTGTGGATCTGAATTAGGCAGACTCATACATCCTTGCCTTACTTTGGCCAAGAGGAGCCTGATTCTCCACAAGAGATCACTTCTTTTTTCATCGTCTGAAACTTCAAGGTTGTTGACGATCTTTGACGTTGACGATTTCTTAGCTTGTAAAACTGATTTCTGGTCATGGATTCTGCCACAATTTGAACTCTGGTATTTGAGGCCCAATACATTTGAATGTTTGGATATCCTAGACAGCCCATGTAAATAGAATTTCCAAAGAATGTCTTCTGTTCTTCAGGAGTGGTGTTGCTCCAGACACAAAGACCTCTCACTGATTTGTGCACAGGAGCATTCCTTCAAACACGGAGTCATCGATGTACTGCTTAAAATAATCCATTGCACACTAAAAAGTGTTGGGTTCAAACTAACCCAGTTTGGGTTGTTTTATAACCCAACCGCTGGGTCAATATAGCACCAGCCCAGCAGTAGTTAATTTGACTCAGCAAGATGGGTTGGTCCATTTTAACCCACAGATGAGTTAAATATTCTACCCAAAATTCAGTCAAATTAACTGCAAATCTGGGTAAATTCAACCACACATATTTGTTATATACTCTACTCAAATGCTGGGTCAAATTAATTAAAATTCTGGGTTGTTTCAACTACATATATTTGTTCAGTAATCTATCCAAATGCTTGGTCAAATTAACCAACATGCCAGACTTATTCTAACACATTACAGTACAATCTATAAGAAAATAAATTGCAATAGACTACACATATCTATAAAACTGTTCAACTACAAACCTAGAACAAAATACATGCTAGCTTTGGTCATGCAAAGCATATATTATGCAATAAACACTTAAACAATACTGGAATCTTTACAAGGCGCTGCCTTGAAATTTATTATTACAAGATATCCACAATATAAAATGTTCTATCATTCAGGTCAAGAACTGGAACAGTTCAAATCAGTGTCAGTAAAACATTCAGTGCTAAACAACTGATAACAGTTAACAGGCCTAGTGTCAATTTTTCTAACACCTGTTTGCCTGCTAGTAACAAGCTGTCCTTAAGGCCGTTAGCTCTAGTTTGAAGAAACTTTACCAGTTTGGACTCTCCTCCTGGCATTTCATAAATTGCACTCTGCAGGAATTCCCACACATGTTCACACTGCTTTGGGCATTTAATGTCTAAGATAAAGAATGCCTTGAAGCAGACATCGATGGCCTGAAGCAGTGCGTCGTGTTGCAAAACATGTCCAGCAATGATGACAAAGGCCTGAGATGCATGCTGATTGTCATTTCCCAGTGTCAGGACGTAGGGGTATGGTCTGGATGCCTTGGCCTCATGGAGGTACTCCACTATGTTTGTTCCAGGCTAAAAGAAAAAAGAAAGAAAGAATGCAAGAGAGCAAGTGAGAGAGTGTGAGTGAGTAAGGACCAAAAGTCTACCAACTAGTGTAGTAGAATTAAAAAAAATAGACATTAGGCTCGTTATCAAGCTACTGCAGAGCTTGATGATGAGCTGATCATTTGAATCAGGTGTGGTGGAGGAGGGAAACATCTAAAACATGCAGGGCAGGGGTCCCTGAGGACCAGAATTGAGAAACATTGCTTAGACGTAAAATATTAGGAAACTACATCCCCAGGTTGAATTTGCCTGGAATTGTCCTTAAACTGGTGAATTACCTGGCTAGCTAGCAAACTAACTAGCTGGCAAATTAGCCTGCTAGCTAGCGAACCAGCTAGGTAGCTGGCAGACTCAAAATACACATGACCATACGTCCATGGGCATTATGAACTAGTTTCATTAATTCATTCAGTAAATGGCCGAGACCAAACAGAAAAGCTGTATCCGTGTGTGCTTCCATGATAATGACCAAATGGCTAGCTACATTGTTAACCAAATCAACCAACTAGCCTCAACAATATAAAGATACTACTTAACGCAACACAGACAATGTGAATTAGATATGTAGTGTGCAGAAACCTTTTATTATTGATTTGCAGTGTGTGGATTTGTGGTGGAGCACGTCTGTCGACGTGATGACGTTTGAAGCACAAACAACCCAGGTGCCAGGAGTCAACCGATGCACTGTATGTTGGGTTGATGGATTTTGACTCAGCGCATGCATTGCACAAAAATAACCCAAATCCCATACAAATAACACATAATAGTTAAAACATTTCATAACCCCGCGGTTGAGTAGATGAAATAACCCAGCTGTTTTTAATGTGTGCAGTGTCCGGGACTGACTTCGCCAACAATGAAGAGTTAAGTGAACAACGAGACAAACTTATTGTGGATTGTGTTACTGCAAACATAGAGAAGATGCTGGACAGAAAACTGGCCAACATAATTAAACCAGTTAGCGAAGTCTCGGGGAAACTCAACAGCTTAATACACATAATGGGAATGGCCGAGCAGCGCATCTCAAACCTCAAGGACGAGTTGGTGGCACAAGCACCCTGGTTAAAAGCTCTGGAAGGTGAACTGCAGAAGGCATTAGATCGTCTGGAAAACTTTGAAAACCAAAGTTGACGTCAGAATCTGAGAATGTTGGCCTTAATGAAGGTATGGAGGGCCGCACACCGCTCGACTTTTTTGAAAAGTGGATACCAGATGTGTTGGATATGCAAACCGACCGCATTAAACTTGACAGAGCCCACCGCACGGGCCCACCGACAAGACTTTCTAGTAAAGAGGGGCCAAGAGTCGTCTTGGTGAGGCTGCATGATTATACCGACAAACAGAAAATCCTACAAGCAGCCAGAAACAAAGGCACACTAAACATCAAGGGCAGCAACGTATCATTCTACCAGGACATTTCTATGGAGGTTGTGAGAAGGAGGGAGTCCGCCAATGCTCGTAAACAACTGAGAGATGCCGGGATAACATATTAATTTCTGTATGTCATGGACTCTGGTGGACCTTCTTAGCCCACCCTCCTGCTCACACCCCTCTGCTCATTCCTCCACTCAGCCCTGCCAGCTTTTCCCGCCAGTGCCTTGCCCACACCCTACTGCACTCCCCCTGCATTGACTGTCAGCCAATCTGTGTCCAGCCTGCTCGGCCACCACACACCTGCTTCTCATCTGCTCATTTGCTCACCAGTATTTATACCAGTCAGTGTTCCTTTGTTCTCTGCCAGATTGTTGTTAGTGCCTATGCCTGCCTCGTATCCCGCCTGTTTTTCTGTTCTGCCCTGTTGGATTTTTGACCTGTGCCTGTTACCTGACTCGTGTTTTTGCTTGCCGACTCTGTACCTCCACCTGATCAACCTGCTTCCCGGTTTTGACCCTAGCTACGAACGGTATTTTGCCCTGCTTGAAAGAACCAGTAAACTTGGTGTTTCTGCCATATATCTGTCTCTGGTTGCTGTTTATGCATGTGGATTCTCTCTGATCTCTGACACTGTACTCCGCTGTCATCAAAGTCTTTCATCCCGATGGTACCAGCTCCTCATTCTCCACCACAAAGGAAATTAATGATTACATCAGCAAAATGACTGCATCCGAATAACTTCTGATTATCTGGTTAATCACATTCGGGCAGCTCCAGGTATGACCTAAATATAGCATAATGGGAATCATGCCTTAAGATGAGTGTTTTGTACTTTAAGGTTTCCTTTTCCTTTCTTGCAAAGCAGTGTGCTGGTAATTTCATATTGCAATCCAGCAGGGGGAAGCTGTTGTCTTTTGTTGCTTCTGACCCCATAGCTGTTTTTTTTTTTTTTTTTTTTTTTTGTGAATTAATAGTACAACTAAGTACATTTATATTTTTCTTTTCCTCTAAGTTTCCTTTTGAGAGGGAGTGTATATTCATAATGTGCTCTCTTCATGTGTTAATGTTCGTAGTGTTTCTGGGCTTGCTCGGTTTTTTCTCAGAACACATTTCTATGTTTGTTTGAAGCTGCAAACTGGCCTCTTCCATATAAAATAGTTAAACTTGATCGTGGCATACAACTAATAATGTAATTGGGTGTTAATGGCTATTAAGATAAGTACATGGAATATTCGGGGCTGTAATTGTGTAGTAAAGAGAAAGGCTTTTCTAAATTCTCTTAAAAGAGACAAGATTCAAATAGCCTTTCTTCAAGAGACACATTTGAATGATGAAGAGCACAAAAAATATCGTAGGGAATGGGTCGGTCAAATTTTTTTCTCATCACACTCAACAAATAAGAGAGGTGTCGTGATCCGATTGCACAAACATCTCCCATTTACTGTCACAGCTTCTCTTAAAGACACTGAAGGCAGGTTTGTCTTGGTTAAAGGGGTGCTACACGGTGAAACTACTACTCTTAAATGTAGAGACAGTGTCTGCCTCCCGGACAAAGACTGGAAGATGGTTCCACAGGAGAGGAGCTTGATAGCTAAAAGGTCTGGCTCCTGTTCTGCTTTTGGAGACTTTAGGAACCATAAGTAAGCCTGCATTCTGGGAACGCAGTGTTCGAGTGGGGTAATACGGTACTATGAGCTCTTTAAGGTAAGAAGGTGCCTGGCCATTTATGGCTTTGTAAGTAATGAGGAGAATTTTAAATACTATTCTAAACTTTACAGGGAGCCAGTGCAGAGTGGCTAATATTGGAGAAATATGATCTCTCTTCCTCGTTTTTGTCAGAACACGTGCTGCAGCGTTCTGGAGCAACTGGAGAATATTCAGCAACGAATTTGGGCAGCCTGATGGTAAGGAATTGCAATAATCCAGCCTGGAAGTTACGAATGCATGGACTAGTTTTTCTGCATCATTTTGAGACAAAATATGCCTGATTTTTGCAATATTACGCAGGTGAAAGAAGGCAGTCCTTGAAATTTGTTTTACATGGGAGTGAAAGGACATGTCCTGATCAAAGACAACTCCCAGATTCTTTACAGTGGCGCTGGAGGCCAACGCAATGCCATCCATAGCTGCTATGTCATCAGAAAGTGAGTTTCTAAGATGTTTAGGGCCTACTACTATAACTTCAGTTTTTTCCGAGTTTAGCATCAGAAAATTGCAGGTCTTTATGTCCTGAAGACACGCTTGTAGTCTAGTTAACTGACTGGTTTCTTCTGGCTTCATTGATAAATATAGCTGGGTATCATCTGCGTAGCAATGAAAATTTATTGAGTGCTTCCCGATAATCTTACCTAAGGGAAGCATATATAAGGTGAAAAGAATTGGTCCAAGCACAGAACCCTGCGGAACTCCATAGCTGACTTTAGTGAGCACAGAGGAGTCATCATTAACGTGTACAAACTGAGAGTGATCTGACAAGTAGGATTTAAACCAGCTTAGCGCAGTTCCCTTAATGCCAATGAAGTGTTCAAGTCTCTGCAATAGGATACCATGGTCAATGGTGTCAAATGCAGCACTGAGATCTAGTAAGACTAGTACAGAGACAAATCCTTTATCAGATGCAATTAGAAGGTCATTTGTAACTTTAACCAGTGCTGTCTCTGTGCTATGATGCA
>JBBMOE010000004.1:9580823-9675823 GCA_037975065.1 Chaetodon trifasciatus
CAGTAATAATACATATTAATATATGTGAAGAGACTGTCATATGTTAATGTTAATGATTCCTCACAATTATTATTTACAATGATTTACCATGGTAGGAAACAGATACATGTATACATGCAACATTATTTAATTCTGTTAATCTCAATCTGTTTCAACATTTGAAGGTCAGAGTTATTACATCTCTGATATTTCTGTAAATATCATTCTTGACAGTTTTGTATGAATGAGCACATTTGTAGCATTTGGTTCAAAATCACACCTGTTATATTTTTGCACAAATTATCACTTCTGTATCATTTTTTTAGGAAATCATTAACTGTCACCTCATGTCCTGTTTGTACTTACCACTACCTTTGTAACATTTTTGAACTGAAGTTTATTTTCAGGTCCTCTTCGAAACAAGCAACGGTGTGATGATGGTGTAGAAAGAACTCTGCTGATAAAAGCTTAGGTTAAACAGAACTTTTATTAGCAAGCTTAATATCAGATCAGACACCAGTAGCCTGATGGAGAGCCTGGGTTGAATCGGTAGGATCTCTTCCCTTCTCTCCTTGATCCCTAGATATATAGATGACATCTACTACACACTTTGACCAATCACAGATGTTGTTGCACTTACATGTTGTTGTCTTAACTGACTTTACATACAAGTTGATGGATGTGACAGGTCTATTCAGGGCCCCGGTCTAAGGGGCCTCTACAAACACATCACCACATATGGTTTTACTCAAGCTGGTCCTGTTCTTATATGACCTTTGCCCTTCAACACCCAGAGTAGACTGAGTTCAAAACATGTTTTTCAAGTGTTGGTAGAATTGAAACATACCGTGTGTATGTTTCAGTTCTACCATCTTAATGTATTATCAGACACCTCAGAACAAATTATGAACTCTGTCCCATGTTTGTACAAATTATCAGTTATGTAAGATTTTGAAAAAAAAAAAACATAAACTCTTTCACATTTTTAAATGAATCGTATCATATTTGTACTAATCACCAAATCTGAAGCATGTTTAACACATCACATCTGTTACACTTTTTGAACAAATTATTTTTCACATTTTTGTACAATATTTGAGTTTAAAGTTGCCATGGTGTTTCAATAAAAACATCTGTTATCTCTTTCTTTGTCTGTAAATGTCTGTTAGTGAGAAGCCAGGCATTGCTTGCTAATAATTTGACACTGCAACTCTGAGTGAGTCTTGTAGATGTGCATCAAGGCATGTTCTGTGTTTGTTCATGATGAAGTTCATGTCAGAAAAGGCTGATTCGCAGAGATATGTTGAATCAAAAAGGCAGGCAAATTTTATAACTGCTGTGCTTGTACGTTTCTGTGTCCAAAAGGCACCAAAAGTTTGGTGCACCCTGAGGGGCTTTGAGGTGGAGGTCATTTTGCAATATTAAGATTTCAATCTCCACCTGTCCAGCATCTGAGATGAATGTTGCACTCAGTTGCTCAGCAGTGCATGTCATGTCCACTTGCATGAAAGGATTTGAAATGAATGACACACATGGCTCAAGTTGATTAAAGTCACAAAACCTGTTCTCAAACTCTTGTCCAAGTCTGTTTAGGAGTACTTTTCTGCAGCTTTGTTAAAAGCCCCAAAAGCAGAAGCATTGTCATTCAGCACTGCCTGCACAGAGGGAAGGTGCAGCACTTTTTTTCTCTGTAAATGCTCAGAGAAGATGTTCATCTTAGCTTTAAATGCGTTTACAGTGCTTATCATGTCAGTGTTACCTTGCAGCTCACAGTTCAGATGATTCAGTTTCCCAGTGATGCTAATTAAAAATGCAAGGTCAAGTATCCACTCAGTGTCCTCAAGCAGCAAGGCTGCTTTGGAGCAGATGCTATTTGTGATCTTCACGATAGGAGTCTTCACATGAACAAAGTCAATCAGTTTTGCACATATCGCCTGCTGGTGAATGATGCAGTGGTAATGTAGAAATTTGGGAAAGTCTGTGTCACCTTTGCATTGTGCAATGAAGCCTGCATGTTGGCCCATCATGGCGGGAGCCCCATCTGTAGTCACCGACACCAGCTTTTCCACCAGCTGGTACCTTTTTTCTCCACGAAGAACCTCTTCACGCATTGTAGATGTCAACTCCCCTCGTTGTTGTCTTCAGGGGCAGTAGTGTCAGCAGTTCTTTTGTGGAGAAATCATCAAATATTATTTGGATAAAAATCATCAGCTCCAGTGCTGTCCACAGACTCATCGCGCTGGATGCTAATCCAACTGCACTTCACCAGTTCCCGATCCAGCTGCTCTGTCAAGTTCCCAGACATAGCCTTTTCTAACCATTGTACTTGCCCCCCACATCGGAGAGAGTGGAGATGACATTGGGACCATCAGGACCGTCTCTGAACACAGTGTTTGCAATTATCATCATTGCTCCTTTCAAGACCTCCATCTGAAAAATTGTTGCTTTCTGTTGACTTTTTCACCAACCTCGTGGAAAAAGACTGCTGTTTAACCAAAGCTGCCTTTAATTCACAGACTTTTCTGCCCCTAGTGTGCTGCCAGGTGGTTAGTTAGCATGGAAGCTTTTGTAACACGTAAATGTCTCTCCACGTTGTGCTGCTTTGCCGCCGGCACAGTCACCCCGCAAATGAGACATACACACTTTTCTTTCACTGAAGTCTTCCTCCCAATCGTTGTGAAAACAGTAAGTTTTCTTTCACTTTTCTACCAAGATTTTTTTTATTTTGGGGGGGGTAAACACCGCATCTAGCTCCCCATTGTTGCTGTCCCCACTTGCTTGTCTCAGCAAATAGTGAGATGGAGGTTTGTCTTACATGCGATATTGAACTTTGACATATTAGACATAATATAGACATATACATTCTTGTTTTTGAAATTTTATATTCAACATTGTCATTTTCAAATCTACATCTATGCAAGTGTTGTTGATTCAAATTAAACACATTATTTAGACAGAACTCCATGGTGACCAGTGCTATTTTTAGAACATGCCCTGCAGGTGACTCACGTGGTCCCTGCGGGCGACCAGGTGCCTGCGGGCACTATGTTGGTTACCCCTGGTCTATATGGACCAAAAACATTAGCAGAAGTGCCATCACTTATACTCAGCTGTAAGTAAGATGTAAGTGGCACATTGACCTTTTCACGCGCACTCAACTGCAGTGTTGCATGAACAGAATCAAAGTGGTGCAGAGCCCCCTTCTACTCTCTGCTGTTTTTGTTCTAAAATGCCTGATAGCAATTGGAATGAAGTATTCACTCTCTCTAATTCTTCCTATCTGTCTGTCTCTCTCTTTCCCTGCAGCTGATTCAGACTCTAAAGAGGCTTATGAGACCCTCCTTGGTGGAATTCAAGTCCCCACTAGAATTGTCTGCACAGGGTGAGAACACTGCACAATTCTCAAAAAGTTACAAACTCACACATGCTATATTATTGTTTTATTTTGTTTTTGTTGTTTTTGTTTTGTTTTTTTGTTTGTTTGTTTGTTTGTTTTTTGCTGGTTTTTTGCTTTGTTGGACACACCAGAACATACATACATACAGATGTGCACCCGTCATCATTTTCCTGACATATATTGATGCCATACCAATCATTTCCTGATTAAAATATCATTACCTCTGTGTTTTTCTCCATTCATACTACCTGTAGTGCTGTGAAGAATGATTCAGCACTTGTGCTTTATTCAAATGACTGGACATGAGAAAAATGAATGAATTAAGACCATACAACAGGTCAGAGATCGGTACCTAAACCTCCATCTCTGATGAAAGCCAGAAGTTGAGATGTTTGTGCAGTAATTTTAGTTGTAGTTTTTTCATGAGGTCAATTCAGTTCAGTTTTTTTGTCCCTGAAGGGCAATTACCAATAAAACCTGTAGTGTATGTAAGAGTATATTAGACTGAATGTTTGTTGTAAGTATAGAGTTTCAAGTTTGTTTCACGTAACCGGTAACTACACCCAACAGGGTCTTGTAGTATACCTGTACATCACTGCATCAAAGTGAGGAGTTATCCACAGGATAACTTCCCCCCCATCATGTGACACAATAGGTTCATGTGGGTCCTGGTGTGAATGGCTGTTCTCTATCGTCTCGAGACCATCTCTCCATGTCTGTTAATGACCGTGGATAGGCTTTAAGACACACCGGTCGCCCGGTCACACCCACACCCGAACTTATAAAACACCTGTGTAGGCATGCAATCAATGATTGTTTGATCTCCGCTGTGAATGGTACCGTGTGAGGTTGTGACTTAGATACTTGCATGTGGGTTACAGCATTTGTATCCGCTTAGCTGAGTAAGTTAAGGAGTCTGTCCATGGGCAGCCTCCATGGATCACTTAACCCAAAGTAAAAGAAATAATCCTTTTTTGGCTTGGTAGTTACACCGACATATTGTACGGGCAACCCACGACTCATGCGTTGGCCCTTGACTCACGCACCATGCGACGCCCTGCCAACAGTAGGCTGTGCTTTGGCAAGCTGAAGGCAGGTGAACGGTGTTCCAGCTTGCTACCAATCCCAGATCGCCCAGCGGTCGCTCAGAACTGGGTGCAGCAATTCCTTGTGGTGAATCCTAGTGGATGACGCCGGGGGCGCCCCTATAGCTCTCCCACCTGCGGCTCATTTGCCGCATGTCATCCCCTCTCTCTCTACCCCCTGTCTTAGTAAAAAAAAAAAAAAAAAAAAAGTAAACAGAGCTAATGCATATGGCAAGCCAGTGCTGCCACAATTTAGCCAAGAATCTTTCTGCTGAAATGCTGTAGAATACGGCGTAGATTGTGAAACACGTTTTTTTTTTTTTTTTTACCACCACACCTGAGTGAACTTGAGCTGCCAGGCTCCCGGCAGAATGGCTGCAACATCATTTGCCTCTGCCCAACGAGTTGTGGGAGTCAGTACTTAGGTACTGTGAAGGTAAGTATTTCCCCTGCCGTGCCAGTGGAGTAGCCATATTCCTACCAGTGTATTGCGCGCGTCGGCCCGTTTACGCACTGCAGGGATATGCTCCGCGCTCAGCTTACCAGTAAGCACGCGGACACACCACACAATTGGTGTTCGGTGTTTGCCAGAGAGTCCACACCATCACATCAGAGGCTCAGTTGCTGCGCTTGCCAGAATACCACGTAGTCACAGTAAGCCAAAGTCGACGGCTGCTGCCTCTAGGTTTGCGCCTAAAGCAGCGGAACGTCTCAAGTTAGCAGAGATTCCTCTTCTGCCAGACTTCAAAGACCTGGTATGTCACCAGTTTTCTTCACTGTCTTCATACCATATGTGGTCAATGCAGACTAGAGTCCTTTCCAGTTGGCCGCCCCAGAGCAGGTCTGCTGTGGGGCCAGAAGACCTCAGGCACTGACTTCAAGCATCCCGTGGGCACTGTGATTTCTCAAGATGCAGCCAGGGAGGGCCACCCGCTGGTAGCCAGGGCCCCTCCAAATGCCCAAATCGTTCCTGACGGTTTGCAGGCCAGTCAGCCCCGCCTCTGCAGTTCTGGCGCAGGCCCAGGGTAATGAGATCCCCAATCTTTACCACTGTGGCCGACAAACTACAAGCCCAGACTCTAAGGGTAGAGCTTTCTACCCTCTTGGAGAAGGGGGCGATCAGAGAAGTTGAGCATTCCGACCACCAAGTGGGTTCTTCTCCCGATACTTCCTGATTCCCAAAAAGGATGGGGGTATTTGCCCCATCTTAGACCTCAGGGGGCTCAACAAGTACCTCCGCCCCCTAAGGTGCAGGTTCTTGACTGTTCCGCGGGTCTGGCAGACCATCAATGTAGGGGACTGGTTTGCCACCATTGATCTGAAAATTGCTTATTTTCAGATTCCAATCTGGCCGAGGCATTTGCGTTTCCTGAGATTTGCCTTCGAGGGTCGGATCTTCGAGTTTCAGGTCCTTCCGTTCGGAATTTCTCTTGCCCCTTGGACCTTTACAAGGTGCATGGATGCAGTCCTTGCACCCCTGAGGCAGCAGGAGCTAAGAATACTGAATTATTTAGATGACTGCCTTATCTGTGCAAGCTCAGGGGAACTATGTCGCCAACATGTGGCTCTGCTGTCGACTCACATTCATCGTCTTGGGCTGCGTCTCAATATGAAGAAGAGCAAACTGCAACCCTGCCAAGTAACAACCTTCCTGGGCATGGTGTTAGACTCCATGAGGGCTATTGTTACCCTCTCTCCGGTGAGACAGCAATTGTTTGCAGCCTGTCTCAGTCTTTTCACCCTGAAGGCTCGGGTGGACTGGAGGTTTTGCTTCTGACTCATGGGCCTTATGGCAGCAATGGTACAGATAGTCCCGCTGGCCCATCTTCACATGCGCCCAGTTCAGAGGTGCTTCCTGAGTCTAGACCAGAGAGTTGTCTCATTGCCCACTCTTCCTCTCCCTGAGGAATGACAATCCTCCTCTGGGGTGGGATGCTCTGGCCCACCCTTGGCCTCAGACCCTACTCTACACCTTCCCCCCATTCACCCTTCTCCAAAGGTCAGCCATGGCAGCTTCCTCTCAGGAGGGACCTTCTGTCTCAGGCAGGCAGGAAATTGTTCCACCCCTTCCCAGTAGGGCTGAGACTGAGAGGGACCGGCTCCTGGCCCCATGTTTTTCTGCTCCTTATCCTTGCCTCCTGCCCTTATGGGCATGTTCTGAGCTCAGTGTCGAACAGTTCTGATCACCCCCAGCTTGTGCTCCAGATGGTGGTGAGAATCAAAGAGCAAATACTGATCTGTGTGCATGGGTTTTCTGTATGCTTCAATGTTGAGACCCCTGTCCTCTTCCATGTGCACTGCACAATCCAAAAAGGCCAGGCTGTCTCTTATGATGTCCTCCAGAGTGAACTTGATGTTGCTGTCCACTGCATTGATGTGATCTGTGAAAGCTTCCACTTCCTGCGTTCTAATTTGGACCAACGTGTCATCCACGTACCTAAACCAATGGCTGGGGGGAGTTCCTGTGAAGGAGATCAGGGCTCTGGAACTTGGAATTTTAAGAAGGTTATGAATCACTTCCATCCACATATTTGCAACAAAGAGAATAAACACTCTGGATCACTGCTACTTGGTATTCAAAACAGCTACCCAGCAGAATCGCTATCTACGTCTGGGAAGAGTGACCATGCGACCATCTTGCTGAGGTCAAAGTGTGTAAATTAACTACAATGCATGCTTCCAGTGATGCAAGAGGTCAAGAAATGGTCAATCAGAGGCTGCTATACAATCTGCACTACATTGCGCAGTCTGGAGCATGTTCCAGGACACCGCTGGAATGTCACAGATGACATTACTGAATTCAAGTCATCCAGTAAAGTTCATTCCTGTGTTTATTGCACTTTGAGCACTTTCATGTGAAGCACTTTGGTGTGGCTCAGCCGTCTGTAAATGCGCTATAGAAATAAAATTGACTTGACTTGACATTACTGGATTCACTGAATCTGTGGTGGATTTAAATTGGGAAACAACAGAGGCAACTGTACACATAACCCAAAATCATGGATTACCAAAACCTACTAGGATGCCATAAACTGTTTATCTGATATTGCTGTGTTGGTGTTGTTCCCACAACATCATAATTAATGTTGCTCCAGGACTATCATTGCAGCTGATCAATAAGTGACAATGTCCATGTAGGGAACAAGTCATGGTGGATAAGACAAGATTTGGGAAAAGATCATGATTTGGGTTAAAATCAACCATAACATTAACCACGTTTTAGAAAGGCTAACTTCTCCCATGTATTTTTTTTTTTTTTTTTCTTTTTTCCCCGAGTTGCAAAAATTTTGACATCAAAACAATATAATTAGTCAGTTGCAATGATGGTCCTGGAGCCACATAATTATGGTGTTGTATGAAGAACACCAAAACAGTTCAGATCATGCTGCCATAAACACTGCAGCCTACAGCTTAGGGCTGCAGTCTGAAAACATGGACAATTAGAAAAGAATGTAAGAAAAGAACTAAAAGTGGCAAAAGAGCTTGGAGAAAATGAGCTGAATAATTTTAATGCTCGCTTTTTCGTATCAGCAATCAGTAGGCAAGCAAAAACAGCTGAAGTAGAAGCCAGTGGATAGCTGGATTTACAATATCAGTGGGCAGGTACCTGACCAACTAGCACCAGTGCTCAAAATGATGTTCAACCTGTCCCTGTCCCCCTCAGTGTAACCAGCCTGCCTAAATGAGTTGAGTGCCATGGGCACTTTTTTTTTTTTTGCCCTCCATCCCAACCAATCATCAAAAGATGCCAGAGCACATATCTTTCACACCACCCTATCTCACCTGGACAAGAAAACGAGCTATGTGAGATTCCTATTCACTGACTACAGTTCAGCACTTAATGCCATATTTCCCTCCAGGGTCATCACAAAGCACAAACACCTGAGATTTAACATCTCACTGTGCATCTGTATCCTTGCGATTCTGCAGACCACAGGTGGTGAGGGCGGGCAGACACACTTCGTCCACCCTTATCCGTCACACTAGAGCACCCCAGGGCTGTGTTTTGAGCCCTCTGCTCAAGGCAGAAACTGTTTCGCCTCAGATACTTGAGGAAATTCTGGGTATTAACCCCCCAGCATCATACACATATATTCATTACTCTTCCTCTTCTTTTAAAGTATTTTTAATGCACAAAATGAAGGTAATGGCCTGATTACATTTCACTGTGGTTGTACCTAACAGGATTACATTTGACAAAGACTGATTGATGAAACAGCTCATGTGTCTCTCTTTTTTATGCAATTTACATTATGTAACCATGACCTGAAGTGCATTTTTATGTTTCAAATCTATTTTTCTTCCATTTTACGTACAGGATGGCATTGTGGTTGCCTGCCGAAATGCTCTCACTACTTTGATTTTTTTTTTATCCTGTTTTAAGTCATACTTTACAATACACCATTTAGACCCTGGTTTTAAATTTATCTTGTCATCTGGATTTAAATTTTTCAGAGTTACAACCTTAGCAAATTTGTGACAGCTGGACTTGCTGTGAGTCACCAAACAGCAAATGAGGACCTGTCTTATTTAATGTTTTTATCAGTTTTAATCATTTGTTATTTGTCATTTTGGGTCCCAGTATTACCTAGACTGCCTGGCTGCCTGGCAAAATCCTTTTTTAATGCCAATGGGATTATTTTTATAGGATATCCACAACCTAAGGTCAGAGCGTCAGAAAAAAGATCAAATGATCAAAAGCTTTTTGTCTGTAGCTGCTTATCAGGCAAAGCATGATGCATTTTTGTAGCCCCCTAGTCTTGCTGGACTGGCAACCTAATCGGCTAAACGCTGTAGGCTAATGTGGTCCAGTCTATGGTCTCACAGTCCAAGAGGAGGAGTCTGGTCTCACAGTCTCCAACCCTATGTAGGTTTTTGCCAAAGGTAAAAAAAAATAATATATCTAGAGTATATAGAATGAGGGTTGAAAAAATATTGTCATATGTCCTCGATGGATTCAATTCTCGCCAAACATTTATTAGCCTAATATCATTCACTGGAGAGTTAATTTCCTTGTTTATTAATTTAGGCTGGGTTATGTGTGTATTTGAAGAATCTACTTTTGAATTTAATCTAATATTGAAGTCCTGACTACAAATCAGGAGCCTTTCTGCTATTATCAATTCAATTCAGAATTAGGAGTATTAGGAGTATAAACATTTAATAATGTTATCAATGGCCCACACAGATTTGCTCTTATCAATACATATCTCCCTCTCTATCTTTCTTTTCAAATATGAGTTAAAAACTAATTTTGCTTGAGATTAATATTGTTACTCCCCTCCTATGTCCAGCTCAATATGATGATGAAAACTTGTATTCAAAGCCCACTCTTTTTAATTTAGCATGCCCTATGTCTGTCAGGTGTGCTTCTTTCAAAAAAGCAAATTATACGTCATAAGTTACAAATTTAACTGCTCACATGTAGAGTCTAATTGGAGAATCAATACAGGTATTAAACCAAGTGATTAAAGGCAACACCCTAGAGGCTGCAGAAACAGCAGCAAAAAATGTTCTTGAATGGGCCAGAACAAAGTATGAACAATAATAATTGAAGAATGCACTTCCCTTTCATTTTGACCCTAATTAACCCTGGATGGAAAGAGAGCTTTAAGGGGAAACCTCTACCCCCGATTTGTGCAAGAGGGTCCTCATTTGGCAACATGCCTTTGTCCATATTGATTTCTATTTGGATGTGTGCCTAAGGAACAACCACTAACCATTACGGTCTTAGTCATAGCCTAGAAAATGCTATTCTAATGTGCAGTAACTATTAACAGTCTGACATCCCATGATTGAAAATCATGTCCTCAGTTCCCTTTTTTTAAAAAAAACAAAAAAACAAAAAAAACTCATTCTCTCTTTTCTTCCGTCATCAGAAGTCAGTAATTTACAATACTTACAAAGTCACTTACAGTCACACTTGGTCCTAGTGCCTAAAAGCCTTTTCATGCCAGTGCTTCCCAGTTCCCTTCCATCTGTCACAGGCTGCCAGCTCCTTACACACTGAGCACACACCTCACCAATCAGTGCTTAAGCGGCTCTCCCACTCTCACCCATTGCCAGATTGTTCTTCGCCCTCATGCAAGACTCTCCAACAATTCTCTTTGGAGTGCCTTCTCAGTATCGACCCTGCCTGCCTCTGACTTTGTCCGCTCTCCTGCCCAGTGGTAATTACCTTAGCCTTCTGTACCTGACTACATTTGTTGGCTTGCCCCTCCTGGATCTGTTACTGAGTGGGACTGCCAATTGTTTGACAAACAATTGTTTGGCTTGTCAAACAATCCCTGAAACTGTTGCTCGTTTCATGCGGAGCATCAAGCCAGCCTCACCTAAGACTCTAAAAGACTTCCATATTCAGTTAGCACTGCTATTGGGTCCTAACCTTATCTGTTAAAGTACGGTCTGGCCAGTCAAGGACCCAGCGCGCTCCACATCTCAACAGATGGCCGGTGGTCACACCGAGCCAGAGTTTCCAGGTTCATCTCCTGTCCATTTGCCACCCATCATTCCACCTCCTCCTATTAGCAAACCTTGAGTGGGCACCCCTGAACGCTACACTGGAGATCTGCAATGTCTTTCAGACCAACTGCTCCATTCTCTTTGCTCTGCAGCCCTACACCTTCAACCCCAAGCAAGTCAAGGCAGCCTTCGCCATTAATCATCTGACTGGAAGAGCTTGTCTTTGGGGACCCGCCAAGTACAGAAGGACATGCCAACCTGTGGGTAGTTCCAGTCTTTTGCAGGGGAACTCCGTAAGGTTTTAAGTCTGGGGTGCATGGAGCCACCACGGCCTGGGGCCTTCTGGACCTGCACCAGGGGGAGCAATCTTTTCCAAGAAAGCTGTAGTTTAAACCAAAGTTAACATTAGGTTTAAAACTGACTCTGACTCCTTGACTATCATCACCAGATCCCCCCAAGGCTCTGCGCTTTCTCCTCTGCTCTTCTCTCAGTACACCAACAGCTGCACCTCCATCAAGCTCCTGAAGTTCGTGGACGACACCACCATCATTGGACTCCATGGTAAGGATGAGTTCACCTACATGTGGAAGATTGATCATCTGGTGATCTGATGCAGACAGAACAACTTCCAGCTCAGCGCTCTACTCCTTAGTCGACATTGAACTTTTTCTGCTGGGCACTATTATCACACAAAACCTCAAGTAGACCTCAACAAGAAAATCCTGCAGAGAATCTATTTTTTGCAGCAGCTGAAGTTTAACCTACCAAAGACAATAATGATGCACTTCAAACCATCTTTGAGTTCATCTTCACCTCCTCCATCACCATCATGCTGCTGCCAGTGCCAAGGACAAGGGCAGACTGCAGCATATCATTCAGTACCCCAAGAGGGTGCCTCGCAATTTGCCATCTCCCATGACCTATACTCACGGAGGGATGTGTCCACAACTCTGAGGCAGATTGTGGCTGAACGCTCCTGTCCTAGGCAAAAACCCTGTGGTCAATCAGGACCAAAACTTCTCACCATCAGAACAGGTTCTTCCAATCTGCTGCTGGCCCCATCAATAGGACCAGAGACCAATCATCTAACCATCACCCAAGAAAATCCTCAAGGCTTGGGGCTTAGCAGGAAAAAGCACCGGCCCCTTCTGAACCTTCCTGCGGGTGGTGGGCCTACGGGAAGGCGGGCCCACGTCACTCGTTCGGGCTGTGCCCGGGCGGGTCCCGTGGGCAAAGACCCGGCCACGAGGCGCTCGCCTGCGAGCCCCAACCCCAGGCCTGGCTCCAAGGTGGGGCCCCGGTAACGCCGATCCGGGCGACGTACACATCCTCGATGTCTTGTTCTTCATAGGGGCTTTTGAACCGCTCTTAGTCTGACCCATCACCTAGAACCTGTTTTCCTTGGGAGACCCTACCAGGGGTATTAATCCCCGGACAACATAGCCTCTAGGATCATTCGAGTACTCAAACTCCTCCACCATGATAAGGTGGCGGTTCAAGGAGGAGGGAGCTGCTGACCTCGACTGGGGATATTGTCGGGCGGTGGAAGGAATACTTTGAGGATCTCCTCAATCCCACTGTCATGTCTTCTGTAGAATGCCTCCCAAGGGAGGTGTTCCAGGCATGTCCCACCGGGAGGAGGCCCCGGGGAAGACCCAGGACACGCTGGCGCGACTATGTCACTCAGCTTGCCTGGGAATGCCTCGGGTACCCCCCGGAAGAGCTAGGGGAAGTGTCCAGGGAGAGGGAAGTTTGGGCGTCCCTGCTCAGGCTGCTCCTCCTGTGACCCAGCCTCGGATGAAGCGGGAGAAAACAGACGGACATGAACAATTTGTCCAGTCATCATAAATCTGGGTAAATATTGTGTGGGAATAGGCTTACTGAAGCCACAAATACCAAACGTGTTCCCTGAAACCCAGTGGACAGAAGTTCACAAGTTTGCTTTATATTTTTGCACTCTCTATGTTTGTTATTCTGCACAACAACACTCAGTTCCTTGTATATGAAAACCTATTTGCAAATAAATCTGACTCTGATTCCAAAAACTGTTCAAACTGCATAACATTCCCTGTTGGACAAATGAATGATCTCCAAAAATCAGCAAGTATGTCCTTCATTTTGAAAATACCAAGGCAATGCATCTGCAAGTGATGACGCCATGACAGAAAGTCATTGACTACAGCTCCATGACCAAGATCATGGTCCTGCCTCAATCACATTAGTGTCAGCAAATGTGATGACATGTCAATTTCCATCAATACACTGACATTTTTAGTAAGTATGTTTAAATTGACCTGATTTCCTGCACACATTTTAATTACCTAAACAGAAATGCCATTAAGTAATGAACTGGTAACGCCCAAAAGTGCATCTAGAATAATAATAGCAAGTAGAGTATGATATATTATGTCAGAATCACTGGAGGTGATAAGAGATGAGTTTTTTTTTTGGCAATGTACAATTTTGTAATCTTAACCTTCTTTTCTTTGTGTTGTCTTCTGGCCACAGGCAAAGAGATGATAGAGATGTACTTTGACTTCCGTCTGTTCCGCCTCTGGAAAAGCCGTCAGCACTCGAAGCTACTGGACTACGATGACCTCTTGTGACTTTGCCCACCTCCTTGTCAGCCAATTATCTCACTTCTGACCCTACTGTATGGTGACAGGGCATTTAGTTAAGCGCCTCTGAAATGCCCTTCAGACAGCTCTGTGACAGAGCTGAAGAAGCAGCGCGCTTGAGAAGACAGGGTGGTCCTGGAAATTCATCCAGCACATATTTTTTTCCTCTCTTATCCATTATCACTTTCTGCCCATCTCAAAGAGACAAGAAAAAGGAGAAATGAGGGACTCACCACCCATCCCTAAATGTGTCAAAAGAGGCTCACTAGTTAGATTCCTGAGTTCAGTGAGGAAGTTAGAGAAAAATAACCGCAGAGAACAGAAATAACTGGTCCTTTCTAAGGTTAGAGGGTGACAGATCATATTTTCTTTTGCCTTTAGCTGACCTGCTCGTTTAAAATGACGGTTATATAAGGATGCGTTTTTTTGTGAAGTGGTATTCACAGTGGGATTGGAGCTTATTTGTAATTAAACAAGTGCTTATTGGAGAGACAGCATCTCTCCTTATGCTATCACGTGAAATCTAGACATTTAATTAGTCTTATCAAAAAAATTGAATAGTCTATTTAACACACCTTTTTAAACTGCAAATAATTGTGTTAGTATTTTGTACAGACTGTTATTTTAACTCAGGTTAAATCCCTTGCTTGATACTAAATGTTGGCAACATACTGTAGATCAGAATCTAAGGCCTTCATACTCCACACAGTCACCTTCAGTGGAACAATGACAATCAGGGATGTCATATCTTAATATGTGTGTGAAGGGTGGAAGTTTTCTTCATTTTCATAGTCCTTAAAGTTGACTGACAGTTGTATCCATGCATGTCTCATGATATTGCACCATTACAACACTAGCGACTATGTCTTGAGTTGTTGCTTAGTGGGTGCTGATGCTTTTTGGTTTATATGGCATGCATGTGTCCATAGATTACTTGCATTTTGTCACTCTGTAAATGTTGCAGGTGGAGACAATGACACCAGACTCTTAACACCATGGCAGTGACTTTATTTTAAGTGGACAAAAGTACATACTGATAACATACACATGTACATTAAATTTATTTCAACATTTACTAATAATTTACTAAATGTTTTTCCTATTTAAGACTTATGTGTAACTTGAATCACTCAAAGTAGCAGTTTAGTAGTAGAGGCAATACTTTCTTTTGAGTTTTTGTTTCTCCTCATCTCCAAATTGTTGTTTGTTGTTGTTTCTGTGTTTATATAGTCTTACAACCATTGCACTTGCAAAGTCATTTCAGGAAATATCACAATATCAAGGTCTGTCTTAAAACAGAGTCCTTGTCATACCTATTTCTGGCATTAATATCAATTTGAAAACATCAGGATATTGTAACCCTAGTTGAACTGACATACATTTTGTGTCAACATTAAAAAAATTTAAAAGGGGCTCTCCAGCTATTTAATGTTGCACTTCCATTATGTAAGGAGACTTGTAGGCGACAGATTGGAAAAAGAATCCTAAAAAATGTCCCATAATGTGTGATGTGACTGGGTAGTATGTTTTTACTATTTTTGTCTTTTACCTTTGGAGAAACACATGCTGAGAAATGTTGACAACATCAGGCACCATGACATCATCAGGGATATTTTCTCCATGAACTGATCTTTATTCAATTCAATTCAATTCAATTCAATTTTATTTGTATAGCGCCAGATCACAACAAAAGTTGTCTCAAGACACTTTCCATATAGAGCTGGTACAGGCTGAGCTCTTTTATCTACAGAGACCCAACAATTCCCTCATGAGCAAGCACTTGGCTACAGCGGTGAGGAAAAACTTCCTTTTAACAGACAGAAACATCAGGCAGAACCAGGCTCTGGGTGGGCGGCCATCTGCCTCGACCGGTTGGGTGAGAGAGGGAGAGCAAGAGAGAGAGAGTGAGACAGTAAGAGAGAGACAGACAGACATGCAGTCAGAGAGAGAGAGAGAGAGAGACAGACAGACAGACAGACAGACAGACAGACAGACAGACAGACAGACAGACAGACAGACAGACATGCAATCACAGTAACAGTGACAGTGGATGTAATAATAGTAGTAGCAGTTGCAGTGGATGTCAGCAGGGCCATGGCAGTAGACATAGCTGCAATCCACAATCCAGATTCAGCCACTGTCCATGGGAACCTGCAAGACGACAAAGCACAGAGACTCCGGGGAAGGAGCTAAATTAGTAACACGCCATGGTAGGTCATGAAAGCATGCAGATGGAGAGGGAGAGAGGGACAGAGGAGCTCGGTGTATCTTTGGAGGTCCCCCAACAGTTAAATGCTATCGCAGCATAACTAGGGGCTGGTCCAGGACAAGCCTGAGCGCTTTAAGATAAGAAGGTGCCTGGCCATTTATGGCTTTGTAAGTAAGGAGGAGAATTTTAAATACTATTCTAAACTTTACAGGGAGCCAGTGCAGAGTGGCTAATATTGGAGAATATGATCTCTCTTCCTCGTTTTTGTCAGAACACGTGCTGCAGCGTTCTGGAGCAACTGGAGAATATTCAGCAACGAATTTGGGCAGCCTGATAGTTAGGAATTGCAATAATCCAGACTGGAAGTTACGAAAGCATGGACTAGTTTATCTGCATCATTTTGAGACAAAATATGCCTGATTTTTGCAATATTACGCAGGTGAAAAAAGGCAGTCCTTGAAATTTGTTTTACATGGGAGTGAAAGGACATGTCCTGATCAAAGAAAGTCCTGTCATCAGAAAGTGTAAAGTAAGATGTTTAGGGCCTACTACTATAACTTCAGTTTTGTCCAAGTTTAGCATCAGAAAATTGCAGGTCATCCAGGTCTTTATGTCCTGAAGACACGCTTGTAGTCTAGTTAACTGACTGGTTTCTTCTGGCTTCATTGATAAATATAGCTGGGTATCATTTGCGTAGCAATGAAAATTTATTGAGTGCTTCCTGATAATCTTACCTAAAGGAAGCATATATAAGGTGAAAAGAATTGGTCCAAGCACAGAACCCTGCGGAACTCCATAGCTGACTTTAGTGAGCACAGAGGAGTCATCATTAATGTGTACAGACTGAGAGCGATCTGACAAGTAGGATTTAAACCAGCTTAGTGCAGTTCCCTTAATGCCAATGAAGTGTTCAAGTCTCTGCAATAGGATACCATGGTCAATGGTGTCAAATGCAGCACTAAGATCTAATAGGACTAGTACGGAGACAAATCCTTTATCAGATGCAATTAGAAGGTCATTTATAACTCTAACCAGTGCTGTCTCTGTGCTATGATGCACTCTAAATCCTGACTGGAAATCCTCAAATAAACTATTTTTGTGTAGAAAGTCACACAGCTGATTAGCAACTGCTTTCTCAAGAGTTTTTGAGAGAAAGGGAAGGTTGGATATCGGTCTATAGTTGGCTAAAACCCCTGGATCAAGAGTAGGCTTTTTAAGTAGAGGTTTTATCACAGCTACTTTAAAGGACTGTGGTACGTAGCCTGTTGATAAAGACAGATTGATCATGTCTAATACGGAAGAGTCAATTAAAGGTAATACTTCTTTAAACAGTTTAGTCGGGATGGGGTCTGAAATACAGGTTGATGATTTTGATGATGAAATTATTGAAATTAGTTGGTGAAGGTCGACAGGTGTAAAACAATCTAAAACTGCGACAGGCTGAGTAACAGTTTCTACGGTTTCTGTGTTTGAAGACAAAACAGCACCTGTTGATGGCAGGAGCCGATGAATTCTGTCTCTAATACTAAGAATTTTATCATCGAAGAAGCTCATGAAGTCATTACTGTTCAGAGCTAAAGGAATACATGGTTCAACAGAATTATGGCTCTCTGTCAGCCTGGCTACAGTGCTGAAGAGAAACCTGGGATTGTTCTTATTTTCCTCTATTAGTGCAGAGTAATAGGCTGCCCTGGCACTGCGGAGGGCTTTCCTGTATATTTTAAGACTATCTTGCCAGGCGAACCGAAATTCTTCCAAATTGGTAGAACGCCATTTCCTTTCTATCTTCCATGAAGTTTGCTTTAATTTGCGGGTTTGAGGGGTATACCATGGAACTCACCTCCTCTGTTTAATTATCTTCTTTTTTAGGGGAGCAACAGAGTCAAGTGTCATACGCAATGAACCTGTGGCATTATCAACCAGGTAGTCAATTTGGGAGGGACAAAGGTTAGCATAGGAGTCCTCTGTTGTATTGAGACATGGCATTGAATTAAATGCTGATGGGATCATATCCTTAAATTTAGCTACAGCACTATCAGACAGGAGTCTGGTATAAGAATTTTTGCCTACTGGCTGGTAGTCTGGTAATATGAATTCAAAAGTTATTAAATGATGGTCCGCTAAAAGAGGATTCTGTGAGGAGACTATTAGGTCTTCAATTTCAATGCCATATGTCAGAACAAGGTCGAGGGTGTGCTTAAAACAGTGAGTCGGTTCATGTACATTCTGATGGAAGCCAACTGAGTCTAATACTGAGATAAACGCAGTGCTAAGGCTGTCATTATCAATGTCAACATGCACATTAAAGTCACCTACAATAATTACTTTATCTGCTTTAAGGACTAAACCTGATAGAAACTCCGAGAACTCAGCTATAAATTCGGAGTAAGGACCAGGAGAGCGGTATACTATAACAAATAAAACTGGCTGCACTGTTTTCCATTTTTCATGAGAAAGAGTAAGAACAAGGCTTTCAAATGAGTTATAGTCGAGTTTAGGTTTAGTGTTGATTAAAAGGCTTGAGTCAAAAATGGCTGCAACTCCACCTCCCCTGCCGCTGCCTCGAGGAATGTGAGTATTAATATGGCTCGGAGGAGTAGCTTCATTTAGGCTAACATACTCTTCAGGACACAGCCAGGTTTCAGTGAGACAAAATAAATCAATCTTATGGTCTGATATCAACTCATTTACTAAAACAGCTTTAGAGGACAGAGATCAGATGTTAAGGAGTCCACATTTAATTCTCCTATCTTGTTGTACTATTGCAGTGGTAGTTTTAATTTTAATTAGATTTTTATGTTTAACTCCTCTTCTCTTTACTTTTGGTTTACGCAGCGCAGAGAAGCATGTAGGACTGCAGCTCTGCCTCCTGCTCTCAACACTGAGTTGTCAGGGGTTAGGTTCATTAATAAAATCGGTCAGATTTCTAGAGATGAGAGCTGCTCCCTTCAAAGTGGGATGGATGCCGTCTTTTCTAATCAGACCAGGTCTTCCCCAGAAAGTCTGCCAATTATCAATGAAGCCCACACCGTTTGCTTTATGTACATTGAATAGCTTTAAAACTCCCCCTTGAAACTCCACCAGGCAGATGTCATTAAAAGTTTTACATGCTGTCCTCCATTATACCACATTTGGCTATTGGGCTATTGTTACCCATTTTACAACAAAGGCCAGTGATAACCATATTCTGCATTATTGGCTTAACCTGTATTTATTAAGAAGGAATTGGTTTTTTTTTAAAGCAAGTTCTTACCCAATTGTACTGTATAGATAAAAGATTACTCATACTAATTGTAAACATAAAGGGCTGGGCAACCTTCTTCCTATCAAGGACAATTGTAATATTTTTAACATCATTCGAGGGCCATACTCACTTATTAAACAAATATATCACACTAACTTCTAATGCAATGGTTGGACTTACTTCTCTTTGGCAAGGCGCTTGATGTCAGATGGTAGTGATGATGATGATGATGATACTACTTGCAGCTACTTCTTCAGGTTTGGGTCAGTCAGTTTTGAGCAGAACTGAGTCTTTGTAAGAGTTAATTTTGAAAAGAACTGCTGACAGTTGTAGGTTGTCCCAAACAGAAATGCAAACCTCAGTGCATGTCTCATCACAAAGGGAAAATCCTCAGGATGTACCTTTTACAGTTTATAGTAGAACTTGAGCAGAAGGGGAATTTAATGTTGTAGGTTGTCAGGCACATCAGTTGGTTCCACATTAAATCGGGTAACAAGTATGTTCAGTTCCATTTGTTTACTTTTCATGTCTTCAAGCCTCTCGCCAAGTGGACTTTTGCACACTCGCCAGCATATTCAGATGTCATAGCAGGCTTCTGTTCTTACAGAGAAGGAAAATACACATTGTTATCTCTTTCCAGTTGCACTTGCCACAGTTAATTTCCCTTCAAACGATTTCTCATTTGAATGCAGAGAGTTGAGAAGCTCTGTAGGACCTTGGAGCTTAAGGTTCAACTCTTGTATGTAATGTCCACCATGAATGCTAATGAACTGAGACAAGCTTGCAGGATCAAGATTGGGGGATTGAGATTCCAACACTACTACTGATCTTAATGCATTCTGCAAAGTTTAGCTGTTTGAAAGTGGCTTCATTCCAAAAACTTTTTGGACTGAAGCCCTTTAAGTAGATGAAGGACAAATGAGATATTTTTTATTTTCCTCAGCAACATTGATCATGTCTGTTGCAACATCTGGGTCCTGTTATAAAAGTAGGCTGATGTTTTTTTCTGTATTTAATTTATTTATGTATTACTGTAAATCATGATGATATGTCTGTGTTAGTGTTGTATAAGAACATTCAAACTGTATTGATATGCCACAAAGTAGCATGTATCACTAGATCACTGTCAAATTAATTGGAATAATTTAATATAATTACTGTAAAAAAAAACAGACCATTTTGGTATACAATATGTCAGACAAGACAACAATTCTGGTGACACCACTGCCAGGTGCTCAGCTTGTTATGGTATACTAACAGATGCCAATAGCACAGGTTTTAGCATCTTAAAGATAGTTCCATCCTCCTGGTTTGTGCATAAAAGCAAACTAATGTAAAGAGACAACCGGGCCTTTATTTCTAATTTCCCTTGTTTTATAAGTATAATTTATCATATTCTATGAAGAAGCCTTCTATTTGAGCTCAAACTCAACACTTATTTCACAGCTGCTTATTTCTTGCTCTTATTAAAAGAAACACTTTTTTCACATACTTATTATTATCAGTGGCTTCCACCTAGCTATTTTTTTAATCTTGCTTAAAGTACCATCAATGACACCCAACACCTCCTGCACTTTGGAAACGCACATATATTATGCTGAATTTATCATGTGAACTAGTACGATAATTCTGTCCCTCCTCAATTTTTCAACCAGTGTTTATTTGTTTGACTACGCAGTCAGCTATTATTTGAGACTCAGCAATTATCTGAATTCTTATTAACACTTTGAGGTTCCCTCTCTCTTTGCTCATGGATTGTAGCCCAGAAGCTTGCAAACATTATATCCTGACTGCGTTATATTTATAATGTTAGTGTGATGGCCATTGCTGTCTTGTACACTCAATTATCTCTGCATAAAGGTTGCATCTGACCTTTGTAGCTGTAATTTGCTTCATTAACAACATTACTGATTCTCCAAACCTTTCTTCCGTAGCAATATACTGTGTCTGAATGTTTCTATATGATTATTAAATTTGTATAGCCCTAACAGCAAGACAGGGAGCATTGTTCAAGGTTTTGTATTAGTTTGTAACATGTATGGATTTTAATGACTGCCCTGACACCTCCATTTGGGCTGTGATTATATTTCAGACAATGTGTTTATATAATCTCCATTTCCCTTTGTATCAATTCTAAGGCATCAGATCATTACATTTTGGAATAGCTTTCACCCTAATCCTAACACACAGTAGAGCCTGTAGGAGTGATAGATATTACAATTAGTCTCCAAAACAGGTTTATCATCCATATGTCTTGATAAGGAAAATACGTTTTGTCATGAAAGGTGTAATAGCAATTAACATTACTGTATCTCTTGATTTAGATACTAATATATGTAATAATGAATTTGGGTAGCTTTAAGGCTTTTGGGTTCTTCCTTAGAGTAGATACACAAGTTGAAGTTTAATCCAAGGTGAAAACTTATTGTTTCTGAACTTCTAGCAAAGAAATATCGTTGCATTGCATAAGGTTACTAGTATTCTGTGAGAAAAGTGATTGTTTTTCAAGCATTTTTCCAGTAAACCTTAGTTCTACACAACTTGTTTCATTGCCTTGTTATTGATTGAGTAATGCATTTTTTTTAAATAACTGGACAATTAAAAGACCAATCACCAAGACTTTTTGGTGTTCATCTAAACACCAACATCAGCTGTAAGTCACATGATTAGCACATGACCTGAGATGTAAAAATCACGTCTACTAAAATGTCACTGAAGTATGCCTGCCAGAGGAGATTGCGGTGGTGTACCTTCTCCCTCTTGTGAAGTGGAGCAAGCTGGTTTAGCACAGCATTGTAGGCTGGGGACAGGTGGTATATTAACCCCCTCCTCCTTTTAGTGAGGACTCCTCTGTTTTGACATAGATGGCCTTCTTGCAACCTCTTTCAAATCATCTGTCTTGCAGGCAAAAAACACTAACTCCATTTTTTATAAACATTTGAGCCCATCCTCAACACAAAAAGGAAGTAAAGGAGGAAGTCAGGTGATGTAGTATAAAGCACAAGAAAGTACACCCGTCTTGTGTAACACCAAAACTCAGTGTTGACCCATTTTAAGTTGTACAGTAATACACTTTAACCCAAAATCTTTTCCCAAACCTAACCAAGTAGTTTTGTTGTCTAAACCTAACCAAATAATGTTGTTGTTGGGATCTGGTAGGCACAGGTTTGGTTATTAGCAGATAACAAGGATAGTTATTGATACCAATAACTGTTCCAATAACTGTGGATACAGTCTCATGAAAGGGGCTGTTCACTTAAAATGCCAGTTTTTATAATACCATTATGCCTTGGTCAGTGTACAGTAAAGGGCTGAATCTGAGCACTGACCTTCACAACCAACTGTTACCACATATGCAACAAATAATATTTGTTGAAATTGTTTATTGTTTGTATGTTTGTTTTTGACTTTTAAGTGTGTGTGTGTGTGTGTGTGTGTGTGTGTGTGTGCATTAATTATTACATTATTTTTCTCTGAATGTGACTTGTACAGTAAAGTACTTTGAGCCCTTCAGCAGTTATCTGTCTTAAATAAAGAAGTTCACTAAAATAATCTTGCATTTCACAGGATAAGGTCTGCGAGATATTATTTGCCATATTAACACAAATTGTACAGAATTGGCTCTACAGAGTGGCATGACTTCTTTTTGGTGAGAGTTTCACACCTTTAAATGTTATGAGGAGGCTGACTAGACTATTTGGGCAGACTTCAGACAAAATCTTTTTTCTTAAATTATTATTATCATTTTTATTATTATTATTAGTAGTAGTAGTAGTAGTAGTAGTAGCAGTCAATTCAATTTTATTTGTATAGCGCCAAATCACAACAGAAGTTGACTCGGGCACTTTCCATATAGAGCTGGTACAGACCAAGCTTATTTATCTACAGAGACCCAACTATTCCCCCATGAGCAAGCACTTGGTGACAGTGGCAAGGAAAAACTTCCTTTTAGCAGGCAGAAACGTCAGACAGAATGAGGCTCTGGGTAGGCGGCCATCTGCCTGACCAGTTGGGTGAGAGAGCAAGAGAGAGAGAGCGAGAGAGAGAGCAAGAAACAGACAGAGAGAGACAGACAGACAGACAGACAGAGAGAAATGCAATCACAGTAACAGTGACAGTAGATGCAATCACAGTAACAGTGACAGTAGATGTAATGACTTTAGACTTTAGACTAAATAAAAAATGTTTTTTTATTGAAACAACAACGTGTAGTGTTATATTTCACACTAACATTCTCACTTTGAGCAGTCATTCACATTTGAAGCAAAATCTCACACAATTTAACACTGTCAATAAACAGATGACAAAAAAATAAATACTTGATTACAAAAAAGCCCCTTCAACAACCCTTTCTAAGGGATCAAAACAGGTGATACAAGATAAAGTTACAAAGTGCACATCATTGTAAACTAGGACTCAGCCTATAGTGCAGTTAAACCATGGCTTAAACTTTCCTTTCTTAAGTTTCCTTTGAACAAACAAGCAGTCAGACTATAATACTCTTCTATTTATTCACCAGAGGCTTATCAACCCAGCCTCTTATTTCTTTCCAGAAAGAATGAACATTACTTGGCTATGGCTGCAGTAAGCTTGTGCTTAGTTGCGGTATCCATATGCCTCTGTCGAAAGCCATCCATTGTCGCCTGGTTTTGACAAGGAGGCGGCGGAGAATTTGCATTAGCCATGTGTTTGGCCATCAAGTGGTATTTCAGACTGGATGTGCTACGGTGATGACTCAGTTCACACCAACAATACACACAGATAACTTTGGTCTTGTCAGTTGACCCATCTGGCAACTTTTTGAAACTAAACTTTCCATTCAGAATCTTGTTCCCATCCATTTCGGCATTTCGCGCTTGACATCCACACAAACCGGTAGCCTACTCTTTTACAGGTAGCGAGCAGGCAAGACCAAACACGCGCGTGGGGCGTGCCTATTGTTTTGTTTCCAGTTTACAATCAGATCCTGTAGTTTTCCGAATGTCCACTAGCAGTGGCCACAGCTTATAAAAAACTACAAGTTCACTAGGTCACAAGGAGCGTTAATCTTGCAATAAAAAAAATGATGCCGTTAAAATTGATTTGCGTTAATAATGTGATATTTTTGACAGCACTAATTATAATGTATAATACACATTATTTAATATCATAATAATAGAATAAAAATACAATACAACTAAGTATATAAACAACTATTTACAGCAAAGGATTTGTGCAGTTTCAGATCAGTTTGTTCAGTCTGTGGGTGTCACCAGCTCTGATGTTGCTGCAGTGTGCTCCCCCAGCACACTGCAGCAAAGAATAGTGCACTGTCAACAACAGACTGGTAAAAGATCTCCAACATCTTGGTGCACACGTTGAATGATCTGAGCCTCCTCAGGAAATAGAGTCTGCTCATCCCCTTCTTGTAAAGAGCGTTGATGTTAGTTTTCCAGTTCAGTCTGTTGTCGAGGTGCACTCCGAGGTATTTGTAATCCTCCACCACTGTGACATTATCCCCCACAATACGCAGTGGTTGTATGATTGCCCTGTTCCTTCTGAAATCAACAACCATCTCCTTGCTCTTGGCCACGTTAAGCAGCAGGTGTTTTCTACCAGACCATTCCACAAAATTGTCCACCATTGCTCTTTATTCCTCCTCTCATCCATCCTTTATACACTGCACCACCGTTGAGTCGTCCAAAAACTTCTGTAGGTGGCACGATGAAGAGTTGTACTGAAAGTCTGAGGTGTGCAGTCTGTCTGTCAGGTAGTCAGTGATCCAGGAGATTGTCGGCACGTCGACTCCCATCACTCGCAGCTTCGCACCCAGGAGCAGCGACTGAATGGTATTAAATGCACTGGAGAAATCAAAGAAAGTGATCCTCACAGTGCTGCCGCTACAATCCAGCTGGGAGTGAGCACGCTGCAGCAGGTGTATGATGGCTTCGTCCACACCCAGATGGGGTTGGTAGGCAAACTGTTGAGGGTCCAGTGATGATTTCATCTGCAGTCAGAGATGGACCAGGACCAGCCTCTCCAGCACCTTCATCATGAGCAATGTAAGGGCAACGGGTCGGTAGTCGTTGGGGCCAGATGGAGATTTCTTGTTTGGAACAGGAACCATGCAGGATGTCTTCCACAGCACCAAGACTCTCTGCAGGCTCAGGCTCAGGTTGAAGAAGTGACCCAGGATCACGGACAGCTGGCTGGCACAAGTCCTCAGGAATCTGGAACTAATGCCGTCAGGGCCAGCAGCCTTGCCCAGGTGCAGCATCTCCAGCTGTCTTCTTACCTGCCCTGCAGTCAGGCAGGGGATGGTGCTAGTGGAGGGGGTGCTGTGGGGGATGGTGGGGGATGTGGGAGTTGAGTCCAGGGATCACCAGGGATGATTGGGAGTTAGAGGGAGAAAACTTGAGCAGAGGGGAAATGTAGGGCCACTCCTGGCTGTGAGCCAAACCTGTTGAAAAAGTGGTTTAGCTCATTGGCCCTCCAAAGGCTGCCGGCTGCTGGTCTGTCTTTTGCCTTGAGCCCCGTGATCTCCTTCATTCCTGTCCACACATCCTTCATTCTGTTCTGCTAGAGTTTGGCCTCCAGCTTCCTCCTGTAGGCATCTCTGCTCTGCCTCACCTTCTCCCTCAGCTCATTTTGAACACTCCTCAGTTCTTTTGTCCCCTGACCTCAAAGCTTGTTCTTCTTGTTCAGCAGACTTTTCAGTTCTTGTGCTTGTTGGGAAAGCTGCATACAGTCTGGGTCGGCAGTATGGTCTGTTCACAGAATTTGATGTACTCTGTGATACACTCTGTCAGGCTGTTGGTGTCCACCTAATGTGGCTCACGCAACACACTCCAGTCTGTTTTCTCAAAGCAGTTCTGCAATGACTCATTAGCCTCCTGAGTCCACCTCCTCACTGTTCTCGTGGCCAAAGCCAGCCCTGTACAAGAGGGACATACTGAGGTGTTAACAACACCAGGCTGAGGTTGAGGCTCCCCCCCAGCTCTGCCTGGGGGGGGCCGGCAGAGGTATTGTATGCATCCTTTGTATTAGCATACAGTAAGTCTAGTGTGGTGTTGTCTCTGGTGGGACAGTTGATAAACTGGTTGAAAGTTGGCAGAGTTTTGTCCAAAGTATTGTGGTTAAACACGCTAAATGAACAAAAACAAACAAAAATGGCGGAGCTACTGCAATAGGCTGCCACCTAACACAGTAACAATAGTAGTAGCAGTTGCAGTGGATGCGGAACGGTGGCGCAGCAGGTAGTGCGCGTGCCTCACAGCAAGTAGCTTGCCGGTTCGATCCCCGGGTCTTCTGTGTGAAGTTTGCATGTTCTTCCCGTGCATGCATGGGTTCTCTCCGGGCATGCCGGCTTCCTCCCACAGACCAAAAACATGCTCACTAGGTTAATTGGTGACTCTAAATTGTTCCTAGGTGTGAATGTGAGAGTGAGTGTGTGTGTTGCCCTGCAGTCGGCTGGCGACCGGCTCAGGGTGTACCCCGCCTCTCGCCCGTTGACAGCTGGGATAGGCTCCAGCCCCCCCCCAACCCCGAAAGGGATAATAAGGGGTATAGAAGATGAATGAATGAATGAGTTGCAGTGGATGTCAGGCAGGGCCATGGCAGGAGACGTAGCTGTAATCCACAATCCAGATTCAACCACCTTCCGTGGGAACCTGCTAGACGACAAAGGCATGAGCTTGCTGTAACTTTTGACAGTCTAATCCTATAGCAGCATAACTAACTATAAGATTTATCAAAAAGGAAAGTTTTAAGCTTACTCTTAAATGTAGAGACAGTGTCTGCCTCCCGGACAAAGACTGGAAGAGGGTTCCACAGGAGAGTGGCTTGATAGCTATATGCTCTGGCTCTCGTTCTGCTTTTGGAGACTTTAGGAACCATAAGTAAGCCTGCATTCTGGGAACACAGCATTCTAGTGGGGTAGTAAGGTACTATGAGCTCTTTAAGATAATATGGTGCCTGACCATTTATGGGTTTATAAGTAAGGAACAGGATTTTGCATTCTATTCTAAATTTTACAGGGAGCCAGTGGAGAGAGCCTAATATTGAAGAAATATGATCTCTCTTCCACATTTTTGTCAGAACACGTGCTGCAGCATTCTGGAGAAACTGGAGAATACTCAGCAACAAATAGGCTAGTTGCACGTAGAAACATGACGTAACTTCCGCTGAAATCTCAGGATGCATGTTTACTTCCGGCGCCCATAGAGTGCGATGCTAACTGTGATGCTAGTGTTTCTGTAGTCACGTTGATGTCGTTATGTTTCCTCGTGTTTGTATTTGTTTTTAGTTTTAGTTTATTTTTCTTTTACGTTGATGTGTAGACAGACAAAAGTTACACTCCAGAAACGTGTTGGTAGTACAGCCAGCCACCACTGTTGTGTACCCTTATGCACAGCGTCGGCTAGGTGTAACTCCTACCTCAGCTTCCACATCTTCCCAAAAGATAAGGGGTTACAAAGCCACTGGGTAATTAACATCAGACGTGACAAATTTATAGTTACAAATAGCTCCAGAGTTTGCAGCCGACATTTCCAAGCTACAGACCTAATTGAACCACAGACTCCAGATGGACAACAGCGACTGAAGAATGAAGCCCTCCCTGTTCTCATCCCCTGGAATGACTACACTGTCTCTGCTCCACAGCTTGGGGTTTGGGAGAGAACAGACCGACCTACCCGTGACGACCTGAGTGATGATTTAATAACTGATGATGACCCACAATCACAATATGACCATGACTACTGTTCCACTGCTGAGCCTGCTGTGCTGGATCTGTCTCTCCAAGTCAACGACGAACTGCATGCAGAAATAGCACAGCTCCGACAAAAAAATCAAAGACATTACTCTCAGCAGCAAGTTTTGTTTGGAGCGTTTTTCTGCATCAGATGATGACATACGATATTTACATATTTACATATTTACATATACATATTTACCTTTACAAGGTAAATAACCATGTTTGACTTTGTTGACAAGATCATTGAGGCACAACCTACTACTACAAAGGTGGTCAAGCTCTAAGTCTGGATAAGTTAACAGACAGTTATAAACTTGATAGCAGAAGAGCCCGGGGCTTAATTCTCTTAACTAAATAAATGCCATTGGGCTGGGTTCACTTACCCAGACTTAGATCTTAACTACCTTTGTAGTATATCCCACATTTGACATGCCACTATCTGCCATTGTTTACAAATTAGATTTGATGGTAATGTTTTTACATAATTTCCGCCCACATTTTGCATCTTTAATGCTATGGCCCTTTTCTGGTGCCTCAAATATAGATTTGAATAAAGTAATTAATGTTACCTAATGTCTTACAGATTTGCCAGTCACACCCACCTGATGGCCTTTTGGAAACAAGTAGAGCCAGCCACCCACAACATTGTACGGGTGACAAGAGCACGGAGTGTTGCAGCTAGTCAGGTCCCTCACACTGCAAGTGCAACGGTGAATATTTTCCTGTTGTCTCTACTAAGCATATAACAACCAGCATTTTCAGATTGATCCTTATGTCAAGTTAAGTTAGGCTAATCAAAATGCATCTTAAGGCTACGCTGCTCAGCCATATATAACGGTGGTAAAGCTGTCAGGGCTCAGGGCGAGGCTGTAGAATTTTACTTATTTCCTTAACAAAGTAAAACAAAATCATGCCATCAGGCACAGGAGTACATCTCTTTCGCCATCTACACAGCAAAATAAAATACTTGGTGGGTCCCCCCCATTTGCTGTAAAAAACAGCATACACTGTGTGCTCTCCACCTTTATATCAGAGCCAGCATTAACAAATTCTGCAATTTGAGCAGATCCAACAGACCAGATACCAATACGGTGGCTCGTATTGCTCAAGTTGTCAACGCAGGATCTGGTAAAAAGGTGAAAGAATGCACACTGCATGCTGCTTTGGCAGGAGAATGGGTGACCCACCCCTTATTAGGCAGGTGGTCATAATGATATGGCTGGTTGGTGTAAGGTAATAATGAATTGTTTTTACCCTCAGGTTCTTCAACCCATTGATGACTTTTTCCTTCTTATGAATTACTTGTCATTGGGTCTGATGCAGAGGGATTTGGCACATCGTTTCAAAGTCCACCAATCCACTGTAAGCCGCATCATCAACACATGGGCTAATTTCCTTTATACTGTGCTAGGGGCTGTGGGTATTTGGTTGGATGAGACAGTGAGAGCTCACCTGCCAGAGGTGTTTAAGGATTACTCCGACACTCAGATCATTCTAGACTGTACAGAGCTACGTTGTCAAACACCAAATTCTCTTCTACTTCAGAGTGAGGTGTTCTCAAGCTACAAATCACACTGTACATTCAAAGGATTGATTGGATGGTCCCTTACGGAGCAGTGACATTCGTGTGGTCTCTCTACGAGGGTACCATCAGTGACAAGGAGATTCTGAAGCAGTCGGGTATTGTGCCTCTCCTAAACCCGGCTCTGGCCATTATGGCTGACAAGGGTTTCCTTGTGGAAGACTGTGTGCCCTGCAAAGTCCACATACCGTCCTTCTTATCTAAGAGAGCACAACTGTCTGGGCCAGAGGTTACAAAGACTCAGTCTATTGCCAGACTTAGAGTCCACGTGGAACGTCTCATTCGCAGGGTGAAGGAGCATAAAATATTCAGTACAGTAATCCCCCTTTCACTCTCGGGCAGCATCAATCAACTTTACACAGTTGCCTGTCTTTTGGTCAACTATCAGAATAAGCCCTTGGTTAAAGCCTGGGCAAGCAATCAGTAATGTCAGTGCTGAGAGACAGATGGTAATACGTTGTAAATAATGATTGTCTTTTTTTGTCATCTTTTTGTTTTGTCTTTTAAATGAATACTTTAAGGTATGTAAGGTATATAATTGATTGCATGTAATTTCTTTTTACTTTTTAACACAAAAACACAGAATAAAATGTGTCACATACAAATACAAATACAATATGAAATACAATTGAAAGAATAAATTCATTCATTCATTCATTCATTCATTCATCTTCTATACCCCTGATTATCCCTTTCGGGGTTGGGGGGGGGCTGGAGCCTATCCCAGCTGTCAACGGGCGAGAGGCGGGGTACACCCTGAGCCGGTCACCAGCCGACTGTAGAAGAATAAATTTGTAAAAAAAAATAATAATAATACATTGATTATGTCATCATTTTTGTCTTTGATTACTTGCACATGGAGAGGTATTTGGGCATGTAAGTGTTAAAGAAAAACAAATCACACTTTTGTTTTATCTCCCTTAGCACAGCACTATCTCTATAAAAGCGCTCACCAAACATGTCATCATGGGCACAGACAACGAAATCACACCACTGCATACCAGTAACAAGCAACTGTCCCTGGACTTGCCAATAGTAGCAGTGGCTCTCTTTCAGTTTGTGTTCTCCATGGTCAACTCTAAGAAATTTGCAATCAACATAACTTGGAGCATTTGGGCATTTCATTTCGACAAGACCAAATGATGGTCACTCAAGTGGATTGAACACAAGCCCATCAGGCGATGCACCCAGCCAAGGTGCATCTGGATGCACAACAAGCCTACACTTGGTCAGGTTCAGGTTTTTTAGAACCATGTAGTCCTTTAAGGCACTCGCCTCCATTTCTATTCCCCTTTTCATGAGTGCAGTCTGTCTTGTCCCTCTAATCATCCTCTCAGCCAGGTTTTCTGCTGTACTTGAACCTCTGACGTGGCTTACCTCCCTGAAATATGAAGCAGTCACTCTGTCCTCAGTGAATGCCACTCAGGTGATGCACTTTGGTTTCTGGTTGCCTCCTCAATCATATGGCACTGCATCAAGGTCACAGACAGGGAGCTTAGATGCAGGTGTTGTTGGTGTGTAGGCACAAATGAACACTCAGTGGGTTGCAGATGGTAACCCTCAAGTGGCACTCCAGGGAATGGAGGTGCATCTTCATGGATGACAACACCGTTGGCTGGAGGCGGAGGGTGTTGGTAAGACAGCACACTGCCAGCTTGTACCTTGCCGAAGATGGAATCGACAAGTGGCTTGTCAGCTGAAATGTTCATTTGGCAGATGAGGGGGACATATTCTGCTGTTATTTCAGCATACACAGGTCCAGGGTTGAAGGTGGAAGGGGCTGGGAGATCACCACTATAGCCCTTGTAAAGTTTAGATCTGAAATAACATCAGGCAGTCAATAACATGCATTTTTACAACGCATTGTAGTCTGATAAACAGCAAAACAGTCTGTGAATCATGTAATGTCATCTAAAATACACAGGTAATGAATCAGGTAATGAATACATTTTTTCTTACAACACATTGTAGTCTGCCTATTCCACCAGCTGTGGTAACACCTGGTTTGGCCTTTCTGACAACCATGGTGTCGACGGGTCCTGGCTTTACTCCCTATTTATGTGAAAGGTGGTGTTAGGAGGAAAGGTACTGGTAAAGTGTGATTCAAGTGTTAGACTAGATATTTAAATGATACAAACCATTGTTCGCAGTTTATGCCACCTGCTCAGTTTGTGTGCAGGCAAGGACTGGAGGTACAGCAGACATTCCACTTTGAGAGTAATGGGCTGTCTGATATGACAAAGCAACCAAGTGGTTGCACATTCCACATCCAGCCACACAGGAACAGTGGCTGGATGTGACCAAAACAACTGGCTGTGAGTCATGTAACGTCACCTGAAATCAATCAATCAATCAATCAAACTTTATTTATATAGCACCTTTCATACACAATGAAATGCAACACAAAGTGCTTTAAAAGGGTTAAAGACAATTTAAATAAAAACAGAACAATATTAAAAACCTAACCCTCCCGCCCTTTGTATGTACTAACACATACCCCGAACTACAAGCATACACACACACACACATACACACACACACACACACACACACACACTGTCACCACAAGTAGTAGGAAAAGTAACGAGACATGGCAGGACACTGAGGATTGAGGATAATGCCACCTTTGGGGCCGTCCACACCAAGAGGAGACATCATGGACTGTGAGCACAGGGGGCGCTGGCCACCCGGGCTCCCCCAACCCAGACAGACCGGCAGACCCCCACACCAAGGTAGGGAGCCCCCCTATCAGCCGGGCCGAAGGGACACGAGGACAGCACCCCTGGCAGCAGACCAGACACAGCTCCCAGTGTGGACGACCCCCATGAGGAAACACTGGAGTTAGAAAATAAATGAAACAGTTAAAAGAAGAGAAGTTTATAAGATAGTATAGAGATAGATAAGATAGCTAACCCTAACCCTGGTAGGAAATTCCCTGCCATCCACGACTTGATATCTAAAATGCAGTTAAAAAGGGTATCTATCGGCCCTGTGTCATCAGGAGACATGGCAATGTACAGCTGTGTATCATCAGCGTAGCTATGGAAACTGATGCCGTGTCTCCTGATGACGTCTCCAAGAGGAACCATGTAAAGATTAAAAAGAATTGGACCTAAAATTGAGCCTTGGGGGACACCACACTTAATTTCATGGGTTCCTGAGGAACAAGTATCCATACTTACATAAAAACATCGGTCTGAGAGATAAGAGTGGAACTTGTTAAAAACAGTACCATAGAGGCCAACCAGGTGTCTGAGTCTATTTAACAAAATGTGATGGTCTACTGTGTCAAAAGCGATGCTTAGATCCAGTAGAACCAAGACTGTGAGTTTCTTGTTATCTAAGTTCCACCTGATGTCATTTAAAATCTTTAAAAGTGCTGTCTCAGTGCTGTGGTTCATCCTAAAACCAGACTGATGTTTCTCTAAAATGTTGTTTCTGTTTAAAAAGTCATTGACTTGGTTAAAAACCAGTTTTTCTAAAATTTTACTTAAAAAGGGTAAGTTGGATACAGGTCGGTAGTTATTAAGAACGTTGGGGTCTAAAGTGCTCTTCTTCAGAAGGGGCTTCACCACAGCTGTTTTAAAAGCGGTAGGGAAGACGTGGGGTTGTTTTTGTGGTGTATGATAAGTTGTGAAAAATGAGAAATTCTTGCCTGTTTAACTGCTCTATTGTAGATTTTGAGTTGTTGCCGTAGAGCTTCGAGGTGGATTGTTAGTTTAGATTTCCTCCATCTCCTCTCAGTATTCCTGCATTGTCTTTTCAGTTTATGTATTTTATCGTTTCTCCACGGGGGTGTAGGTTTTCTTGTGATTGTTTTGGTTAAAAGTGGAGCTACTGAGTCCAGAGTGGACTTCAGTTTGCTGTTAAAATTATCAACGATAAAATCACAGGGTGCAGGTAAAATTTCAGCAGGAGTACTCAATAAAATTTTCAGCCACTTCAGAAGTTAGGTAGCGCCTCCTCACTGTTCTCACCAGGGCCTCTGCTGGTTAAAACTGGTGATGTTAAAAAACACGCAGTAGTGGTCAGACACAGCCAGGTCGACAACAGAGGACACACCAATGGATAGGCCATGGGTTATGACCAGGTCCAGAGTGTGTCCCCTGTTGTGAGTTGGCTGTGTGACGTGCTGCTTAAAATCTAGACAGTTTAAAAGATTTAAGTATTCTCTGGACATTGGGTCCGAGGTGTCATTGACATGTAGATTAAAATCACCAGTTATTAAAATCCTGTTGTAAGAGGTGTGAATGATTGATAAAAGATCAGAAAATTCACTGATAAAAGAACTAGAGTGATGGGGTGGTCTATATAGAGTAATGCAGAGAATTGGTGGGCTGCTAAAAACAAAGGCATGGTGCTCAAATGATGTGAAACTGTTAAAAGACACTGCAGTAGAAGTCAGTGTGTTATTTACGATTGATGCAGTGAAGAATAGCTGAGTGAGTGGAATATAACCTGTGTTTGCAGCCATAACGTTAGGTAAAAGCACGACTTCTTAAAATGTTATTAAGTGTGAAACTCCCATTTGTTTACTACAGCCCACACCAAGCTAATTTCCACACAGCTACTCTGTATCTGCATTTGGCTACCAACTTTTTTTGAAGCAAAGCTAGAACAGTAAAAGAAGTAAAACCAAGGAAAGAACTTGTGTTGAGCAAACCTTTGAAACATGTTCAATAAAACTTTGAACGTGACACGAAACAGAACTTTGAACATTTTAACTAGTCCTACTCTTAGCTGGTGTGGCGCCTCTGCTTTCTTCATTGAGTCGTAGCAGTGAGCTCTCACTGTGAGTTCATTTGCCCTATTTTTTCCTGAGACTTTAGTTAAAAACACAAACATTAAAATAGTGACATTTCTAGCATCACACTTTCTAACACATGAAGTTAACATGAAGCAGGACATATGACAGCCACAGCTTGCTCAGGCTAGCAAGAATACGCGTTAGCAACTTACCTTCAAAATCACACAGATACGATGATACATAAAACTTGAAACCTTTTTCAAGTTTAGAACTGGGCGTCTTGCTGGCCGCTCGGACAATCTGACGTACGTCATTAATGCTGACTTTTGGTAGCTCTAACAGGCACCGGGTAAATTTCATCTCAGCTTCCGTCATGATGAGCTGCTGTTTACTTCCACACTCCGAACACCGACCGGAAATATCATAACATCCTTAACCGAACCCGGAACTGTGACATGCATAGAGGCTATTTGGGGAGCCTGATAGTAAGGAATTGCAATAATCCAACCCGGAAGTTACGAATGCATGGACTAGTTTTTCTGCATCATTTTGAGACAGTATGTGTCTGATTTTTGCAAAGTTACGTAGGTGAAAAAAGGCAGTCAGTGACATTTGTTTTACATGGGAGTTAAAGGACATATCCTCATCAAAGATAACTCCCAGAGTCTTTACAGTGATGCTGGAGGCCAGCGCAATGCCATCCATAACTGCCACATCATCAGAAAGTGAGTTTCTAATGCCAAGTACTATAACTTCAGTATTGTCCAAATTTAGCATTAGAAAAATGTAGGTCATCCAGGTATTTATGTCCTGAAGACACACTTGTAGTCTAGTTAACTGATTGGTTTCTTCTGGCTTCATTGATAAATATAGCTGGGTATCATCTGCATAGCAATGAAAATTTATTGAGTGCTGGTGAATAGAATTGACACAGAACCCTGTGGAACTCTTTAGCTGACTTTAGCAAGCACAGAGGAGTCATCACACAGCTAATAAGCAACTGCTTTCTCAAGAATTTTTGAGAGAAAGGGGAGGCTGGATATCAGTCTATAGTTGGCTAAAACCCCCGGATCAAGAGTGGCTTTTTAAGTAGAGGTTTTATTACAGCTACTTTAAAGAACTGTGGTATGTAACCTGTTGATAAAGACAGATTGAACATGTTTAATAAGAGCCAATTAAAGGGTAAAACTTCCTTAAGCAGTTTAGTTGGGATGGGGTCTAGAATACAGGTTGATGATTTTGATGATGAAATTATTAAAATTAGTTGGTGAATTTTGACACTCTAAAACTACTTCAGGTTTAAGTGTCATATGCAGTGAACTTGTAGCACTATTAACCAGGTAGTCAAGTTGAGAGGGACTAAAGTTAGCATAGGAGTCCTCTGTTGTATTGAGACATGGCATTGAATTAAATGCTGATGGGATAATATCCTTAAGTTTAGCTACAGCACTATCAGACAGGAGTTTGGTATAGGAATTTTTGCCTACTGGCAGGTGGTCTGGAAATATGAATTTAAAAGTTATTACATGATGGTCCAATAAAAGACAATGCTGTGAGAAGACTATTAAGTGTTCAGTTTCAATGCCATATATCAGAACAAGGTCAAGGGTGTGGTTAAAACAGTGAGTAGGTTTATGTACATTCTGACGGAAGCCAACTGAATCTAATACTGAGATAAACTCAGTACTAAGGCTGTCATTATCAACATCGACGTGCATTATAGTACCTACAATAATTAGTTTATCTGTTTTAAGGACTAAACCTGATAAAAGCTCAGAGAACTCAGACATAAATTTGGAATCAGGACCGGGGGGGTGGTACACTACAACAAATACATGATGATAACAACAAATGAACAAATCTGAAAAACAAAAGACAGCTATTTACAAATACAATTTCTTTGGGTCAACACATTTTGGGGGATTTTTATCACACCATCATGTCCTGTCAAGACACACCGCTTTCAGGAGAGTTAAAGAAGGTGCAGGAGACCTCACATTACAGGCCTCTCTTGATGCCCATCAATAAATTATGTTGCACATTTGACAACATGATCATTAAAGGACCATTGTTGATCTATTTTTCACTACTCCTGTCTCTGTCTCTGAGTGCTGGATTTGGGTCCTGGTTTTTGCAGGGCATGACAGTCAGCATCCACAAAGGCTCAAAGCTCTATGGAAAACATCTTCTTGTAGTTGAAATACTAACTTCGAGACAGCGGTGGTGCTTGTATCCTGACAATGTTTTTCATCTATTGCACCTAGGCAATTTGGGGAATTCCATTTTTCCCAGAATCCTGTCTTGTATTCAATGGCTGCACACATCATATGGACAGAGTTCATTATAGTTTTGTGCCCTTGGTGATAGCTAAATGCAAGCCTGACCAGTGAGTCCCCAGAGGTCGAGTACCTGTGGGGAAGAAAAGCAAAAGGACTGGAAATATGCAGAAATAATGTCCTGTCCTGTAAGGTGTGATGGGTCTTGATGGGACCAGAGATCCAGACATTGCCATGGCCAACTTCCTTGTGGTTCCAAAAGTCTCCAAAAGTGAAGTAGGAGCCAGAGCCTTCAGCTAACAAGCTCCTCTCTTGTAGAGCTAGGAGATGGATGGCTGCCCACCAAGAACCTGCCTGAACCTGAGATTTCTGCCTGTTTTTCCTTGCCACCATACTCAGTTGCTTGCACATGGGGGTATTGTTGGCTGTTTGTACAAAAGAGGATGGTCTGGACTTCTGTATATACAAAGTTTCATGAGATAACTTTTGTTATGCTTTGGAAATATAGAAATGAAACTGAACTGAAATTGAAATAAACAAAAAGGTGTTTTATTGATGATAACATATGGCATCTTCTTGATACTATGAAAATCAACATAAATTTGTGCTTTTAGTTATTGCTGACTTTGAAAAGGCATTTGTGACCTGCCACGAGAAAACCGCAACAAGACAGCCCCGCGCAAGTTGTGTAAACAAAGAAAAATCGATAAAAAAAAAAAAAAAAATTGTGATTTTTGTTTTTTTGTTTTTTTTGTTTTTTTTGCAGAATATGTAAGTTGAAATCATGAAGAAGCCACTCCATGTTTCAAATAACAGTATTGGGGGACTTAAAACCATAAACTTTGTATTTGAATTTGGGTTGTTTTAAAGGAAATTCTCGGTCCTAGTTGGGGGTGTGGCGATTCAACAATAAATTAGCATACTTGCTTTCTTTGGCTATTCACGTGCATCTGTTTTTTGTTTTTTTGTTTTTTTTTCGGCCAATCAACTGCATGTTAAAAGGGAACCACATGGCTACTTATGCAGCTTCTGGTTATGTTGACAACGATCTCACTTTCTGATTCTGAACCCGAACTAGAAGATGAAACTGAAGAAATTGACGAGAGCGACTGCATTACACTGGAGAACATCTCTAATCTACAGCTGACCTTAGCTGAAGATGAAGACAATTAAGAATACGACGAAGAGTAGTAGTAGTAGTGAAGGCAGTGCGTGCGGACGCAGTGGCTCCTCTCTATCCCGATAATGTGGTGCCTACATGTTTGTCTTCGTCGGTGTGTTCGAGTGATTTTATGTTTTCGCTGCGCTTGCCTGTCCCAATGCGCACATACAGCTGTGGGACTCTTTTTGACATCGGCAACACAGCAATCTGCAAATTAAACCCGGCACACGTTAAGGAGTTACTCGACCTCGGCCTACTCCGGCGGCCCATTTCAACACCTACCCCCACTACTGCAGCTCACCCGCAGAGGAAGCACCGCAGGCGGTGCAAGAGGAGGCGGAAGTGGGGAAAGCGCGGGGGTATCCGGGCTAGGCTAGTGGCGAATCCACACAAGCCAGCTATACCATCTATCGTACTTGCCAATGTACTCTCCTTGGACAACAAACTAGTCTATATACACCTTCTGAGATCGACCCAGCAGACCATGAGAGAGTGCTGTTTTCGTTTTTACGGAAACATGGCTCAATAACAGCATACCAGACTCCGCCATCCAGCTGGACCGGCTAACATGCTACTGAGCAGACAGTGCCCCCATTGAAGGAGGTTAGACCCGCGGCAGCGGGGTCAGTGTTTATATCACAGATGCTTAGTTTCAAGACGCTGGGGTGATTTGTAGACACTGTTCACCCCTCGCGGAGTTTATGATCATCAAGTGCCGGCCTCTGCTAATGTCCTGTACATATAGCAGCATTGACAATAAAGTTGACTTGACTTGACTCATTCAGCTCATTCAGTAACAGACTGATCCATCCCACTGCACCACAGAGTGACAGAATTTATTTTATTTTATTTAATATTAGAAATAAATGTCTGCATTTGCTCCTTCTAACTCTTAAGTATATTACCTTTCTTGTTTTTCATTTTTATTCAGGGGCTTTTTGTAACAAAAGAATTTCCATTTCTATTTGATAACCATTGTTCAAACTACTACAATAGTTTCTGTCCTGTGGACTAACAGATACCAGATGTCACTGATAGCTAGACCAGTAGGGGTTGGACTTATGTAAATGAGATGCAATGAGCAGCACTGTGTTACCTGGCTCCCCTGGTAGGTGAGAATCTTTCAGGCTGGATTTCTCACTCAACTAGTTTGTGCCTACATTCAAATGGCCACATCTTCTTCAAATATTTTCAGATTTCCATGTGTTAGACATCGTTGGAAAGCTTAGAAACTACACTTTCAGAATCTGTAAATAACTCAAAATGCCCCCCGGGGCACTTGCTGGTTTTCTCATGGTTGGTCACATTTGTTGAAGTGAAATGGGATATTTTCCAAAAAGCTCTTCAGTTCTTTTTTAATTTTGTCCCCAGCCAAAAAATACAGTTATTCTGTTAAAGGTAAAATATTTAACGTTGCTATATTGTTATTATATGTGTGTTATTTATATAATTGCCTGTATTGATAACAAAAGTCTTGGTTAATATCCTAGCAGCAGTGTTTTTTACAAGTTGTTAAACATTTAAAGGTTCCAAACTCTTGTAGCATTTACAGAACTACTTTTTTATAAATTCTATTAAAGCACATGTTTCGTAATGATGCACGTCTGAAAAGGATGAAAAACTGCAGTATAAATAATTGCTAAAATAAATTCAAATCCATTCAGGACAGAGAACACTTGTAAGGCCACTCTACTGGAAAACATTTATCTCTTGTTCAGCTCCAGAATCCTATTCATCAGACAAAATGCCAAGGACCTAAGTAATATTTCAGAAGCAGAATAAATATTGTAATATCATCAGTACAGCATCTGGCCTTTTAATCACAACAATCAATGACCAGTGTCTGGTTGGGTATATGGGTTATATTCCAAAATGCTATAAATCATATATGAAATTTCATCCAATTACTGTTCCAGTGTAGAGCACTGTGCCTTTAATAATTCAGAGATAAGTTTTTGGCGTTGGTAACTTCATAAATCTAACTTTATCGTGAATTATTTTAACTTTCTGTGGAAATTGAGTGACAAAATCATCACATAAGAGAAGACAGTCCGAACAAGCAACAAATCCAGAGGAGCAAGGCAGGCAGACCATAAACAAGCAGCAGGTCATAAAAAGTATAACAGATACCAGGCAGAAAATCTAGTCTTGGCTAGTCTTAAGATTACGTAATCGCGGATGGGTTTGTATGGACTTAGAAATGAATTTAATCGGCAGAAGTGGATGGGTTGAGGCAGATCAGACTGATTGGTCTTACTGCGTTTGAGGTGGAAGACGAGATGGTTGGTAGTCTATAGTGGTGGCGGTGAATTCGGAACAGTGTGGGAAGCCGAAGAAAGCAAGTAAGAACATGGATTCCAGTACACTGTCTATAAATGGAGACGGGTAATCTGAGTGCAGGGTAAGAATGCATTGGGCCAGAAGGTCGGAGGCGAGAGGCAAACATTTAGGGTTAGAGAGCAGTTCGGTCTTGCAGAGACCTTTGAAGGATATGTGCATGTGGGAGTGGAATAAGGCAGGGCAGGGTGTTCCCATAGATAATGTAATGAGGGAGTTTATACCGCTGATGTAAGCCTATATGGTTGAAGATTTGATTTTAAGGATCAAGTGAGCAAATGTGATGAAGCTAGTGAAGATTAGGATGTTGAGAGACGGGAAAGGAGGGAAGGCTGAGGGAGATGGGGAAAGCTTTAAAGCGGTTCCAGTGTTAAGGATGGCATCTTGCAAAGCGATCCTTAAGCTTTCTAGCTCTGTGCTTGTTGAATATGGCAGAAAACGGTGGGAATGGAGTTGGAAGAGGGTTGGAGGCTGGAGCCAATTGCCTGAATTTCTAGAAAGAGAAGTCTGAGTCAGTGATTGAGTTTTGCGGCCTGGGATGTGGGATGCATGGATGATGGACTGGTGTTAGGCTGAAACTAAGGGCATATTCACACCTGCCTTGTTTGGTTCGAACCAAACCAATAAGAAAATCGTTGGTGTGGACCTTTTGAGCTGGTGTGAATACAAACCATCGAACTCGGACCAAATAGCCGGACCAGACCCAGCTGGAGAGGTGGTCTCAGTTCGCTTTCAAACGAATCCTGGTGCGGTTCGCTTGATATGTGAAAGCGACCGCACTCGGTCCGACCCAGTTCTAAAAATTCTATGCCTTTTTGGACACAACAGGCTCCCGTTGCTGTGGGCATTATGGGAAATATTGTTTTGATTAGTAAAATCAAGGTAGATTAATCAGGTAAGATTAGCAGCATGTTATCAGACCATGGGTTTAAAATGAGTCGTGGCTCGACATGGAGCGAAGAGGAGACGAAATGTCTTTTGGAGATTTGGGCAGATGACAACATAAAAAGTATGCTAGAAAACACACATAAAAATGCCGATGCATTTATTCAGTATCAGGATGGGGGAGAAGAAGTTCAATCCGCAGATCAATGTCGTGGGAAGGTAAAAAAAACTTTGTCAAAGCTACAAGTGGCAGTTCTGCGGATGATAAAAAGAAGTGCAAGTAGTATGACAAACTAGACGAAATCCTTGGGACAAGGCCAATAGTTGCACCAGTCAAGATAATCGAGAGCAATTCACCCTTCAAGCAGCGTCTAAAGCATCTAAAGTCTCACGAACACGGCTATATAGACCACAACTGTGACATTCTGTGGCATGTGTCTCTGTTTTGAGTTAATTTTAACATTGTTTATTGTTTTATTGACAGAGGGGTTGGGTGATCTGGAAACAAACAGCCTGGCAGACACACAGAGGACAGCGATGCTTCTACCATCAGCGCTGGGGCGAGTAGACAAAGGAGAGGGAAGCTGGCCATTCCTGTCCAGCACCTGGTCCACTCCTCATCCCCCTAGGCCCCTAGCACCACAGCCTATGATCCTGCCACCCATACAGCCACCCGTAGTTGGAGCAGAGGGTGAAGGTACACCTCCTGTGTCTCACATTTTACACCAAGTAAATGAGAGTGAGCATTTTTTTGACATGTAAAGTCTACCTCATACTGTGTTCTTCAACGTTTGTTAATTGCTTGATATAATAATTAATAATATACGTTAGTATACGTGTTTGTTAGAAGCTTGGCTGACTGTTGGTTGGCTGTTTGTTGAGGTGGTTCTGTTGGCTTACTGTGGGTTGGCTGTTGTGGTTCTGACAAAGTTTGCACAAAGAAAACGTGAATATTTCAATGGCATTTTATTTTTTTACACTTTTTTTCAAGAATGTTATTTATAAAAAAAACTCAGGAATTTGTAAAGTTTACAACAAAAAGTATGTGCAGTTACAAAGTTTTTTTTTTCCTTGTGCTTTCTTGCATTCATTTTAGAACCTAATAAAGGTCTTGGTTTACACTCAACTCAACATATTGGTGTATGGTTTAAATATGTGGTGCTATCACCATAATATATATATCAACAAAAGTTTGTATTTAAACAAAACAAATCCAGTAACTTCCATAACATGTTGCATTAAGTCGATATTTGTTTACAACCTTGAAAAATATGTACACAGTGCATTTCTTATGTCATGTGCCCGCCGGACTCTGGCCTGCACAGGATTCTGGCATTCATCCACTCTATTCACCTCATCTTCACCTTCCACAATGTCTCCCTCCTCATCATATTCCTCATTGTGTGCTTCAGAAAAGTTGTGTAACACACAACAGGCAAAAATGAAATTACTTGACTGACCAGAGTAATGTGAGTTTCTTTCTGTTTAAGGAAGCATCTCCAGCGACCTTTGAGGCACCCAAAGGCCCTCTCAATGGTCATTCTTGCCTGGCTAAGGCAGTAGTTAAAGTTCATTTGTTCCTGTGTTGCTCTCATCTCCTGGAAAGGCTTCATAAGCCAAGGCAGTAAAGGGTAGATTGCATCTCCTAAAATGACTAAAGGCGCATTAATACCCTCAAATGTTTCTGTCCATTGTGGAAATAATGCACCCCTCTGGCCCCAATCAAACAAAGAGGAAAGAGCAAAAACTCTAGCATCATGCACTCGTCCTGGCTGTCCAATATTAATATCCCAGAACTTAATTTTGTGGTCTACTACACCCTGTAGGATCACAGAATAGTGGCCTTTCCTGTTAAAGTAGTCTTGATAGAAGAAGAATCAGAGGGACAATCCCCCTCACTTGTCACACACATTGCATACATGCTACACACGCCATGCAATAGGTGAAATCTGTTCTCCACGTCTGACCCATCCTGGTCATCCCTCCTCTGCAGCTGACCAGGAGCGGCGGGCCACCACCCGACCAGCGCCTGGGGACCCAGTTTCTTCAGAATCAGAATCAGAAAAGAAACAGGAGCAACTGCAACAGGCTGCATGCACGGTCGGCGCATGCGCACTATACTTTCGTCACCATTGGTCAGGTGGTGATCTTCTTGCATGTTTTCAGTGGTTTTTTTTTTTAAGGAGGATACCCCAGGTGAACACGGGGAGAACATGCAAACTCCACACAGAAAGGCCCCTTTTTCCTCAGGCAGCAGGCACCAAAGGCATGATCGAGGACATGCCCCCGGCGCCCACAATCGAACCCGGGACCTTCTAGCTGTGAGGCGACAATGTTTCCACCGTGCCACCCAAATGTGCAATGTGCAAAAGTGTGTACCATCAATGGCTCCAGCAAATTGGGGAAATCTCCATCTATCTCTATCATCTATCTCTATCCTGTACTGTAGCTCTAAACTCATCAGCAGAGGGTGTTTTTAGGTACAGTGGTTTCAAGATGGTATTTATGGCTGCTATAACTTCCTGGGTGATGACACAGCATGTGGATAAACCAACACCAAAGAGGTGGGAGATGGACCTGTATTACAGTTTAGTCGCTAGCCTCCACACACAAATTGCAACCCTCATCTCTACAGAGAGAGGCCTTTGGTACCTGGTGTACTGACGGGTCAGATAGGGTCGGAGGATGCCGCAGAGATGATCAAAAGTGCCTTTATGCATTCAGGAGTTCATTAACCACTCTCTGTCAGTCAAGTTGTTGTTAATGACTTGCCACCAATCCTGGGAGCATGGATTGACCCAGATTCTCCTGATAAAAAAAAAGAAGAAGAAGACTTACTTTATTAATCACTCAACACATCACAACATGCATATGCCATGCCGTGGTGAACACAACAACACTACATGCACGGGCCATGCTTCTGTGAAATTGCTTCCTCCGCATTTAAACCATCCTGGTCAGTCCTTCCTCTGCGGCAGACCAGGAGCGGTGGCCTGCCAGCCGACAACGGCACCCGGGGACCCAATTCCTTCCTGCCACCATTGGTCTTTTTTTCTTTTTTTTTGTTTTTTTTTTTATGGAGGATACCCCAGGTGAACATGGGTATCCTCCATAAAGCATTAAAAAATAGGTTGTTACAGGTCAATCTGTCTCCTTTTTTGGTATTTGGTATATTTGTGTGCTGCCTCATCCAGTAATTTATAACAGCCATAAACCCAGCCAGATTCCCCCAAATTGCTGAAGCCACACAACATGTGCACACACATTTGCATCCAGTAGCAACTCACCTGGTTCGTCTTCTGACAAAAGGATTGTTGTTAGCATGCTATGGGTGCACATAGCTCTCCTTCGTAGCCTTCTTGAACGTCTTTGATGTTGCAAAATGCTAAACATCACATTATAAAATCGATCTTGTGTCAAACACGTCTGATGCTCCAAAAGTTCTGCAAATGTTTGTAACTGTATGAAACAAATCAATATAAGCACAAGTGCAACACACTGAGTCTCCATAATCTCCATAATGTGTTTTCACCGGCACTTCCCCTCCCCGTTTTTTACTGCGTTACCCCACGTCACCCCACCCCCAACCGTTTTGTCCAATGATTGAATGATCTTTGCATACATGTGGGTTTGTTGTCAAATTCTGGGGCTCTTGTGAAAATTGCAATGTGAAAAGGAACTGCACCAAACCAAAAAAGAAACATTGTATTTTGGTCCGAACCAAAGACAGCGGACCAAAGGACTTTCCTGGTCTGAATACGCCCTAAGGTGAGCTTCTGCATGAACTGCGTAATGTCTAGATGGTGAGACGGTCTTTAGTTAATCATGTCGACGAAGGTACTGATGTCGGTGTGGATTGTGATTATCTTTTTGACCATTCATGCCCCCAGAGGATGACTGCTATAACAACTGGATACAGTTCACATATAGTGGAAGAAGGGGAGAGCGTTGTGAATTTGCCAGGTCATTCGGCTGAGAACTGCTTTCCGCCGTGGTGGCCACCAAATCTGACGGAAGGAGCGGTATCTATGAATGTTTTCTTGCTTGGGGACATGATTGTCGTAGAAGAAGGAAATGTCATTCCAGGACGATGGGAATTGGTGCCGCAGTTTTAGGTCCATCTTACATGCTTTGTCAAGCATGATGTAATTTTGTAGGGATGGGATGGAGGAGGCGATGGAGAGGAGGTGTGACACGTATGGTCGGCCTTGGGGGATAATACAAGTGGCAAAATTCTGAGTTCATCCAATTGGTAAGGTATGGATAATTAAGCATGGTAGCACGCTACTCTAGAGTACTATGATGTGAGTGTAAACGTGTTTGTGTTATGTGTTTAAGTGTGTAAACATTTGTGTTAGTAGACGAGAAGAAAATGAATAACAAGAGATGTTGGATAGCGAGCTGTCAGGATGTTATAAGATTTGGTTGAAGGTGCCATGGTGTATCGCTATTGATTGAGTGGTCTGAGTGGCTGTGCTGACCGACATACATAGAGGTAGGAGGAGGTGGGGTGGCCAAAGAAGATGTGATATGAAAGGTAGAGGGAGGAGAAGAGGGGAGGGTGCTGGGGTGGAGGGATGCATGTGCTCTGCTTAATCTTGGCTTTGGGAGAAAAGGGGGAGAGGATGAGATAGCTTTGAAATCAGGAGTGCTTGAATAAGATTTGATATGACCTAGCCCTCAGAGGGCTAATGAGGAAGGCTGGGCTTCTTCGGCTATGGGATGTGCCATGATGTCATCAGTGTCAAAATGGACGCTGAGCCAGGAGAGTGCTCCAGATGATAGTGTTTACTCCATCAACGGTTTTTACAGCTGAGAATGTGATGTTACTCTGGAATTTCTGATAGACGAGGAGCTGATGACATCAGAGTTGCCAGAGGCTGAAGGCATAGAGAGTCGGGACATATGTTTTGCGAAGCACGACCGAGTGGTCGAGATCAACATTTGGAGATGAAGAGGTCTCTGGGAGTCTGCCGATCTTCAAACAGATCGCTGTCTGAAGGGCTGAATATGAGCTCCTAGTCTGTGGTGTAAGATGAGCGATTTACTGTAATGCTTGTTTGTCAAGTGTCGTGCGAAGACAGAGTCAAAGGGATTGTGTCACGGTATAGAGAAAAGAATGCGAATTTGGCTATTATGAGTTGTGTGTAGGGGTGGGCTGTTTGAGGTGGAGGGGCCTGGGGCGGTTTGTATTTCCCTTGGAACTTATGGATTACATTTGGATGGGTAAATCAGTAAAGTGAGTTCGACATAGTTACCGGCGAGGATCTGTTGCCTGAGCGTGGGTGACATGTGTCAGACTGATGTGACTGGGCGTGTTGGAGGTAGAGTGATGGCTAGGGAGAAACTGTTAGGTAGAGGGAAGCAAGCTGGGATGGCGCTATGATCTGCTACTTGCCAAGCTGTTGGAGGAAAAGGTGCACTAAATGGGTGTTGGGAAACACTGAAAACATGGGGGTTATGGGGGGTGAGGCAATGGGAGGAAACAAAAACAAAACATTAGGCTAATAACGGCATTGTTGGTCACTGTTGGGAGGATGGATGGAGCAATAGAGCTGGCTGGTAACAAGGTATGAGGAGTTGTGGCTGATGAAGATGTAATAAGAAAGGTTGAGAGACGGAAGAAAAAGGATGCCAGAATGAAGGAATGCATGTGCTCTGGTTGATTGTGAAGTTTGGGTGAAAAGGGGGAGAGGATGAGAGAGCTCAGAACCGAGGTGAGCTTGAGTAGTGTTTAATACAACCTGGCCCAGTGGAAGGGCTGATGAGGAAGACTGAGTTTCTTCGTTGATGCATCGTGACGTCATCGGCATTGGCTTTGGTCTGGTGCTGGGAACCCGGATGTGCTCGGGACACTCAGGAAGAAGGAGAGGTAGTTTGCGAGACTCGTTGAGCAGTTTGAAGAGTTGTGCTTACTTGTCGGAATTGTGGAAGTAGATGTTTCACTGTCTAAGAGCATGTTTCAGATGAGCTACTGTCCATTTAGATGTGTGATGCTGGGGAGCAGTCGGGTGATGTCTGCATGCATGTGTATGGCAGAGGCTTCGCCTGTTGCTTGCTTGGACCTCAAGCGGGTAGGGGAGAGGTGTCTGGCAGGGATGGTGTTTCTCGGGGGATGGGGATGAGGTCTTCCCCTGGAGCTTTTGGCGGGCAACAAGCCAGCTACGTGGGAATTGTCGGGGGTTGTGAGCTGTGATCATCTGAACAAAGTGGATTTCTGAGCACAGCCAGGTTTGCTGGCAGCGTTGGATTACAGAGAATGAGACTGTGCAGAGAACGAGACCGTGCAGAAAACAAGTCAAAGGGGAAATGAATGAATCAGGAGCACTTAAATACCCTGGTGTGGAATTAGGGTGTGTTTGAGGCATAGTCTTGTTCCTGAAATTAGTTATTAAACATTATTTGATAGACAACCTTTGGGTTTAAAAGCTTTCCACTTCTCCCCCCCACCATCATATGCCTCATGCTGCACAGTAAATTCGCCAGTGTAAATATAACACTTAAAGAGTTAATTTCAACACTGCCTCAGTGTACATATGGTCCCTATCTACAGAGTGTACAATGTACACTGAACACAGAGTTAAATTTCCAGAGTTAATTTTACACTGGTTGGAGTTAATGTTTTACACTACACTACACTAAGAAGTGTCAATCAAGTTTTACACTACTAAGAAGTAACACCCAAAGTGACATTTACATTCAACACTGAGGAGTTAAGTGTTAATGAATAACTAGTGTTAAACCTACGTAACACTATATAGATGAAAGAAAGTACTCCACAGAGTGTTGATTTTCAACTAACTCCTACTAGTGTTAGATATGATTGTGCAGTGCAGGGGGGAAAAATACACACAATTATGTTCATCCCTTAATACATTTATTCCAACGGAATATAAAATATTGACATTGACATTGAAAGTGAACATCAATTAACAGTAAAAGCTCAAATGTTATCACAGTCTCCCTTATAAAAACATTCTGTGAAACTCTCGGCAATGTTCCACAACATTGTACATACATTTTCATCACTGTCATAACAAATACAGACAAATGAGGTCTGCAAAACTCTCCTACAGGACAAACTTCTGCTTTAATAAAAGAATCTACCCTCAGGAAAAAATGACGAGTCAATGATTTTCATTGAGAGGGAATACAGAGTCAAAACCAAAAACTCTGTTCAAGGCTGCATCATATGGCAATATGGTACTACAAACAGGGAAACATCTGTTGATCCATACGCCATTTGAACATCCATCGGTTTGAAATAGAGCAAGTCTTGAACACTGACCACCTTTGGTGCCTGGGATGGCTTGTACAAAACATTAAAAGCATGGAAATGTTCATCAAAACAAATCGTTTCCACACCAGAGCATATGAGCACAATTTGCTCATCTTTCACTATAATAGTGCTGATCTTAGAAAATACTGGCAACTCCTCAATAATCTCAAGACACACTACTAAACCAGGGCGATACTCAGAACCATAATGCTCATTTAAATGTTTAAATGTTTAAATGTTTCCTGAAACCTGAGAAGGTGGTGAGAACATGACAACATCCACCCTGAGCACATTTTAGGCGAAGTGATTTACCTGGATACAAACCATGAATTAACCGCATATGCCTCACAAGGTCATTAGTTCCAACAAAATGAGAGCGGCAAACAAAACAAATCAGGCCCATGATATCAATTAAGGCTGAGTGACAAGGGCTTTGAGTGAAACGTGATAAATATGTTGCCCACTGTGAGTCATCTCTTAACTAGTGCAGCAACCTGGCCCTGACCTCAGCAACACGTGGGCTCTCCTGGACTTGACCAATATCTATGTTATAGATGGTCGTCTGAATGAAGGTGTACATGTTGTGGAGCATCTGGTTGTACATGGTACCAAATACAAAGTGTGCTTTAAAGAGTTCATCAAAAGCTCCTAGGGTACTGGTTGACTTGCATGGTATGACCTGTTTGTCGAGGATGATGAAGAACTCATGTATGGTGCTCCTCCTCCCCCCAACAGCGAGAAGATATGGTTGAGTGGTGCATTTGATTCCATCAAGGTGTTCTTCAATACTTGTTCCAGTCTAAGGATAAAAAGTAAATCAAAATTTAAAGTTGAAAATCACAGATTAAAACAGTCCCAATCTATTGCTGCTATTTGTAGAGATAATCCACATAAGCAATAACACAAACCTTCTTGAACACAACAAGATGTTTCTCAGCTTGGGCTGCCGACACTTTGCCTGGTCTTCTTCGGCCTTGGGCTGAAGGAGGTATCAGGTGGAGGAGAAGGATAATGGATGACAGATCACTGTCCCAGCCTGTATTTGGAAATAACAGATAAATGTTACATAAACATACTATGTTATCATTTAAAAACATCATTTTTGAATCACAGGTATACCAAAAAAGATGAGAAAATAAAACGGAAAAAAAACACTACCATAGGCTAGAGTGTCATCAATTTCCTCTTCATCCAATGTAGCTTCAGCACAATGGATAAGCTCTTCAAGGTCACTTGTAGAAGGGAGGGCCTTACACTGCTGAATGACCTTTGGCTTGAATGTTGTTGGCCATCTTGATAGAAAAAACAAACAGAAACAAAAAACACCCAGATAGTGAGAAGGAGATGATCAATATTATTTATGAGAATAATTAAAAACTGAGTGTCACAAACATCAAGGATACATTTAGCCATTGGCATACCAACAGATGTCAGGTAAGTGTAGATGTGACAATGAAAACAATGGCCATTTGGAAGACCTGCTCATAAACCCTGAAAAATATTTCCCAGCTGAAACCACTACAGGTGGGACTAACCTTTCCATAAATCTTGCAGCTATTTCTTCTCCAAACTGCAGGATGAAGTCTTGCTCAATCTGCAACAGAAAAAAGAAATACCAAAAGCTTTTTAATTGAGACAGACTGGGAAAATATTACATTTTATATTTAGCAATTACAGTATGTTTGTATCTATACACCTAAATGTATAGACATGCAAACAGTTTGAAAGTATATTCAATTCAAGAGATTTTGAGAGAGGAATGATAATTGCAACAGTAATTGTTACTGAAAGGACAATCACACATTTTAATACAAAACATTAAATTACCAGGCCTTTGACATCTTTGAAGCGGGGAAATTCAGTCAAGAGATCTGAGGATTTCTCTGCATCGAGGACCATACTGCGACGATGTTGAAATGTCATTTTCACCTTCTGTTTAATAGTAGCCTCGTCCGTGCAGTATCTCATGAAGGCCTTGGCCTCCTTGCATTGTTCTTCACTTAAGGTCACCTCAGGACTAAAGGAAGCTTCTCTTCTTGCTACTGGTCCTCCAGTCAGCTGACGTGATGATCCTCGGCTCTCTGATGAAGCACTTCTCCTCTGTACAGTTTTAAGCCGCCATGCCAGATAGCCACTGCCACTTTCACCATCATAGAAATGTTCCTGCAAAATTACAAAAGGTTCACTAGTTCTGACAGTAACAAGTTAGTTGAATTTAGCAAGTTATATTATTGTAAAACTGAACCCTGTTGTGGACATATAAATGCACCGTTTTCATTTTTAAAATCATAAATCAGGCCCATAACTATTTCAACACATGTGCACAATAATTAACTCTCAGTCTGCAAACACTTAAAAAGGCTTACATATCCATTTTTAGAGTAGGGATCCATCAAGTACGGGAAGAGCTCAACAATGCCTCGAGCATACATCTCTCTCATACTTCGTGGCGGGGCCGTCCTGACAAAAGTAAACCCAATACTGTTAAATGACATACCTCTACTGATTTCACAGCAAAGCCGCTAACAATAACAACATAAATGTTTTCAGCAAACACAGAAAAAAGTTCAAGCAGAGACAATTACCCGTGTGTTTCTGTCATGTCAGCCACAAGAATGTTGATCATTTGTCGGCGTGAGGAGTCAGTCAGACCCTTAGTGCGGTGGTACTCTTTGATAATACGGTCGCCCCCCAGTCTCCTCGTTAACGCCAGTTCAACCACCTGTGAAGTGAACAAGCCTTTCACAACTGACAATACATGACTTAAAAATATAACAAAACATGCTAACTCCCAGAGTAAAGAAAAGGTTTCCTACACCAACTTACACGTTTGGCCTCTTCATCTGCCCTCTGTCGCTTCCTGGATGGACTGTCACTCTCCTCCAGGATGATCGTGTCATCTGAGTTGCAGGACACAATTTCGAGGATCACTGTGTCATCACTATTACCAGTAGACAGTACACTGGAATTTGCACCTTGGGAACTGCTGCATGAAGTTTCCTTGAAATCTGTAGTTCAGGAGAAAGAGACAAAATAATACCAATGTTTTATTTTTTACCAGTGAAAAGTGAAATTTATCATTACATTTCATGGATTATAGTAAACAACTATACCGTCATCAAACTTGATGGTTAGTATTCCAGTGTTGGTCTGCTGCGCTATGTCAGAGAAGACCTCTTCATCGACCTCAGTTCCAGTCTCATCAAAGACTTTGACTCCTTCATTGACCGGTGGAATTGAGAACTTCAAGAAAGCTAGGACAGAAAACACAAAAGATTTCAACTAATACAAAATGCTCAAGATTAATCAAGGCTATTCTCGATGCAACTGTAAATACCACTTACCACCTAAACCAGGCATGTCCAAACTGTTCCACTGCAGGTTTTTGTTACAACCAATCAAGAGCACAAAATTTGACAGCTGATCATCTTCTGAAGACTGAGATCAGTTGATTAAATGAGTCATGTCTGGTGTGCTGCTGCTTGGTTGGAAAGAAACCAGGCAGCCACTTGGTCCTTCATTGGAATAATTTGGACGTGCCTGACCTAAACCAATCATGAAACTCTAATTGCTCACCCCTTAATTTACCCATAGGTTAGCTTGTAAAACAGGTTAAGACAGACTATTTTCAATTTAAAAAACAACAGCAAACAAAAAAAACAAAGCATATACATGCCAATACTCTTCCTTTGCTTATCCACAGCGATACTGGGTATGTCTTACCACAATTTAAGAATTCCTCAAGGCTTGGTTCTTTTATTTTCACATATTTTTGTGTATTATAGATCCTCGTCTTGATCAACATGATGGTATCTGCACAGACAGCAAACTGAAATCAATATTATAATCAACCTTACCAGTACAAGCTGACAACCTGAACATTGCCCATCAATTTTGTAATAAATAAAGTTACATCAACTATTACTTACCGCCAGTGCACCAGAGTACATTACAGACCAATCTGAAAGAAAAAAGAATATATGCACACCAAATAAACGTCACACACAGGAAACAGAAAACACTCGCTTGTCGAAGCAGCAGCTCTACGTCACGCACAACAACAACGGCAACTTCTTCTTCCTACAAATGGATGATAGTCTATGGGGTAAGGTTACTGTCAAAAGTTTTGTGTGTGTACACATAAAAATCATGCACATATTAAAAATGTGTGTGTGTTAGTCTATAGTTGTGCATAAATAAATTTATAAATATAAATAAATTTGTAAACTCTTGTTTGAGTCAAATCACACATAGATTATGCATACTATGCATAGATTATGCAGTGTATTAATTATCTGTGAGAATGCAACTCATAAAGTTACAGCTTTACAAAATGACAAACACGGGTTGCAGTATATGGACGTACATTTTCTTCAGTGTGAAATAACTGTCAAAACTACGTCATGAGGTCACAGGCATTATGTATGGAGTCGAAGATAACGTCGATTTGGCTGTAAAAAGCACCGTGTTTCAACTAATCATTGTCCCTAGCAAGGTTGTTTATGAGCAATATAGCTTATAAACTGAAAGACTTAAAAATTAAAAGTTACTGAGCTGTACGTTCGTAAAATCGCCCAACGAATCCGTATAATATAGAAATCTAACACAGTGTCACAGCAGCACAAACTGTTTATTGCGCTGTCACGGTAACCAGCAGCATGGACTTGCTCTAATGGAGAAAGTGGCATCAAGCAGTACCTGTGGCAGCACAGACCTGCCACGGCAAATGTCGCTGTCTGAGCAGCTGCCTCGGACATCAGCATTTGCCGCGGCAGGTCCGTGCTGCCACAGGAAGTGAACCTGGTTGCTGTCACAGCTAGTCCATACTGCTGGTTACCATGACAGCACAATAAATATAGTTTGTGCTGCTGTGACACTGTGTTAGTTTTCTACATTACGAACATACAGCTCAGTAACTTTTAATTTTTAAAGTCTTCTCTCAGTTTATAAGCTATATCGCTCATAAACAACCTTGCTAGGGCAATGATTAGTTAAAACACAGCGCTTTTTACAGCCAAATCGATGTTATCTTGGACTCAATACAAAATGCCTGTGACCTCATGACGTAGTTTTGACAGTTATTTCACACTGAAAAAAGTGTACGTCCGTAAACTGCAACCCGTGTTTGTAAAGCTGTAACTTTATGAGTTGCATTCTCACAGATAATTAATACACTGCATAATCTATGCATAATGTGCATAATCTATGCGTGATTTGACTTATACAAGAGTTTACAAATTTTTTATTTATGCACAACTATAGACTAACTCACACACATTTTAATACGTACACGCACAAAACTTTTGACAGTAACCTTACCCCATTGTAGTCGGTGTGAAATGCAGACCACAGTGGGACGACTCCTCAGTCCATGAATTTCATGTCTCAGACCAGATCACAGACCAAGTTTCAAATGTCACAGGGTTAATAGCGTGTTTAAAAAATAGGGCCATTGAAAGCATTTTGTGTTCGCGTTAACTCTGACAGACTTAACACGAACCGGAATGCAGCGAAAAAACAGCTTTGAAGTGCTGCTGCTCTGGCTAACGGCTAACGGCAGCTGGCTGCAGCTCTGTTCACTTTAGCAATGTCGACTCGGTGCATCGTTTGTCGTCTGCAGGTGAACCAGCGGGTCCAATGAGCATGTCTGCATGTCCGATACATGTTCTGGTATGCTCGACCAAATTGTAGCCCTACAGCCGGCACGTGGATTGGCGGCTATTTAACTAAATATAGCCTAATAATTGCAAGCATGACACACAACACACCACAACAGCCTGTTTGAAGTGGTATTAACGTTACCTCCCATCTTTTTTATTCAGTTCGGCCATGTGGCTATACATTTTTAAGCTAGCTGCCGACCCGATATCACGTTAGCCGTTTGAAATTCGGTATTTGAGATGACATGCCAAACATTGACTAGTATTGAAACAACGACGTCTCGATATTCATACACACAGATTCTAATTGAATTAAAAACGACAGAAATATTGTTTATCTAGATAAACTTGACTTACCGCACGCTTCGACAGGAGGGAGATGGCGATGCCAGCGTCCACGTCCTGAGTTTGACTGGGAAAGATGATGGGCGGGGTTTTTCGGAGTATTTTTTACCGTAACTCTGGAATGTATCTTGCTCTAATCAGTGTTGAATTTAACTCTGAGAGAATAAATAACACTGACAGAGAAAACGTATGTTAACTCCAATTATTTTCACCAACACTGGGCATTATCTGATTAAATTTTACTCTGTCCATTGTTGGAATAACTAACTAAAATAATAATAACTAAATACTTTGACACCGTATTTTTTACACTGGCAAATTTACTGTGTGTCTTCGCTAGACATGCCATGCCCATGCCCATGTCAACTGTTTTCAGACAATGGGCCCCAGTTTTCTAGCTGTGAGTTTGCTGCCTTTGCCAAAGAATGGGGGTTTCAACACTCTACGTCGAGTCCAACTTATCCAAAGTCCAATGGCTTGGCAGAAAGCTCTGTAAAAACAGTAAAAACATGATGAAAAAAGCACTGGATAGAGATGACTTTCAGAAAAGCTTACTGATCTAACGGAGTGCGCCTCTATAGAACGGACTATCACCAGCCCAGTGCTGATAGGTAGGCGCATTCGCTCCAACCTGCCAGTAAATGAGGACTTGAGATGAGGCCTGGAGATGTGGTGCGTCTCAGGGACATCTCTACAGGCACATGGAGACAAGAGGGACAGGTGGAGGAGGAAGTTGCTCCACGCTCCTACAGGATCCAGATGGAGAATGGATTGTCGCTGAGGAGGAACCGCACGGATCTTCGACCACAGCCGACTAAAAAGGACACTACAGCCCAGGATACAGTTCAGCAGGACACGGCTCCACAGAGCTAACCAACAGTGGGCCTGACCAAACTGACTGTAGTCAGACACCTGCTGCTGTGAAACTTTCCAAACTGTCGAGATCACCAGCTGTTGAAAGACAGTCTAGACCTAAGAGACATGTTCAGTCACCTCAGAGGCTGATCAAGAGTTGCTAAAGACTCCTTACTATTGCAAGTTGTTAAACAAAGGAGCAACATGGACCTTTTAAGTTCATCAATAGATTGGAAAAAAAAAAATGTTGATGTAAAAGAAAAAATGTTGATATGATTCTAAGTTTGTGTTCTGATGCTTAGAGAGTTTGCACTTTATTTTTCTATTGCAAAATAAAAATAAAAATAAATAGAAAAGTTGTTTACAAATAAAGTTACAATGCTTATAGGGAAATGCAAAGTTTAGCATGGCTTTGTTTTAAGGGGTAAATATTATCTCTTTATAGCGGGAAAGATGTGATGTTATGAGTATTGTAAGATAAGAACTCCATTACCTAGCATGCCACAGTAGTGAGGAGCATGCGCAGGAGCCCCGCTGGTTGAGAGTTGTACGTAGCCATGCAGGTAGCACTGGACTGTTTGATGTGCAAAGGTGATAAGTAAATATCTAAAGACCAGCTATCACGCCTTTCCGTGTTTTTGTCACATGCCCATATAATTTCTTGGGGTATGAATTAAGTTTCGTTTGGGTGCCATTGCTTGGTAGAGGTTTTTAGCTGAGTTTCTCCCTGTCATTCTGTTATGCTGCAAGTTAGGATTGGTGCTTCCTAGCGTGAGCATTGACCGTCTGATCTGCGGGCCTCTCACGCTGCCTCCTGTACAGGCGGTGCTCGTACTGAAAAGAAGAAAAATAGATGTTTTTAGACTAACCTTTCAGAAGTATCCTGTTGAATTCTCTGAGGTTCTGTAAGAGCCTCCCTTCCTTCAGGGTCCGATTCAGGTTCGAACATGTACGGTCCTTTCACATGCGTAGTGCTACGTGAGTCTACGCTCTCCGCATTACCACGGTAACATAGGTGGGACAGCACCAACTTATTTGCATTTGAAGCTACAGACATCAGAAACAGCACATTCTGAAAGGGACTGAATAAGAGGGAACTAGAGGGAGGCGTGAACCTTTTCCTGAAAGCTATTTCCAGCAAACAGCTTCAGAAACATGTTCTATGGAAATCATAGACCGATGTAACTTATTGAAAAAGCTTCATAATATGTCACCTTTAAAATGCTGTAATTACCCTTTAATTCATGTTGTTTCTTACTAACATATTGAGTATGTTTTTATTTATTCACAGTGACTACACAGGTACCACAGTTTGACAGTAATTAAAAAAAAAAAAAAAAAAAAAAAAAAACTACATTAAAAACTGAAACTGAACTGAATAACTGGCAGAGAAATCTTGGCTGAGCAAACATTGCCACTCTGTGGACAGTCTCTGTAATGTCTGGAAACAGTACAGTATACAGTATGTTAGTGCTACACTTGCTTTAGAGTAGTCAAGTTTGGTCCTAGACTTTAACCACTTAACATACAGGGTTTTCCACTTCCCCTTGAGAAGCTTAATGATTGTTGCATTAGTAACTGGCCTTAGAGGCATTTTGAAATCCAGTGGAAAAATTGAAGATTCATCCTTTTCACCTGATGATGGATTGAGATGTTGAAATATTATATATTATTATATATTAGATATTTTGTGAAGAGTGCATTGAAAAGTTAATTGTAATGCTGTTTGTTAATAATGATAATTTACACCTTACTTTCTGTTTCCACTAAATATTGTATTTTGTAAGAAAAAAAAAGTAATAAAAAAATAAATAATATGTAAAACAGAAGCACTGCTTTCTGCTTTAACAAATACAGTCCCTAACACAATTTAGATGATTGCATGTGCAGAGTATAAAGGCTTTTGTCAAATGTTTTCTGTGTAAAGCTGAACATTTTTGTACAACATAAAGTTCCACTAACACACCACTATCTGAAAACAGTTAGGAGAGTGGAAAATAAGATTCTCAACGGCCCGTTTCACCCCCTTCATTGTTCCTGTTAGCAGGGCCGGCAATGGCAATAGGCGATCTAGGCGATTGCCCAGGGCGACAAATGTGTTGGGGGCGCCCTCTCGTGTCGCCCTTGCTTTTTGTTGCCCTTAACCATTACTTATGGAATTAGAACGACAAGCGAAATAAAACATGTTTATTAAACATGACTATCGTAGGGCGCCCCTCAGCCGTCAATGTCAATAATAATAATGTGATTATTAGATTGAACTGATGAATTTGTCGATCATTCCTGGGGTGGGGGTAGTTCGCGTTAGTTGCGTTGCGTTACGTTAGGCAAGCGCTCAGCTGCTGCCTTGATCAAGCTTCACCACCTAGGTTCATTCCAAAAATGAAGCGGTCTAAACCCTCTGGTGCACAGGGTCGAAAACGAAAAAGGAAGAAGATAAAAAGAAAGCCAAATATAGAGGTAAGTCTTCTCATCTCAGCCATTAAAGTGTCAAACTAAATAAAGTTAGTATCACCTAAAATTGGACGTTTCATTGCTGTCACTAAGCTATGGCTAGCAAGCGACTGTTACTTTGCTAGCGTGCTACGTATAGTTAGCAAACATAACTTCACTGATAAACAACGTAGATGTAAATGTCACAAGACAAGTATCTGGATAACGTCTGCTTTGAATAGTGTAGGTTGTCAGAGAGGTTGCATTGGAACGTTCATTTTAATTATCTCTTACACAGAGGATGTTTCAGATACCTGAACATGAACTCTATTTTTGCCAGCATAAGCAGGCTATTGCGTCTGAGTTTAGCCATGGTTCTAGGCACTGGACTCCTTAGCTTGTTCCACAACTTCCACAATCCACAAAAAATCATAGCCTAGATCACCAGCTAATGTGCTGTCAGTAATATCTCCAGTGCTTCGACCCTTCTTTCATTTTGCATTTTGCCCTGCCTTCTGGTTTAGGTAAAAGTAGGCTACAGTCTCTACATTCATGGGGTAGAGACATAGTGGTGGTGTTCACACTTCTGTAAAGTTCCCCTCCAGGAATATACTAATATACATATATGTTTATTTATTTTTTTGTTTGTTTGATTGTGTTATAATTGGCCAAATGCACTCAGGCAATATTTGCAGAGGCCGGCACCTGGTAGAGAAAGGACGCCAGATCCTTCATGTTCGCCTTCCTCTTAACTTTGTACAACTAGTGCTATTGTTGCTGTTTTTGTTATTGTTATTATTATTAGCAATTATTACTTTTATAATCACATCACATTAACATTACTAATATTAGTCAGTATTATTACTTCACCTTGCAACAGCCTAACAGTAATAATAGTAGTGGTAGTAGTAATTGTAATTTATCTACCACAAGTTACATGGTCAGATAAAATGCATTTGTACAATGCAACTATGTGATAGGATGATAGAAATTACCAAATGCAATTGTGTAACAAACCACATGGATGGACTCAGTGTTTACAGCTGCAGGAGAAGTATACAAGTCTGTAGAGGTGACCCTTTTCAGTCATAATTTGCTTGTTTTTTCAGTGTCCTTAAAAGCACTTTTATTTCCATAGTTGACAGAGTTAATTTCATGTTAAATATCCTTTAATTTATGAGCACCTTTACACATTACAGAGTTCATCCATGCTTTGAAACAAACTTTGAGTGTGTAATAAAATATTTGAAATTATAAAAAAGTTCTGAGGGCGGAACGGTGGCGCGGCAGGTAGTGCGCGTGCCTCACAGCAAGAAGGTGGCTGGTTCGATCCCAGGGTCGGGCGGGGCCTTTCTGTGTGAAGTTTGCATGTTCTTCCTGTGTATGCGTGCGTTTTCTCCGGGCACTCTGGCTTCCTCCCACAGACCAAAAACATGCTCATTAGGTTAATTGGTGACTTTTAATTGTCCGTAGGTGTGAGTGTGAATGGTTGTATATATGTTGCCCTGCAGTCGTGCTGGCGACCGGCTCAGGGTGTACCCTGCCTCTCGCCCGTTGACAGCTGGGATAGGCTCCAGCCCCCCCAACCCTGAAAGGGATAGTCGGGGTATAGAAGATGAATGAATGAATGTTCTGAAACTATTTTGCTGTTTGTTGTCCATGCATCACATATTGTTTTGCCTGGGGGGGCGCCTAACTCAATCTCGCCTAGGGCAGCTAGAGCCGGCCCTGCCTGTCAGGATTCTGCACAGGTCACATATTCTCACAGGCTAGAGGGAACTGATTTAAAGAACATTTTTATAACCTCTATAAAAGCTCAGCTCTATACCAAGGATACTTCACATCATATAGAGCAGGACCTGCACCTCACTCTTCTAACAACATTTTATTACTTTTGGAATCTGATATTAAAAGGCACTTTATCAGATATATCTTTGTACACTATACTGAATTGTGATGTTTTACCATGTATTTATTTCCTGCTTTGAGGCCAAGAGGAAGTTTCTTTCTTTTTTTTTTAAATGAGTGAAGAGTACAGATAGACCATGAAGCTTACATCAGTATTGTAGTTTTGTCACTTTTAACTGCAATGTTCTCGTTTTGGTATTTCAACAGCACCAAAAGGCAGTACACTCAGGCAGGCAGGTTGATGAAACAAAAAACAACCTTTTAATAACACAAAAGTTTATACCAGAAACACAAACTGTGGGAACAGGCCAAGGAGTGATATAAAAAACACTGATACTAAACTAATAATATACTGAGGGCAGGAAAGACAGTAAGAAACTCTGACCACACAGATGACCTGACAAGTTCAAAAAGGAAAACACACTGACTAAACACACAAGCGAGGGAATACTAATGAGGGACATGTGAAACTAATCCACAATCACAAGGGTTGGGAAAGAAACAAAGGCACAAAGTTAAACAAAACACGAACACATGAGGAGAAACTCTCTCAACATGCAATAGGAAATAACTAAACTCAAATCTAAAACCATAATAGTTATGCTGAATTAAAGTGACTAACTTGCAACATTTTTGGAATTATTTCTCAATAATTCTGCATAATTCATGCTTATTAGCCTATTCTTTATATTCTGTGTGGGTGGAGGGCAGAAGGAGCATGTTGAGAAAAACCTGAAAGGAGCTGCTGAATCTTTCATGATCTTTTGATGTGTTTGTGCGGTGCCTCAAATAACTATAAATAAGCACGTTGGCTGGTGAATGACTGTGTGTGTGAGGGAGGCTGAACAGTCTTGAGAGGTGGGAGAAAATCTGAACAACTCAGTGTTATATAACAACTCAAAGGGACACCTGGCTGTGGTTCATTAATTGGAAATATTTCCATATTGTTTCCACACTAATTATGCCACAGAGCTTTGCTTCAAAGACAGGTAATTAACATGGTCAGCAGCTCATACAAAGGTACTAAGGGCTCCAGTAACCACACATGAAAGCAGTAAGCCCACAGCTGCTGCAAGAGATGCAAGAGATCCCAATTTACAAAAGATTAAAGAGCAAATATAGTGGTTCAATATAATGTATTATTCATAAATTATGATTCATTAGATGAATCATTGAAGACAGTTTGAGTAATTTGGCCCAGTTGCTATTGTTTCAATTGTTTCATCATTTACAACCTGTATGAAAGCACATGCTGATAGTTCTAATAGACTCTGTCTAGGCTGGATTACTTATCAGGCACATGTGGGCAACTGCACGGGGGCCCCAGGACCTCAGGAGCCATAAAAACACAAGGCTGACCGTGTGTTATCTGGTCTTTGGGAATTTAATAGTCAGGGACTTTGCAACACTAAAGTTCTCCTTTGTTGTAGTCTTGTTGCCAGCTGAGGCCAAAACTGGAGGAAGTTATGATACATTAGACATGATGGATGGGGTGCGGGTTTGTGCTGAAAAAAATGCTCGTTCTGCCTTCAGAGTGTAGCAGGTGCTTCCATGGCTGATCTGTGGAGCAGAAATGTTATAAACCTACTGTGCACAGTACACATACAAGTATTTAATTATTAATGCATCATTTATCATACATGGTAAGCATTTCACTCTTTGGTTTCTTTTAATGTCTATTGTTACTTCTCTGGTGTCAAGCCTCATTAGTTAGATAGTATATTCACTATATCTGCCACTGTGAAGGCCACGCCTGCTCCAATGATTTGAATGTTGGAAACCCTTATGCACTCACACATCATTAGAATCCCTGAAAAACATGTCAGCCTGAGGTTGTTTAAAGGTTTAGCCCCACAGCGCCCTGCTGCCTGCGAGGTGGGAAGACCTTACAGTCCCACAGGGTCCTGCCTTTCAACAATGCATAATACTACAAATAATCCTGTATAAAAGATATTAGAATAAAATATGGCACACATTATGATATTATTAACGTTAACATAACTAATATATAATAAACAATAAATGAACAAAAAGAAGGCTTTCATGAGAATTTCAACAGAAATACAATGCATGCTGACTTTCATGTCCTCCCACAGCGTGTTACTAAGTTAGCTTCTTCCCCAGAGTCTCTGTGCTTTGTCGTCTCGCAGGTTCCCATGGATAGCGGCTGAATCTAGATTGTGGGTTACAGCTACGTCTCCTGCCATGGCCCAGCCTGACCTCCACTGCAACTGCTACTACTATTATTACATCCACTGTCACTGTTGCTGTGATTGCATTTCTTTCTGTCTCTGTCTCTCTCTCGCTCGCTCTCTCTCTATTGCTCTCTCTCTGAATTGAATTATTCTGCTAATCTAACAATGTTGCTTAGCAATTTAATTTGATGAGTTGTAAGTGAATGAGTGAATGATCGGGTGGACATTCAGCCAAAACGTATAAGTTTTGAAATGGCTCTCCAACTGAAACACAGGTCAACTGAACTTTGTCACTTTCTGATGAATAACAGCTAAAGATTGTACAGTCTCAGTCACTCATATTGAAGAAAGAGACAGGCTTAGTTTGCTGCCACAACTGAAATTTTAACTTTAAATGCAGATGTTCACTGAATCTGAAGAAACTAGCTAACAATGGCAAAACATGTTTGGCTGATGATGTGACATGATTGTGTGGTAATGTAAAAATTGAAATGATGTATTTTGATTTGATTTTAATTTCTTATTTATGTGAATTCTTGAGAACATTTAGATAAAACATTACTTTGCAAATTACCACATTTATTTTTTTCTTTTATTGTTATTTTTTTGCAGCCATTTTCAGTACCACTGAAAAAGGCCAAGGTACAGTGGTTGTGAATGGCCCGTGTAGAAATTTTCAGTATCTGCTAAATGGATTAACAGCATCATGAGAAAAATAAAATACGAAACCCACCAAACTCTTTAAAGGTCTTTCAGTGCAGCTCCTACAGCTTTTTGGTTAGATTGTGGTTACTGGTTGCAATTTGACAAATCCCTGTACTAGTGGGTTGTATCTAAAGACTGAATTCTAATATGGAATGTGATTGAAGAACAGTTCACAATAAATTATGTATTGGTATTCATATGAAATGGGACTGAATCTCTATTTTTCAAATTTTATTTAGGCAATTGAAAATGGTTCTATTAGTTTTCCATTGTGGAATGTGATTACTACAACAGTGACTTCAGAAAAGCACCCTGAACAAAGATTCATATTTACACAGTCACTCTGAGAAGATGATATACCTTGACTGGTAAAAACTACGAGTCTAAATTGGAAATTAAGATTGTATTTCTGCCAGTGTCTGTGCCACCTATATTTCATTATTACTTAGTTTTATCATTTGTGTGTATGTGCAAGAAACTAAACCTGTATCCCTGAAATTTGAAAACTAATTTAACTGTTTCCTTCAAAAAATATCAATTATCTATCCATCCATTAGCTATTCCTGGGCTGAAGCAGATCACAGCACACATAGGACTTCAAATTTAATAGGATAGAAACCAAATGTGGTGCTGCCTCAAAAATCAACGAGACAGCACACAAAAGAATGTGGACCCTTTCAATTCCAAAAAAGTGGCAGAATAAAAAAAAATGTATTAAGCAAAAGAAAATCTTAAATATTTACATATGTTCAGATCAAAGTAACACAATAACAACAAAACATGACAACGCAAACAGAGGTGGGAACATAATTGTACATATCACGATTGAAAACAACCACGTATTGTTGAGAATTTGTGGTTCTTTTGAACAAAACCTACCACACACCTCAAAAATTTTAAAATCACTATCATGATATATAATATTTTAGGCTAAAGGCCTAAAATATTCCTGTTCTGGTGATGTGTTTGTAAAAGTTCTTTCTCAGTCAATAAATGCAATTTCCTGTTGGAGAAGCACCAAATCAGTTTAGGTCTAGGTCTGCTGAATCAAACGGGATGTGAGCAGATAGAGGAGGCAGAAAATACATCAACAGACTTGATTATCCTTGTTGCTGGGTACAAATAAATGACTCACACAGAAGAGAATGAAGTGAAGATAAGACTTTCAGTCAAGTAAGAAAAAAACAGACCACACTGTAAATTCAAACTACTATTCATCTATAGACAAACATGTCAAGGTAAAGTGTCTGTGAGAAGTCAGGAGGGTTTCCGCTGTCTTCCAAAAACACATCTGGTATGTCTGCTCCACCTCATTTAAGAGAAGTTCAGCCATGTTCATGTGTTGTGCAGCGGAGGAGAGTGATGCCACAGTGGGCTAAAATATTCAGGTTTTTGCTTTTACTCAGGTTCAGTACAGTTTCCTGTCCAGACAGCAACGACTAATTGCAGACACTATGGTCCTGTTGCTGGATCCCAGAATGACGAATCAGCTTGTGGTCACATCAGATTTTGTTGGAGGCTCCAGACTCTCAGCAACTTCTCCCAGCTCATCCAGCAACTCTGTGAATGCTGGTCGTCTGAAGGACTCCACCTTAGATTGAACAAGAGGTTACGTATATATGTATATATACGTATATATGTACACACACACACACACACACACACACACACACACACACACACATATATTAACTCATGATGATGAACACATGATGCAGACTGTCTGGTGTACTGTATTTAAACATGGCTGTTTTAAGCTTGCTACAATTAGCAGAATTTGATTTTCCCAACTATTAGGTCCACCTGGCTAAAACCAATGCTACACTAGCATAACTACAAATAGAAAGCAATCATTTGCAAATTAATTGTTTACCAGCAATGATTCTGAAGCAATATCTTTTATACAATCATGTGTTCACGAAGTGGTGAGCCTTGACTGAGCCTTTCAACGATGACCCGTTCATACCCAATCATGACACTATTGCCTATTACAAGTGAACCTGTTTACCTGTCTAATGTTCCAAACTTTCCCAGTCTTTGGTTGCTCCTGTCCCAACTTGTTTGAAATATGTTGCTGACATCAAATTCAGAATAAGAATATATTTACAAAAAATCAATTAAGTTCAAGAGGTAAGGCTTTAAATATATTGTCTTTGTACTGTTATCAATTGACAATGTGTAAAAAAGGATTAGCAAATTATCATATTCTGTTTTATTTATGTTTTACACAGTGTCACAACAAATAAAATTGGGCCTGTAAGTAACAGACCTTATGACTGTTGAGGATAAAACACTTGCTGCTTACAATGAATACATTATTACTTAATAGCAGTTTTCTTCATTTGGTTTCACACATACAAACATAGCAATCTCATACCTTTTGATTAATCCATCATGTTCTTCAACAAAGCAAGAACAATGCTGTAATCTTGTTTATGTACTGCTACTGTATTTTTTACACGTAAACTCTTCTGTCTACCTACCATACAGCAGCTGGCTGATAACTCCAGGAGACGCTGAGGACAGTCAGTTACCAGGTCCCGAAATGCATTCACATCAAGTCCATAGTCCTGAAATGCATCAGCATCAATAGTCACCATAGCTCTGCACACATTTCACTCAGACTTCGGCCCAATGTCATCTGTTTAGCATGTGGGTAGACTGTCCTGTTTATTTTGGGGATCAAGGGCCATCGAGGGCCCAAGCAGAGATGCAGAGTCCAAAGGGAGTGGTAGAAGAAAACTCCCAGAATGCTTTGCAAACTATTTGACTCCACAGTGTTTATATGTCAATCCCTAGTCAATTAATGAATTAAAACTTACTATTGGCTAGTGCTTTATGCCAATACTAAATATTCATTCTTGTTCACGTTTCCATTTTTCAAGCAATAGATTGACATTTTAAGAAATACATTTATTTTCTTGGAGAGACATGAGAGTGGAATCTATCGTCTCATCTGACACCCGGCAACAAACTAAATGATGTATTTCCCATAACTGCAAACAGTTCCTTTGAGACTTCCCCTGGGCAACAAGCACATTTCTCACCTACACATTAAATACAGATTATAATTTTTTAAAAGATCTCCTATCAGTAGCAGACAACATTGCATTAAATATATTCATTTTCTAAGAAAAAGGAGAGGAGATGTCATGTAGTATTGGAGTGAAATAGAAATCGGTTGATTAATTGATTTACAGAAACTTAACATAAATTTTAATGTGTGCTAATATAAACTCAAGGTTCATTGACTAGCTTTTCAGTTTTTGACTGCAACATCAGAGATTGGAGCATTGAATCTCACCCATATATTCAACCACTTATCATCATTATCATGTAACCAAAGGTCTGTATTTAGGTAACGTGACTCATGAGTTCCATTCCCTGAAGAAGGCCATGGGATATGGCTCCCATGGCTCTATAAAAAAGCTAGTGCATGAACCATGACTTTTGACTGTTCATGTGTATTTTATCAGAGATGAATTAATGCAATGAAACATTTGCTTGTTCCAGCCTCGAACACAATGGTGGGAAACCTTTTCCTGTCAAGGGCTTTACATTTTTCTATTTATAAAAAAATGCACAGTGTTACCACTTTTCAGTTGCACTTGCATTTCACTTGATTGATTTCAAATTTCAAATGATTTCACATTTGAGAACAGGGAGCTGAGAAGCTGGCTGGAGCTTGAGGTTCAGCGCTGAGAGGTACTTGGTAATGTCCACCATGAAGGCCAAATCACACAGACACTTGCTATCCTTGAGTTTCCATGATAGGTTTTCCATCATCACCATGAATTATTCCAGACAAACTGACAGTGTGGAACAATTTACTTTGGTGCAACAGCCACAACAAGGCAAATTCTCCTTCTGAATGAGGTTTCAGCTTCTTAGCTCTTAGTGAACTTTATCCGAGTGCATTTGTCGCTGTAACTCATCCAGTTTAACATGTTTGTAGCTGTAATGATTAACCTTTTTCATCACTGCGAGTGCATCCCCACAAACTAACTTAGACACACACTGGCTTGCTTTTTTACCTCAACAAAAAAAAGCCATTTTTCAATTTCTCTTGGAAAGCACAATGCTCCGCATTTACTTCTGTTTTGCTGATAGTCAGCATGATGCATTGACGTGATGTCAATTGCTACATGTATGTCGCGTTGAGGGATAGAGTGTTGGTCCACTATTTAATTCAATTTTCTTTCATCACTGCAAAAGTAATTTCTTTTTTGTACCTATGAACTGTTCAAAGATGGCCCAAAGCCTAGATGGTTCCACACACATGCTCTAAAATGTAAATTGCTGATTATCTCAATTTTATATTACTGTTTAGGTTTTGAACAGTAGCAAGGAATGTCTTTCACCTTCAGGTTTGAGAAACTGTGACATGGTAATATAAGTTTATTATCAGCTTATCCCAAGTTGTGAAAAAGACAATAATTAAATGTAACCTGTTCAGCCTTAATACCAAGCCAATTTATTGCTAAACAGTTGTAATAATTATAATGATTGTTTCTGAGCGCTACCTGTGTTCTGGGTAGTATCTCTGGGTCAGCAGGGATCCTGGCAAGGATTTCACAGAGCACAATGCCAAAGGAGAAAACATCCACCTGGAACAAAACAGATATGATGCAATAATTCAGGGTGATACTAAACAAATCCCAGACATACTGGTTGTTTTGAAATGCAACAATCCAAAAGTATATTTTCAAACAGTAACATAGCTAATAAGATCGGTAATACTCAGTCTTAAGGTTTCTTAGAACTGAAATGACTCATTGATTTTAGAAAAAAGAGACAAAGACGTACACCCCTGTCTACATCAGTGAAGCAGAGGTGAAGCGGGTGAACAGATTTAAGTCCCTAGGAATCAACATAACAGAGAACCTGACATCATGCATCTCCACATAGTGAAGATAGCTCAGAAATGGCTGTATTTCCTAAAACTGAAGATGCCAAAGGCTGTGTCAAGTTCTTTTTTTTAACTTTCACTGAGGAGCAATAGAAAGCATCCTGACTTGAAACATTACAAATTGGCATGGTTTGCACAAGGCCCATGCACTTCAGCGGGTGATTAAAACTACCCACAACATCATTGATACCCATCTACTGAGTACCAGTGATATCAGTGAGGTGAAGTTGTTATGTTATTATTTCATTTTCAAAATGTTATTCTCTCAGTATATTAATTGAGAAAGTAATTGGTAGATTAATGGATAAGGAAAATGATCTGATCCCATGCAGGATTTTTATATATTTTTTATGACTTGATACCTGCTTATATTTGTATTTAAGAATTGTGTTTTAAATGCATGGAATCTGAAATTATTCTTGAAGTACAGTTAACTTCCTGCCCAACTCTTGTGGAATATATGAAATGTTACTGCAATCATGAGATTTGTTTCTCATAGTTTGCAGCAGTCATACATGTGGTAGAAACAGGAGTATATGTACAAACAGGACTCTGTAACCTTGCGGTCATAAGGTTCTCCTCGGAGCATTTCGGGGGCCATCCAAAAGGCTGAGCCCACCAGTGACAGCTTCCTGCCGGGGTCTTTGACTGGTAGCTCCACCACTTCTCTGGCTAGGCCAAAGTCAGTCACCAGGCCCTCCCGACCCCGAGACGTCATCCGAATCAGACAGTTCTAGAGAAATAAAAATATGGGATCCAAGAAAAGAATCACAGTAATACAGGTTAATACAACTGCACCATAGTATTTTACCAGCAGAGGGAAGTGTAAGCCTGCTATCAGAAGAAGCAGGCACCATCAACAGTTTCTTCTATCCACTTGGTCTTTAATTAAAAAAAATTCTTGATCTTTGAATGTGCTTCCTTTCAGTAGGCATCTGTTCCCTGGAATGTGAACATCCAGCTGCCAGAAAAACTCACTCTCTTTAGTCCCTATACTTATCAATTGAAGGATCTGTTGTCAGCACCTTTCCAGTACACTAAATTATCACGCAGACCTTATGTGACTATATATGGTAACCTAAATTACTAAGAAGTTAGTAATCTTCAAAGTCATGGTTGAGCTGGATGGTTGAACTGAGAGCTGGAGGTGTGATTAGAAGCAGACAGTGGACGAGCTGTAGTTGCATAACAACAGCGGATGGTCTTAACTGTGTGTTTTGGTGCATATGTGCATAATGTATGTGTATGTGTGTATGTATAGAAAGGGGTGTGTTGGTGTCTCCACAAAATGAATGCGTCTGATAGAAAATGCAAATTTGAAAATGCAATTTGTGTGTTTGCATGTATATAAAGTTCTGAGTTTCCTGTTTTTAACGGTCTGTGTGTGTGTGTGTGTGTGTGTGTGTGTGTGTGTGTGTGTGTGTGTGTGTGTGTGTGTGTGGAAGTGACGTCTCAGCATCTGGCTCCCATTGTACCAGAGGCCTTTTCAATCCAGTAGCCTGTCATTACGAGACTCTCAGGGGAAAAACTTCAGTCCCAGACTTCACCTCTAAATTTAGTCTTGCTTCTCTGCCAAGGAAAGCAACAGTTATTGAGGAAAAGCGTTCGTAGATGCAGAAAGGAAGAGAAAGCAGCTTGTAATTACTAATTAAAGGGACCTCAACTTTTCCAGGATCTTAAATTTTCCTTCAAGTTAACTTGCAGGATTACTAAAGCATATTCACAATAACTGCCTTGGTCCAGGAGGCTTTGGAATGTAATTTGCTCTTTGGATGTTCTAAAACGTTGGCGTCAAAAGCTTCACATGCTCAGCCACTGGATTTGCAGTGGATGACTTCATCCCAGTTAAACTTTCTTCACCAAAGCATTAAGTCCAAAACAGTTCTCCCAACTTGTAGGCTGAGATCTGACATGGTCTTTAAAAGAAACATAGTACAACCTTTCGGATGAGAATCCTGTTAATTTGGGTGTTTGCCCACTTTTTTGATTGATGACTTTATATGTTGGTGTACATCTTACCAATATAAGTAATTATTTTACTGTGACAAATTCTTACCAAATCCTGTAACAAGCAATCCTTAAGAGGTAGGTGTTGCTAGCATGAGGCTGCCTCATTGTACCAAACATAGTGAGATCAGTGAGGGATCAGGAGAGCAACAAACCAACTGTATTTTATACTACTAAAATTAACTTTATTCACACAGCAGCCATATTCAATGTCCATATGTTCATGTTGTTAAAGCTGCATTAATTGATTTTTGGAGGGAGGCTTGTTCAGGCTTGTTCAGTTGAAACCTCAATGTCAATGACTTGGATCATGACTTTCAGTTATGACTTGTGACTTGTGCTAAACGATCACTTTTTCAGACATAAACATTCATACTGAGTTGTGTTCAGAGCCAGTAACCATGTTGCCAGATCACAGAAGAGGTTGGCTTTAAAAGTCTTCATACCAATGCTGAACTGGGGAAGACTGGATGTTCAGTATTTTATACTGTCAAAAGAGATGAGATCCCCATTCCCACTATTACGCACAAGAACTGTGAAAAAAAATGTACTTTTATTACCTAGTCCTACTATGATGATGTAATGCACATCAGGTTTTGCCATATATCAAGTTATGATGATGATTATTGCAAGCTGCTGTTTTTGGTATTAATGATGTAATGTAATCATAAGGAATGAGAATTGTTACAATTAAAATGTGGGCATCTGCAGTCTCCCCTTCCTGGTATCTCTTGTTTGTCTCTTCCCTGTCTGTCTAGTCTATGTCTCTGTTCCTGCCTGGCGTGGCCGGCAGGTTGGGGCCGGCCTTCTGAACTGACCTACACGCAATCACTAATCAAGACCCACCTGGTCACTGTATATAACTGTATGTAACCACCCAGATTACTACCAGTATTCCCCATATTGCCTGCCTAGTGGCCTCCTACCTGAAGTTCATGTTAAGTACCCAGTCACTTTTTGTCTTGTCTACTTTATGCATCTCTAATCGGTTGTGTTCTCCCTGTTGTGCTCAGGTGCCTAGTCCACACCTGCTTTGTTTATGTCCTACCAGTCTGCTCTTATGTAAGAACTTGGATCAGTAAGTTTGGTCTCACAGAGGACTTGGACCTGTCTGCCGACACCCGCCAAAGGACTGGCTCCTTCTACCCTTCAGCTTTGTATAAGGACTTGGCTTTACTTGAAATCTGTCTTTACCCCTTTTATTAAAATACTTAAACTGTTTTCCCTCCCCCTGCCTCATTTGTCCAAGCCTGGCACTTTGGGTCATGTGAATTCAATCAAAACCTAATAGAACTATATGACCATTATATTACATTATTTTACATTACATTAGAAGACAGCTGATGAGACTCCACTCAAACAAGACTCCAGGCCCTGATGGTGTCAGCCCCAGGGTGCTCAAAGCCTGTGCCCCCCAGCTGTGTGGAGTTCTTCACCATGTCTTCAACATGAGCCTAAGTCTCCAGAGGGTCCCCATACTGTGGAAGACGTCATGCCTCGTTCCTGTGCCAAAGACATCACGGCCCAGGGCCTCAAAGGACTACAGACCTGTGGCACTGACCTCCCACATTATGAAGACCCTGGAGAGACTCATCCTGGAGCAGCTCCGGCCCTTGGTCAAGCCACTCTTGGACCCTCTCCAGTTCGCCCCGACTTGGAGTTGAGGACGCCATCATCTACCTGCTCAACCGTGTCTATGCCCACCTGGACAAGCCTGTGAGCACTGTGAGGGTTATGTTTTTTGACTTCTCCAGTGCATTTAACACCACTAGTCCCGCTCTACTGGGTGACAAGCTGACAGCGATGCAGCTGGACAACCCCCTAGTGTCCTGGATTGTGGACTACTTGACTGGCAGACCACAGTATGTGCGCCTGCAACACTGTGTGTCAGAGTGGTCAGCAGCACTGGGGCCCAGCAGGGGACTGTCCTCTCTCCCTTTCTCTTCACCCTCTACACAACGGACTTCAACTATTGCACAGAGACCTGCCACCTTCAGAAGTTTTCTGATGACTCTGCGATAGTTGGATGTATCAGCAAGGGGCGATGAGGATGAGTACAGGGCTGCTGTGGACAACTTTGTCACATGGTGTGAGCAGAACCATCTGCAACTAAATGTGGCAAAGACCAAGGAACTGGTAGTGGACCTGAGGAGAACCAAGGCACCGGTGACCCCTGTTTCCATCCAGGGGGTCAGTGTGGACATTGTGGCTGATTACAAGAGGAGGATGCTGAATAAGTTACGAACCATCTTGGACAACGTCTCACACCCATTCATTCATGATGTGCTGGCCAGGCATAGGAGTACGTTCAGTGAGAGACTCATCCCACCAAAACTCAGGACTGAACGCCACAGGAAATCATGCCTGCTTGTGGCCATCAACCTGTACAGCTCCTCCCTCTGAATGGCCCTTGGACTTTTCACTGCCTGTTCTAATATATATTTTCCAATTTCAATTTTGCGCATCCAATTTCAATTTTGTACATCCAATGTTCAGTATTTATATTTTGTATTTATATTATTGTTGTATATTTTATTGTGTTGTATATTTTGTTTTATATATATATATTCTTAGTATAAATATTTTGGTTTCTATATTGCTTTTATATATATATTTCTTTCTCTTTTCTTTCTTTTCTAATTTCATTCCAATTCTATAATTCTATCTGTATGGAGCACTGCTACAAAAACAATTTCCCCTCGGGGATCAATAAAGGAATCCTGAATCCTGAATCTGAATTATAGACCCAGCTGGCTCCTACAGTGAGATAAAGGGCATTTCATGCATGTTTTTATCTCGTCAGCCAGCAGAGGGCGAACAGCCATGCGTAATGGTCAATGGAGAGAGCCTTGAAGTGGTGGAGCAATTCAAGTACCTTGGTGTTGTCTTTGACACAAATCTAACATTTAAGGAACATGTAAAAAAAAATCAAATATCATTAAATTTAGCCTGTCAAATTTCAATCATATAAGACCTTTTCTCGCTGCTCAGTCAGCCAAAACCTATATGTACGCACTGATATTTTCTCACATAACTTATTACTATACAATTACAATTTGTCATTTGGCAGACACTTTTATCCAAAGCGACGTACATGAAATTTTCATACATCACAAGCAAGGTTCTAGAGGGGAGAGAACAACAAAAGTGCCCAAATGCAACTTTCTGGTCCAACTGGACATAGGTGCTACAAGACAGTGCTACGAAGTAATGCAAAAAGTGCATAAGATCGACTGAGAGAGTTTTTTTTTTATTATTTAAATAAAACAAGTTGTTCAGTAAAGAGCTTGGTCTTTAGTCTTTTTCTAAAGATTGAGCAGGATTCTGCAGAACGAATGGACTTTGGTAAATCATTCCACCACCAGGGAACCACAGAAGAAAAGAGTCTAGCTAGCTAGACCTGGGGCCTTTTGGAGGTGGCAGCACCAGGCACCGTTCCTGGGCAGAGTGTAGTGTTTGGAAAGGAGCATAAACCTGAATGACGGAGTTCAGGTACGTTGGAGTGGTTTTGGTGGAATTTTGTAGGCAAGCATCAAGGACTTATACTTGATGCAGGCAGCAACTGGGAGCCAGTGGAGGGATATGAAAAGCGGAGTGACATGCGCTTGTTTGGGCTGGTTAAATACCAGGTGAGCCGCCACATTCTGTATCATCTGCAAAGGTTTCAACAAGCATCCATGGAGCCCTGCCAGTAAGAAATTACAGTAGTCGAGGCGTGATAGTACCAGCGTTTGTACTAGGAGTTGTGTTGCATGCTCAGTCAGGTAGGGTCTGATCTTCCTGATACTGTACAGGGCAAATCGGCATGACCAAGAGACAGAGGTGACATGCTCTTTAAAAGTTAGTTGGTAATCAATCATGACACCCAAGTTTCTGGCAGATTTTGCGGGAGTGAGCAGAGCAGAGTCAAGTTGGATACTGATCTGTTGTTGTATAGAGGCAGAGACAGTGGGGTCATCTGGGAACGAAAGGAGGAGCTGGGTATTGTCAGCATATGAATGGTATGAGAAGCCACATGAGCGGATGACTGCGCCAAGTACGCTGTTGTATATTGAGAAGAGAAGGGGTCCAAGCACTGACCCAGGTACCCCTGTGGACAAGCAGTGGGCTTTAGACACTTCTCCCCTCCAGGAAACTGCAAAAGATCTCCCCGAGAGGTAGGACTCAAACCAGTGGAGAGCAGATCGTGAGAAGCCGAGCTCAGCAAGTGTGGAAAGGAGGATTTGGTGGTAAACTGTGACAAAGGCAGGTCGACTAATAGTAGAACAGAGGACTGACCAGTAGCCCTAGCTGATTGTAGTGTTTCCAGTACAGATAAAAGCGCAGTCTCCATAGAGTGTCTGCATTTGAAACCGGGTTGGCTGGGATCATGCAGGTTGTTATCAGGAAGAAATTCAGAGATCTGATTAAAGACTGTGCGCTCAAGAGTCTTGGAAAGGAAAAAGAGGAGTGAAACCGGCCTGTAATTTTCAACCTGAGCTGGGTCGAGTGTGGGTTTCTTTAGCAGTGGGGTTACTCGGGCTTGTTTAAAAGCAGTGGGGAACATACCCGTTTTAAGTGAGGAGTTGATCAGGTGGGTGACAGCAGGGGTAAATGTGGGTGAGATGGCCTGCAGGAGGTCGGAGGGTATGGGGTCCAGTGGACAGGTAGTGGGGTGAGAGTCCAGCAGAAGGTTGGAGACTTGTTCCTCAGTGACATGGGAAAATGAGGAGAGTGAAGCTCTGTTAGTTGGTGGCATCCTACTGAGTTGGTCAGGCTCAGAGAACTGGTTACTGATGGTCGAAACCTTATCTGTGAAGAAGGAAGCAAATTGATCGGCTGTGAGCAAAGTTGAGGGTGGAGGCGGTGGGGGGTAGAATAGTGAGTTAAAAGCAGAAAATAGTTTCCAAGTGTCTTTGGCGCTACTGATTTTCTCCTGATAATAAGTGGACTTGCACAGGTGGGAAGAGAATGCAGACAGGAAAGTCTGATAGTCACTGAGGTCAGAGAGATCTCTGGTTTTGCTCTATTTTCTCTCAGCTGCTCTGAGCACGTCCGTTGCTCTCTGGTGACACCAGTGAGCCACGGACTGGTGGGGATTTTACGAGCAAGTTTGGATGAGAGTGGACATAGATTGTTTAGAGAGGCGGTTAGTGAAGAGCATTTCACCGGCTAGCGACAGATAGAGGGTGTGACCTGCGTCAGCCAACCCTACTATCGAAAGTCAGAGAGTGAGAGCGAGTGCTCCGTGACACAATAACAACAACAAGAACAAAATCTACTAACAGCCTAGCTCCTAGTGTGAGCCAGAAATAACGACAGAAAAAAATTAATGATCAACTGCCAAGTCCTATCATCCACAACCTAGTCACACACAACAGCAAGCATGTTAAAACCCATTAAGACTCTCTTCAAGAAGACAATCAAAGTTCTGGATAGGAAACCTCCTCACTTCCATTATTGGAATATTATAAGAAGTATAATATTCTCAACATGGACAGTTACCAAACCTTCATGTTTGTCTTGTTTTTAAAGTTCTAAAGGGGCTTGCACCGCCACTGTTAAATGATTTCATAAGGAAAAAAAAACAATAATGGGATAAATACTGGAGCGCTAACTAGGGGAGACTGTAATGTACCTACCTGAAAACCCTGATTTGCTTCAATCACACAAAATTGAGATAAGCACACACGCTATAAACATGGAAAATCTAACATCTAAGGTGGAAGCTCTGCAGGGCAACGTGCGACAAGCCAAAAACGACATTAACTACTGCCTGTCAGAGCTGGAGAAGCTACAACAAAAAAACAACAAACTTGATGACAGAGTACGAAGGAACAACGCGAGGTTAGTTAAGCTACCACCAGGGATGGAGGGAGACGACCCTGCCGGTTTCCTCAGAAAGATGTTACCAATTCGGATTCTAGAGCTGGCGATGTCTTCAACCCTTCCACTGGAGACTGATCGAGCACACTGAGTCTACCTATTCTAGCTTCCACTCAAATATTTCCAGCTGCACAGTCTATAGATTTTCTACACGGCACTTACTAGATCATAATCCAATTTTGGCCTCTTTCAATTTTGAATCCGTCATAGGCAAACCATCCAGATGGAGGTTTAATACCACTCTCCTTCAAAACCAAGAATACGTCGCTCAATTGGAGCCCAAACTGATTGAATTTATCAGTTTCATAGAGATAGTATATCTGACCCAATGTTGGTGTGGGCTTCCATTAAGGGGTTTTTACGCAACAACGCCATTTCGTTCTCCTCACACCTTAAAAGGTCCAGAACGCAACAAATCTCTAAGCTAGAACAAAGCTGCAGCTTTTTAGAGAAAGACTTGGAGTGTAACTATCCAAAAGAAAATGAATATAAACTTAAGGTTGAACAAGCAGAACTGAAAAAATTGCTGAAACATAGGGTCCAACACTTAATGCATAGAACCAAACACAAAAACTACTCAGAAGGGAGCAGACCAAGTCACCTCCTTGCTCTCACTCTTTGGCAGCAGGAGAGCAGGTTGTCTATAACTTCAATAAAATGCCCGAGGAAGGACCTGGTCACAACCACCCCAGAGATTAATGAAACATTTAAAAATTTCTTAGCTAAACTTTACTCCTCTGAAACGCAACCATCTCAGGAACAATATGATAATTTCTTCACTGGTCTAGACCTTCTCACCCTATCATCAGAAGAATCAAAAAGACTAGAAGTGCCACTTTCTTTGGAGGAACTACTCCTCGCTCCCCGCTCAGTTGTATCTAGCGCTTTGGAATATTCTGGGCCCAATATAGCTGTCGACATTGAATTTGGCTATTGAAAAAGGTCACCTCCATAGAGAGTTGAATACAGCACTTATTACAGTGATGCCAAAACCGGGTAAAGACCCGTTAGAATGCGCCAATTGGCCAGTTTAATTCTGATTTAAAGATATATGCAATTTCCCCAATACAAATAGGTGCCTCCACCCACTCGATATTGCTATATGCGGATGACACTCTCATATATATGTCAGATCTACAGAATTCTCCTCCTAGTGCAATTAAAATGATTGGGAATTTTGGGTTATTATCCAGTTTTAAGATAAGTCAGTGCTGATGCTGCTCAATACAGAGCGAGATAAAATGGTACTTCCATCGAGAATCATCATAGCCCAACAAGTAGCCTATCTAGGTGTTCAGATAAGTAAGTCTGTGTCATCTGTGGCAAGGACCAACTATATGAACATATTTAACAAGACAGAGGGTGACATTAACAGGTGGAAGCCCCTTCCAGCATCAGTTACCTCTCGGTGGTGAAAATGAATATTTAACCAAGGATTAACTTTATTAGTTCCATGTTACCCCTAGCACCACCAGCTAATTACTGGTTGAAGTCAGATTTCGTACTGAGTAAATATGTTTGGAACGGGAAACGACCTTGTATCAAATGGTCTACACTGTAGCTGGATTAATCACAAGGGGGCTGGGCTTGTCTAAACTTTAAAATGTATCATTGGTCCTTCTTATTGTGCTCTCTTAGTTACTGGATGAACCCAGAAGCATGTGCACCATGGAAAGATGTGGAAAAGGAATTGATAGCTCCAGTGAGATTACAGAACCTTTTGATTTCTGGTATTACACATAAGAAATGCATTTTACACCATGGACCTATCATAGCATATATGTTACAAACCTTTAAAACAGTTTCTGGGACTCAAAGGAAAATGGTATGCAACCTCCTGGAATCTAAATCTAAATCTACTGACGGGTAGTAAACCTTTTATTCAAGACACATGGGCCCAAAAAGGCATACAAGTCCTACAAGATTTAAATGGAGATAACTCTTTACTTAGCTCTCAAGACCTCACCACCCATTATAATATTCCCAAACACGTCCGTCCGTCCGTCTTCTCCCGCTTCATCCGGGGCCGGGTCGTGGGGGGAGCAGCCTGAGCAGGGACGCCCAAACTTCCCTCTCCCTGGACACTTCCCCCAGCTCTTCCGGGGGGATCCCGAGGCGTTCCCAGGCCAGCCGAGCGACATAGTCGCGCCAGCGTGTCCTGGGTCTTCCCCGGGGCCTCCTCCCGGTGGGACATGCCTGGAACACCTCCCTAGGGAGGCGTCCAGGGGGCATCCTATATAGATGCCCGAGCCACCTCAGCTGACTCCTCTCGATGTGGAGGAGCAGCGACTCTACTCTGAGCTCCTCCCGGGTGACAGAGCTCCTCACTCTATCTCTAAGGGAGCGCCCTGCCACCCTGCGGAGGAAACTCATTTCAGCCGCTTGTATCCGGGACCTCGTTCTTTCGGTCATGACCCAAAGTTCATGACCATAGGTGAGGGTAGGAACGTAGATTGACCGGTAAATCGAGAGCTTTGCCTTTCGGCTCAGCTCCTTCTTCACCATGACAGACCGGTACAGCGACCGCATTACTGCTGCCGCTGCACCGATCCGCCTGTCAATCTCACGCTCCATCTTTCCCTCACTCGTGAACAGGATCCCGAGATACTTAAACTCCTCCACTTGAGGCAGGAACTCTCCCCCAACCTGGAGGGAGCAAGCCACTTTTTTCCGGTCGAGAACCATGGCCTCAGACTTGGAGGTGCTGACTCTCATCCCAGCTGCTTCACACTCGGCTGCAAACCGCCCCAGTGCATGCTGAAGGTCCTGGCTCGATGGAGCCAACAAGACAACATCATCCGCAAAAAGCAGAGACGAAATCTGCCGGCTCCCGAACCGAACCCCCTCCGGCCCCTGGCTGCGCCTAGAAATTCTGTCCATAAAAATAATGAACAGAACCGGTGACAAAGGGCAGCCCTGCCGGAGTCCAACATGCACCGGGAACAGGTCCGACTTACTGCCGGCAATGCGGACCAAGCTCCTGCTCCGGTTGTACAGGGACTGTACAGCCCTCAACAGAGAGCCTCCAACCCCATACTCCCGGAGCACCTCCCACATAATGACTCGAGGGACATGGTCGAAAGCCTTCTCCAAGTCCACAAAACACATGTGGGCTGGTTGGGCAAACTCCCATGAACCCTCAAGCACCCTGTGGAGGGTGTAGAGCTGGTCCAGTGTTCCACGGCTGGGACGAAAACCGCATTGTTCCTCCTGAATCCGAGGTTCGACTATCGGCTGGATTCTCCTCTCCAGTGCCCTGAAATAGACTTTCCTGGGGAGGCTGAGGAGTGTGATCCCCCGATAGTTGGAACTCACCCTCCGGTCCCCCTTTTTAAAAAGAGGGACCACCACCCCAGTCTGCCAGTCCAGAGGCCCCGTCCCCGACTGCCACGCGATGTTGCAGAGGCGCGTCAACCAAGACAGTCCTACAACATCCAGAGACTTAAGGTACTCAGAGCGGATCTCATCCACCCCCGGTGCTCTGCCACCGAGGAGCTTGCAAACTGCCTCAGTGACTTCAGTCCCGGTGATGGATGCACCGACCCCCGGGTCCCCAGTCTCTGCTTCCTCTACGGAAGACATGACAGTGGGATTGAGGAGATCCTCGAAGTATTCCTTCCACCGCCCGACAATATCCCCAGTTGAGGTCAACAGCTCCCCACCCTCACTGTAAACAGTGTTGACAGAAAGCTGCTCCCCCCTGAGGTGCCGAATGGTTTGCCAGAATTTCTTCGAGGCCGACCGGTAGTCCTCCTCCATGGCCTCCCCGAACTCCTCCCAGACCCGAGTTTTTGTTTCTACAACTGCCCGGGCTGCCGCACGCTTGGCCTGCCAGTACCCGTCAGCTGCCTCAGGAGTCCCATGGGCCAACAAGGCCCGATAGGAATCCTTCTTCAACTTGACAGCATCCCTTACTTCCGGTGTCCACCACCGGGTTCCCAAACACTCTCTGTTTTATTATTTTAGGTTAAGATCAGCCTTTAAAACATATTGAATCCCATGGGGTTCTGAGTTCAAGGTTCACTCAATTATAGATTTGATTTTGAGTGCCATAGGTAGGTAGGAGTGCTGTAGGTACAGGGTCAACACATGAGGTAGACGAGTTAGACTCACTGACAGTCTTGCAGAGCTCAGCTAATTTAAGTGAATTTTACATCGTTTTTACAGGGTTTATTTACTTACCTACTTAGCTTATCCGTGTTTACCTCAGCAAAAACAGCTGTATTATAGATTTACTCAGAATATTTAAATGTTTTGCTGCCTCTGTGCAGAAATACTAAGTAAATCTTAGTATGAAAAGTCGAGCGTGTTTGAATTCGCGCATGTGCCTTTGGACAACACACGGTTCCTTTTCAACTTTTGAATGCCTTGGACCGGAGAAATCAGGGACTGCTTTGAAGATGCTGCACGGCTGGGTTATGTCCAATGTAATGCAAGTTATCGGTTTTCTGTTTCAATATGATAATATACGGGTTTGTGTGCATTTTGATAGTTTAATTCATGTTTGGTAGAGGCAATATATGCTACTATTCATTTTTACTAGGTTAGAAAAAGCTGTTCTGGAAAGCTCAGTTACTTCTTTGACTTCTATAAAACTAAACTTTGCCAAAGAGGGGAACATTAGTCGAAAATAGTGGAGAAGATAAGTGGTAAACGTGGAAAGAGTCAACCTGTCAAGTTAACTTTAGTGTAATGATGGTGGTGATTATTAAGCTCTTACTTTAACCGGTAACTTATCAAAATGTGCTGACTATATGGACAAATCATTTACACATTGCAGCAAGTGATTTATCAAAAGAGTCTGCACATAAAAGCGTCATTTGAAATCACTTTGTTGATGGCAATGCTAGAGTTAACCATCCTGTTGTCATACTTAAGGTCCAGTGACTGCCCACACATACAACAGCTGGGCTTTATATGGACCCCCACTGTCCAGACACTCAGACTTTCAATCTTCTTCCCAGCAATCTTTTTCAGTTTTGAATCTCCTAAGGACTTGGATGTGGTCAAATATTGCCAATACATGTGGAGTTTGAAACCTACTTTTCTGTTTCTAAGATGGTTTAATTGTGAACTGATGATGTATAGTGTGTCAGTGTGACATTTGGCTCCAGTAGTGTAAGACAAAACAGACAAAAGCAAAACAAAAACAGTGATGGGGGCTTCTGTGATGTTGTCCTGCTCGTACCCTAGTGGAGACTTAGCATTTTGCCTCTGAGTTCCAGAAATGCAGATATTAGCAGTGATCTTTTTTTAATTTTACATATTTAAAAGGGGTATTTTGCAGCTGACATACACTGTGCTTGGGTTTTGCTTTTCCAATATCGTGACCAAATTGTAACAAACTCATATTACAGTTAAACAGATATGTTTCTGAAAAACAAAATGAGGCAAGAAATATGTGATGCATTAACAGAACCTGTGTTCCTGTTTGATCAATACTGCATTGCTTTACAGTTTAGGTTTTCAGCCTCAGTTCTCAGAATACAGTGCTTTATATATGTAGATTTGTTTCCAGATTTTCACTGGGGTTAAATGTTTAGAAAATAAAAACTTTAACTGCATTGTATTGTGTGATTTGTCATAAAAGTATGCTAAATGCATACATAATAATAGTGAGTAAACTGACTTAATACAACTAATTTAAAATGACAAACATAAAAAACCTGCTTAATTACTTCATAACAGTAAATTGTAAGATTTACTTAATATTTTGATGTAAACAACATTCCTATCTGAAAAAAATGAGATTACTTAATTAATTTAAATAAATATAAAGTAGAATTTAATGAAATTAAGTAACATTTACTTTATATCATCATGAATGTTAACTTTAGTGGTAAGTATATTTTACTAGATGGCTGGCAAGTGAGTTGCACTTGATATTACAGCAGTAAAATTTACTTAGTGTTTTTGTGTAGTGATTTTATCAAGTAAATCCTACAAGTTATTTTTTTCAGTGTATATATAATTATATAATATAATGAAACCTTTCTTCAGCTTTGCAAATAAGGCATCTTCTTTGAACCACAAATTCCCTTTAGATTGATTGGTTTTAGTTCTGTAAACGTAACCTTAAATCTAATCTTCCCCCTAAAATGTAATTGATTTACATCATGGGGACCTGCATTTTGTCCCCACAAGACTTTACTATTTTGGTTCACTCTCAATGCTGCTATAGCACCATTTTCAGTCTTAGCAGGCAGCTGTTCTCTTGCTCTATAAACCCACTGTACATGCTGCTCAGCAGCAAAAGCAGGCAGACACAGAGACAGACTATAGCTGGTAAACATAATGGAGCATTTAGCATCTGAAGGGGACATATTATCCCTCAGTAGTTGGTAGAAACTAAAAACCAAGAGAAAAGAGTGAATATTGGACTTACACTTATCGAGTAGACACAAACACAACTAAAATGAATGAATGATCGTGTTACTCTGTGACTGCTGGATGTGTCTATAAGCAATGGTGAGTTTTTTTGTTTTGTTTTGTTTCACAGAGAGCATATATATTTTATGCCTTGCTCAGTGTCTTTTCTTTCTTATTTTAATATTTGTGTTTTTCTAAAAGTTCATATTTGTGCCTGCTTAAATCATTACAAACATTGCATTTTCACTTTTGCAATAAATAAGATTTCAATAAAAAAAAAAAAAAAACTGTCACAAAAATCACAAAATCTCAATCTTTCAAAATTTTTTTTACAAGATGGTTGAGGTTTACCATGCCCATATACACTGTGTCAGGTAAGATGTCCCAGCAGAGACTATGCTTTCTTTTCCTGTTTTTGCAGTGACTGGGCATACTCTGGCACTCATAGTTTTCTTACAGTACCAGCCAAAGGAATTTAGTAGTACAGACTACAAAAAAATCACAATTGACATTTGTGAGGAGAAAATACATATGCAGAGAAAGACTCAAGTGTGAGACCTGTGCTGTCTTAACCCATGGTCTTCTTCTAGATGTGTAGGCTCTTAAATCAGCCTTCCCTCATGCTGCCTCTTTAGTATCACAGAATTGGTGCGAGACCAAATGCAACAACTCCAGCCAGGACCTGGACTAATGTTGTCCGGCATGAAGTCAAATCCAGCAAGCAATGAAATATGAGGGCACCAACGCTCATCCCACAACCTGAACTCTCATTGTAAAACAGGTATGACCCACTGACTCTGAGCAATGAAAAGTGTGATAATACTATGTAGAACACAGGGAAACAAATTACATCACAAGCATTAAGGCTGACCCAAACCCTAAACCACTGCTAAGCCGAGGGACAGAAGAAACATTGCTAACTCCACAGCTGATAAGCCGAAGGCCAGAAAAAGTACTGGTAACACCCGTACCTGTGATGTGATTGGGGATAAGCAAGCATGTAAGAATGGCAAAGACTAAAAATCTAACTGACTGACACATCTATCAGGGAGCTAACAGGGCTGTTACCAGTTAATCTCTCTACACATCCATGTTATAGAAAGATTATCTTTCACACTAGGTCTTGTGACATTGTATGAAGGGAAACTGGCTTGAAGTCCTTAAGAGTCTACCTGCTACCCAAGAAACTGAGCAACTTTCAGTCCCAACATGTATTCATATCAGGCCCCATTCCAATCTTAGGGAAAGGAATGAAATCTTTCAGCAGAGCAGGCTCCTCATCCTGAATACATGGCTGACATCAGTGTCCCTCACAGACATAATAGAATTTATTGACAATGTCAACATCTTTTTGGAACTGAAAAGACTGCTTTAAGCCTGACGGAATATATCGAAAAATTACAAGTAGCTCAGTGCCAACCTGAGCCCAAGTCTTCACCCCAAAATTTATTGATTTCTTTTATACCAAGTGCTGAAAGCTGGAGCTGTTAAAATGGCACACATTTCCCTGTTATGCCGTGCTGGACTGTGTAGCTTCTAAAATTTTCTGTTTTATATTCCAAAATACAAATGCAATCCAAAATGTTGCTTTGTAACATTAGTAGTTGCACGATAGTGATTGTAATGTGCGTGTTCAGAACATGGTGGTTTATGTTGGTAATTGTCAATGTTGGTAATTTTTTTGTCTTGTTTTGACATTTTAACCATTAGTGAGGTGGCTGGTACCTCTCTTGACTCCTGTATGGACTATCAGTCTTTTTGAGTTCTTGTCCCTTTTATTGAATATTATTAAATGGTTAACATCACCATTAACTGCTGAATCATTATGGGCAAGGGGTAATATATTACTGTAATATGTTACTTTTGTAATGCAGTATCCCCAACACTGTTGGTATGCCATACCAAAACAAGAATGCTCACATATGCACCAAGGCCAGGACACACAGGCAGACAGCCTGTATCTCTCACCCCTCACCTGACCCAGGATATCACTGCCCCAATCAGGGGTCCAGTGCTCCCCTTCGTCAGGACCTAACATTGCCCCCCCCGACATCCACAACAATCACCAATCAAGTAGTTAGTTGAAGGTGCCATATTGAAGCTCAGTCAAAGTGATGAATTATTAAACATCAATAACCACAGACATCGTTACTCAGTATGGTATGACCCACTGACTCTGAGCAATGAAAAGTGTGATAGTGTTGTTATGTTATGTCAACCGATAATGTCTGGGCCAAAAATGCCAGGACTGATTTTTTGGCCCAGTCCAGCCCTGCTCACTGATATTGACACCATGTAAAACCAATAAAAAACACCCTAGTTTTTTTTTAACTAAAGACAATAATCAAGTGCAAGTGTGGAAACCATGGTAACAGCCAGTTCTGTCCCCACGCCACTGTTGTAAATGACGGTGCTAAACAGACCGGATCATGGGGAAGTAGTTGGAGGGAAAAAAATGAGTGAAAGAAGCGGTTGCAGTAAGCAAAAACGATGGAGAGATGGAGATGAGGAGGAGAGAGGTGGAGCTAAGGAGGAGAGACAGAGCTGAGGAGGAGAGAGATGGAGCTGAGGAGAAGAGACAGAGCTGAGGAGGAGAGATGGAGCTGAGGAGGAGAGATGGAGATGAGGAAGAGAGACAGAGCTGAGGAAGAGAGAGATGGAGCTGAGGAGGAGAGACAGAGCTGAGGAGGAGAGAGATGGAGTTGATGGAGGTCCATGTGTGTTTGTATTCCGGGGACCCTCCAAGAATTTGTGCCCACGGGCCCTTGCCCTCTTGATCCAGGCCTGCACATATGGAATTAAGTAGTAAACAAAAAAACATTAAACAAATTACAATATGTTTTATATTTTAGATTATTCAAAGTAGCCACCATTTGCTTTGATGACAGCTTTGCACACTCTTGGCATTCTCTCAATCAGCTTCATGAGGTAGTCACCAAGAATGATTTTCAGTTAACAGGTGTGCCTTGTCAAGAGTTAAGAGTTCTGGAATTTCTTGCCTTCTTAATTTGTTTGAGACCATTAGTTGAATGAGAAACTGTGTCCAAATGTTTGACTGGTACTGTATCTATAATAACAACAGGGTGAAACAATGGCACGGGACAATGAGACAATGTTTAACTATCAGATTTACCTATTTATAACCATTTGTTTGTCAACCTTAACAAAGACTAAAAGTGAACTTTTGGTTCAAGAGATTCATAGATGGCTTCTTGCCTGGCTCATTGTCATGCTATCTCTGCTTTTAAGGTGACATTACTTCGTCTATTTGTTCACCTCAACTGACTGACCAACTTAAAAAAAAACTGTCAGATTACGGTGACACTGTAGAATGATGTCAGGTGATTGGAACACCAGAATATTGGATTATGAGACATTAATAGCCACAACAACATGCTAAATCAGGCAAGCAAGTTGTGTAAGATGGATCTTACCTTCGAGTTGAGGTCTCTGTGGTAAATGTTTTTGTAGTGCAGGTAGATCATTCCTCTGCTTATATCACAGGCCAGGTCCACCTTCTCTCTCCAGCACAGGGGAATGTCTTTCCTGGCCAGAAGCTCCTCCAGACAGCCACCATTTACATACTGAAACAGCCAACATATAACAGGGTATATACAGCATCAAAATATAAAACTCATAGGGAGCAAGAAGAAATTAACTGATTTAAATTTAGCAGTAGAATAGTAATGCGTTTGTTGAATTTAATATAATAATTTAAAGTGTATACAGGTGTACAAACAAATATATTAGTTCATGTGAAAGTGTAAATTCTTCTCATATACAGTATGACATTACTCTGAAGCATAGACTGTGAAAAAGAAGTGCACGTGGTGTTTTGTTGGACTTCTGTGTTTTGTTTTGTATTCTGTCGAGTTGTGTGGGGCTTGCTTTCCATTTGTGCTCTTTCGGCAGAGGCTGGGCATAGTTTGGGAGCTGGCTCTGACACCGCTGGTGCCAATCACAATCCCGGACGGGATAAAGACTGTGAACACCGGCGGACTCGTTGCCAGATTATTTCCACCACTCAGTGGTATAGTCAGCTAATTCACTAGTGCTACTAGAGAGACTAATCTAAATAGTTTGCGAGCCAAAGTTTTGTCTTCCATTTATTTTTTATCACATGTCCTTTTTCTTCGTCTCCTCAGAGAGAGTCTGCCTGTTCTAGCCTCCAGCACCAGCGTCCCTGCCACCTCACCGCCCAGCCTCGCTCCACCACCTACCTAAAGCCTGCAACAACCACTACCGTGCCCTGAATGCATTCATCCACCAGAACACCGATCGCAGCTACACACTACAGATCCACTCACCACCTCTGGACCCCGTGCCTCACCGGCGGCTCACAGAAACTCTCACATAACCATTCATCAGTGCATCTGGAAACTCCAGTTGTCCGCAATAATATGTTAACTTTTCACTCCGCCTCTGAGTCTGCTTTTGAGCCCTAAAACAGCTGCAGATCTTAACGGGACATTCCCCTCCTGTAGAGCAGGTGGCAGTCATGCTTTTTATTTTAGTGTATCACGTGAAGGGAAAAGCAATAGACCTGCCACACATAAACGCAGGAGGCACAGAGACTAATGCTCCACTAATGACTGTATTTATAGTATCTCTACCAGGAAGATCCGAGAGGGGAAAAACACCTACAGGAGGAAGATGGAGGATCAGCTGCAGGAAAAAAATGTCAGTGGAGTCTGGAGAGGCCTAAAAACTATCTCTGGCCACAGGGAGCCTGACTCCCAAGCTGCAGGGGACCAAAAGTGGGTGAATGACCTGAACTTATTCTTCAATAGATTTGATCAGTCATCTGCCCCTCCCCCGGCCCAGTCCTCCACGCTGCAGTGCCCCCTTTCCCCCTCTACAACACTCAGCTCACAGCCACCCCCCTCTGCTCACCTCATCAACCCAACCCATTCAGCCTGCACTTCTGAGGGACAAGCTGGAACACACCGGGGTGAACCATCACCTCACACACTGGATTCTGGACTATCTCACCAACCATCCACAGTATGTGAGGACCCGGGACTGTGTGTCTGACATGGTCGTCTGCAGCACGGGGATCCCACAGGGAACGGTCCTGGCTCCGTTCCTCTTCACCCTCTACACTGCAGACTTCTCATACAACACACCCACCTGTCACCTTCAGAAGTTCTCTGATGACTCTGCATTCGTCGGCCTCATCACAGATGGGGCCGACAGAGAGTGCAGAGAACTGACGGAGGACTTCTTGGACTGGTGTCAGTGGAACTGCCTCCAGATCAATGCAGGGAAAACCAAAGAACTGGTGGTGGATTTCTGCAGACGGACACTCTGCCCCCTGACACCGGAATATCCAGGGAACGGACATTGAGATGGTGACATAAGTAACTGGGTGTTCACCTGAACAATAAACTGGACTGGACTCACAACACAACCGCACTTTACAAGAAAGGCCAGAGCAGACTTTATCTGCTCAGGAGGCTGAGGTCGTTTGGAGTGCAGGGGGCACTCCTGAAGAGCTTTTATGACACTGTGGTGGCATCAGCCATCCTCTATGGAGTGGTCTGCTGGGGGAGCAGCATCTCGACAGCTGACAGGAAGAGACTTGACAAACTGATCAGGAAGGCCAGCTCTGTCCTGGGATGCCCCCTCGACTCAGTGGAGGTGGTAGGAGAGAGGAGGATGATGGCTAAGCTGTCATCAATGATCGAGAACGACTCCCACCCCCTGCAGGACACTTTAACAGCACTGGAGAGCTCCTTCAGCGACAGACTGCTTCACCCAAAGTGTGTGAAGGAATGCTATCGCAGGTCCCCCCCCCCCGCAGCAGTCAGACTTTAGAACCAGCAGTGCTTCCAGTAGACCACACACTCACCAAGACTTTCAAACTGACTGCACTATGAATACACATCAACTGTGTTCACTTACACTGTGAAAATATTTAGCTCAGGTGAATTTCAACTTAAGGTACAATATATCAGTCTTTCAATCAGGTATATTATTACTCTTATGTGCAATATCACTACTCCAGTTGTTTCTATTGCTTTTTTATATTTAATGTCTTTTTTACTGATGCCCTCTATTTTTACTATCCACTTTGCTGCCTTAATACCTGAAATTTCTCCACTGTGGGACTAATAAAGGTATATCTTATCTTATCTATTTTCATAATCATCCTCTCTGACCCATTGTCTCTCTTGCCAGTAGCTTCTCACAAAATCACAACTGAAGCATAATGTGTAAGTGATGTGTACATTACTATGTAACTGTAGTTACTTAATGTAGGAACTTGTTTTCCCAATCCTAGTTGCTCTGGTATTTTAAAGCAGCTGGTTGCCTCATGGTGACTTTAGAATTCACGGTGTGTACCCTTGTCTAAATGAAGGGGTATGTGGATAGTGGTGGGGCAGCCCAGGCAGGGCACCTGAAAATTTTGCTTATTTTCAAATCCCATTGTAGACAGGTATAAAATATGGTCACTTCTGTCTCCAAAAAACCAAGACAGCCATAATGCCAAACTCGAGGCTTCAAATTGGTGGTCCATACACCAGTGGGTGACGTCATGGTGGCTACGTCCACTTCTTTCATACAGTCTATTCTCTGAAGCTATGACTAGGCCTGGTTACACAATAAGCACCTGACTCAGCTTGCTCACCATTTCATCACCATCAGGTCATATCAGTGTAATCTCCTGTGTTTTTTATCCACACTCAGAACAAACCCAGCCTGTGAACATGCACAGTAACAATGACTCACAAGGTGCTAAAAGGAAAAAAAAAAGTAGGACTCACCTCTAGGATCGGATAGAGTTTGTCTTCCTTGACACAGATTCCTAGATATCTAGAATAAGATGCAATATGTTTATTAATTGTTCCTTGTTCATCCCTATTAGCTGAGTTTTACAAGGAAATCTATTATGTAATATTATTATGCATATTTTTTTTAAAGTCATGTTTTCTGGGGATTCCACATATTACCATACATAGCACTTTTAGCCATGCTGGCAGCATGGCGCTGGGCAAGGCAATGTCAGTCTGTCAGTTGGTCAGTCCATCACTCTGGCGCAGAGTGAAATATCTCAACAACTGTTGGATGGATTGGCACATTTGTACATATACCCATGGTCCCAGGGGATGAATCCTAAAGACTTTGGTGATCCCCTGACTTTTCATCTAGCACCACAAGGAGGATGACATCTTTAGTCATCGTTATTATTATTGCTTTAGTAGTCACGAATGAAATGATGATTGGCATGAAATTTGGTGTAGACTTTCATGTTTTGCTCAGGGTGAATTGGACCAATTTTGATGATCACTCCAGTTTCATAGAGCATCATCATCTGTCCATTGTTGTAATTTCTCCAATAATGACCAAATACCTGAAAAACTGATGACATCCCCATCAGCTTCAGCTGTGCTGTGTGTTTAAAGCTAATTATCCACAAGCTGCTAACACGCTGAACTAAGATGGTGAACATTGTAGATATTATACTTGTTAAGCATTAATGTAGGCATTTAGCTCAAAGCAGTGCTGTGTGCAAGTATGCACACAGCACTGCTTTGAGCACCGCTGTTGGCTCTTAGTCTTGTGAACATTTGTTCATGAAGTCACGTTGAACAGTGATTTACTTTTACGCAGAATATTTCCTGTGAACATTGCATCACAGCTGAATTTTTCTGAAACTTTTAGGAACTTTATATACAATTCTGTATCTGTATTTGTTTTCTTGTTTTTTTTTAAAACAATCATACATTCTTAATAGGCTTCTTTTGGCTGTTTTAACTGGGTACTTGGTTTGTCTGTTCTGGACTTCTAGTGAAACATGGCGGTGCAACATGTCGGGCTACGTGGAACAGGACCTGTTCTCTCTGCATATAAAAAGGGCTCCTACATATTGGAAAGGATAAGGCTAATACAGCTGGATACTGTAGTCATTATCCACTGTTACACAAACAAGAGGAAAAACTGCACTTGTAGGGGACTACTTTCAGCAGTGGATTAACACACATTTAGTACTCTCATCATTATTTGCGACAGCAGGACAGTGTATGTGGGATTGAGTCAAAATTAACTACCGCATGTGTGTTCATGGAAATGAATGTCACCCACTGCAATAGTATGGCTCACTGATGTGTTTTCAATAATTTTTGGACAACAATGGAGCTCCATGCCATGGAGAAAGAAAGAAGATATCAGACATACCATTTGATACACACATGATACTTTTTTGCGGATTTGTTCATTAGTAGCTTTGGACATTTTGTTGAAGTATCATGAGACTTACCCTTTAAACCTATATGATATGCTAACGTGTGATGTGTGATGTGGGATGTGATAAAATACAAAACATTATTGCTGAAATTTGCCTTTGCTTTCACCATAAGATGACACAACAAACTTGGACCCATGGTATACACACACACAAATAACATGCATTCAAGTGGGATTTCACTAAATATTTAAAGAAATATATAGCTTTAATATCAAATTTAAAAATGCTTAAACTACTGAGTGACCTGTCCCTTTTCTATTCTTATTCTATTGTGTATTTTAACCCATTTAATTACATCTTTCAGACACCTGATCAGTTTGTCATCAGAGCTGATTATTTAAAGAAGAACAGTGTAACAGTATTGCTTGGGTCCTGGGAACAATGATTTCAAAAAACATAGTGTACCCACGCTGTGTGTTTGGTTTCAGCCTAGACAATGTGAGCAGGTTAGTGTGTACTAGGCACAAACAGTATGGACACTGCTTTCGTCAAAGCCTGAGCTGGTAAGCTGCACTCAACCTTACCACTTTGACCTTGCTAAATGGCTAAAATAAGATTGCTTAGGCAAACATTACTGTATGTCTGCCAAACTTTACACATTATGTAACTGCTGTAGATGACTGGACCAGTGTTATATAGCACCAAGGACTCATTTAATTTGTGCTAACTGCAGTGGCAGCGCTGACTGTCAGCCACAGCAAGGCTGTGCTTCAGCCCTGTTACAACTATCACTTTAATAGAGTAAGCAACATTGTACATGCAAGTTTATTTTTTGTTTTTGGTAGGCTGTTTTTGGTTAGGCTGAACCGTAGTACATTTATTTAGTATATCAGTAAGTAATATGAATGAGTTTAGAGGGTATTTCCATTATACTATTCTAAAACTATGGTAGCCATAAATGCTCCTACCAAACTACAGATTGTGAAGTTGATATGTAGAGGAAGAAAAGGAGTGTCAAGTAGAGCGTGATGTGAGGGAGGGTGTAGAGCCTATTGAGATAGAGAGGAGAGACTGAATGTGTTGTGAGGGGAAAACCTCAAGTTTCTTTTGCTTTAGTAGAATTGAACCCATTAGACAAATCACAAAGGTAAGAAGTGGGAAATGAGTGGACTGTTACCTGACAATATTGGGGTGGGAGAGCTTCTGCAGCAGGCTGATCTCTCGTACAATGCTGTCTTGGTCCACATCATTTTTATATATCTTCACCACCATCACTTTCCGACTGGTGCTGTGAACCACCTAAAGGACATTGGTTTCTGTTAATAGCAGAGACAGTGGATGTAAAAGCGGTGATAGCACTTTCTAGCAGTAGTGATGGTGATGCTAGTAGATTTACAGTGGAGACAATGTGACAGTGGATTTTAAAGGAAGATTCTGAAAGTGTATGCATGAAATCAAGGACTGATAGCTCAGTTGGTAGGGTGTGCGCCCCATGTATTGAGGCTGTCACTCCTCTGCAGTGGCCACAGATTCGACCCCCACCTGTGTGTCGTCCCCTTTCTCTTTGCTCCCTTTCCTGTCGTATCTTCAACTGTTTCTATCATAAAGGCTAAAATGCCCAAAAACGAAAAAAAAACAAAAACAAAAACAAAAAAAAAAAAAACGAACCGATTTGTGGTGTGTATGTTGATTCTATGATTATTTCTATGATGAGCAAAAACATGCTTTCTAAATCTCATTCAATTTGGACACATCAAAGCTCTAATTTCCCCAATCACTCATCCATGCTGTGGCCTCTCTCTACCTCATTTCATCAGGGACAAAGCCTAAATGCATGAAAATCAGTTCTTAGGTTGACTCCAGCACTAGTGTCACAGGAGTTATGTAAGGTCTCAGCTGGAGATGAGTATTGTACCTCCATAGTCTCGAAAGCTGGTGGGCCAATCATGGAATGGCAAGAATGCCCCAATTAATGGCTGGAACAAAGCAAGCTTTGATGGCAGCTCACATAAAGGCCTGCAACAAGGCCAAACGGGGGAGGACAGAAGGAATACCTTATAGACTTTCGAGAAGAAGCCACTCCCGATTAGCTCAGCAGTGAAGTTTTCCCAGAACTCCAGTTTGCGGACAGCAGTGCGGAGTTTCTGCCAGCGGTCCACATGATAGTACTTGTCTGAAGACTCACCATACAGGGTGGGACTAGTGGGCTCAGAGGACACATCCACATCACACATCCTGGAGATGTCCGCTGGGAAAATAGAGACACAGAGACAGAGGTTAGGCTGAAGCTACTAACAGGTTATATTTAGGTTATGAGCTGGAATTGTTCATTTGTTCATACAAGCTGTGGAAAAGAATCACCCAAAAAAGCACAGGTAGAGGCACAATCTTCAACGCATGCATGTTAGTTTATATTGCCATTAAAAAGTGACTGTCCCTGTATGTAGCCCTGCAGATCATCCTGCAGCTCGTTATTCTACCAAAAAAATGATGGCCATTGAACTCAAGTTGTCAAGATGGAAAATCCATTGAATACACTATACACACTACATTCATATTTATGTCTATATTCCGTTTCCGTTCCATTTTCTCCCGCTTCATCCGGGGCCGGGTCGCAGGGGGAGCAGCCTGAGCAGGGACGCCCAAACTCCCTCTCCCTGGACACTTCCCCCAGCTCTTCCTGGGGGATCCCGAGGCGTTCCCAGGCCAGCCGAGCGACATAGTCTCGCCAGCGTGTCCTGGGTATTCCTCGGGGCCTCCTCCCGGTGGGACATGCCTGGAACACCTCCCTTGGGAGGCGTCCAGGGGGCATCTGATAGAGATGCCCAAGCCACCTCAGCTGACTCCTCTCGATGTGGAGGAACAGTGACTCTACTCTGAGCTCCTCCCGGGTGACAGAGCTCCTCACCCTATCTCTAAGGGAGCACCCTGCCACCCTGCGGAGGAAACTCATTTCAGCCGCTTGTATCCGGGACCTCGTTCTTTCGGTCATGACCCAAAGTTCATGACCATAGGTGAGGGTAGGAACGTAGATTGACCGGTAAATCGAGAGCTTCGCCTTTCGGCTCAGCTCCTTCTTCACCACGACAGACTGGTACAGCGACTGCATTACTGCTGCCGCTGCACCGATCCGCCTGTCAATCTCACGCTCCATCCTTCCCAGGAACAGGATCCCAAGATACTTAAACTCCTCCACTTGAGGCAAGAACTCTCCCCTAACCTGGAGGGAGCAAGCCACCTTTTTCCGGTCGAGAACCATGGCCTTGGACTTGGAGGTGCTGACTCTCATCCCAGCTGCTTCACACTCGGCTGTGAACCGCCCCAGTGCATGCTGAAAGTCCTGGCTCGAGGGAGCCAACAAGACAATATCATCCGCAAAAAGCAGAGACGGAATCTGCCAGCTCCCGAACCGAACCCCCTCCAGCCCCTGGCTGCACCTAGAAATTCTGTCCATAAAAATAATGAACAGAACCGGTGACAAAGGGCAGCCCTGCCGGAGTCCAACGTGCACCGGGAACAGGTCCGACTTACTGCCAGCAATGCGGACCAAGCTCCTGCTCCGGTTGCACAGGGACTGTACAGCCCTCAACAGAGGGCCTCCAACTACATACTCCCGGAGCACCTCCCACAGAATAACGCGAGGGACACGGTCGAATCCCTTCTCCAAGTCCACAAAACACATGTGGACTGGTTGGGCAAACTCCCATGAACCCTCAAGCACCCTGTGGAGGGTATAGAGCTGGTCCAGTGTTCCACGGCTGGGACGAAAACCGCATTGTTCCTCCTGAATCCGAGGTTCGACTATCGGCTGGATTCTCCTCTCCAGTACCCTGGAATAGACTTTCCCAGGGAGGCTGAGGAATGTGATAGTGGGAACACACCCTCTGGTCCCCCTTTTTAAAAAGAGGGACCACCACCCCAGTCTGCCAGTCCAGAGGCACCGTCCCTGACTGCCACGCAATGTTGCAGAGGCATGTCAAACCAAGACAGTCCTACAACATCCAGAGACTTGAGGTACTCAGGGCGGATCTCATCCACCCCTGGTGTTTTGCCACCGAGGAGCTTGCAAACTACCTCAGTGACTTCAGTCCCGGTGATGGGTGAACCGACCCCCAAGTCCCCAGTCTCTGCTTCCTCTACAGAAGACATGACAGTGGGATTGAGGAGATCCTCGAAGTATTCCTTCCACCGCCCGACAATATCCATACCTACATTTATATCTATATACTGGTATATGTCAGCCCAACAAAATGTAAAATAATCGAATTGCACACTGATGCTAAACGGATAATAGCAACGCAAAAGACTATGGCAACCAAAGGGGCAACTTATACAATTAACGGTATTAAAGCAACCCTGGATGAAAGAGAGATGCACAAAAGGTCTAATTTCATTTTCCTACTTATTAGCTGCATGGATGAGGGAAAGTGCTTCCACTTTACAGAGCAAAACAAAGATGAATGAATAATGTGAGGCTTAGGACTGACGGATAACAGGGCTGGTCACTGAACACAGACGCTTTCCAGAGTGGTCAAGCGAGCATGTAAAAGTGTGCCCTCAAGAGAAAATATAAGCTAGTTTCTGTCAAGGGATAATAATAAACACATACTGTGCAGACAGGATGAAATAGACTGACATTAAATGTTAAAAGCATGTATCTTGTACAGTCATAGTCTTCTTTTTGACTTTTTTCTAATACTTAAACAATCACTCATTTAGCTTACTTTCATGCATGTTTTTTCATAAAATGTACAGGCCATTATTGCCCTCATTTAAGGGCTGTCATCATATATCACAGTGAAAACGTTTTAGGCACCTTAGGCACTGTAAAGTGAGGGTACCTTCAAATATGATGCTATGAATAATTATAGCTTTTATTTATTTATCAATGAACAATGTGCATCGTGCAGTAAACTGAAAAATCCTAAATCTAATCAATATTTGGCATGATCACCCACTGCCTTTAAAACAGCACCAATTTTCCAAGGTACACTTTCGCACAGTTTGTCATGCATGCATGCAGGGTACAGGAAAACAAGGGTTAGGACCCAAACACACACATCAGGGACAGAGCAGGGAGATAGACTGCGAAACAGTTTTTTATGGTACTCAGCGGGTAAGTTGTTTCAAGCATCTTGGAAAACTTGCCAAAATTCTTCTGTCTCAATTGCTTATGTCTCTTTAAATAAGCCCAGACTGCATTGCTGATGTTGAGATGAGGGCTCTGTGGGGACTATGGCATCTATTGCAGGACACCTTGTTCTTCTTCTTCTATTACTCGACTGTATGTTTTAGGTCATTGTCATGTTGCATGACATCTCCTTAATGGTATTGCATGGATGAGAATTTGCCTGTACTTCTCAACATTGAGGACATCACTAACTGTGACTGAATACCCAACTCTCTTTGCAGAAATGCAACTCCAAACCTGCAAGGAACCTCCATGATACTTCATTGTTGCCAACAGACACTCATCCTTGTAGTGCAACTGCCTTCCGTGTGAGCCCAATATTGCACAATTTGGCTCATCAGTCCAGAGCACCTGTTGCCATTTTTCTGCACTCC
>JBBMOE010000004.1:9680823-9737135 GCA_037975065.1 Chaetodon trifasciatus
AGTTTTCATATTTTTGGACTTCTTGAAATGCATCAAAAGGCACTGTAGTCAAGTGCCATCTTTTTAGATTTCCAATCTGTTTATTTGGTACATTTTTAACTACCGAACTGGTTATTTGTCATCCTCTGTTCTCCTTTGCCCAAACAAACTGGCACTATTATTAAAGCTTCATCTAATATAATGTCTAATTAATTAGTATTTGGAAGTGAAACAAGCTGAATGGCAGAAAGTAACCAAAGCAGTGAACACCACCAGTTCCATGCCTCAGAACCTGGATGACATAAAAATAGGTGGAATGATTTCAAGCATGTGGCCTGGAAGCACATTACTGCACACAGCATTACTGTGTAGCCATACAGGTGAATTTTAACAAGTTCTTAATTGGTTATACCTAAAGGTGGAGGTTATTCTTACTCCCCAACAGGATAATAATCTAAATAATCATACTAATATTAAGCTAATGTATTTTTGTGTTTATTTATACAAAAATCATTATCATTAGAATTATTATAATGCATATTGACAAACATATTTATTCAAGATGGACAAGATTAGCTTGGCTTGGCAAAAACAAAGATTGTTAACCTCTCATTCATCACTATGTAATTACAGCGAGGGGTTTTGTTTAAATCCTAAAGCAATGTAGTGAAAAAGCTCTAAGTAAAATATCACCTAAATTCACACTTCCATTTTCCTGTTTTGCCAACTTGCAGCATCATTCTAATCAGACGCATGGTGTGAAAGATGAACACCAGTTCTCAGTCTCACCACCTGTGGAATTTTGCACATTCAGAAACCTGTGTGGAAATTTGTTGAAGTACACTTTCTGTGTATGCATGGTTTATACATTGGTCCAGCAAACAGGATGCAGTGATTTCAGTGCACATGTTAAACACAGCAGCTGTTTAGACAGAGGCTCACAATCTGCAAGCAATAGTTTTGGCCTGTCCTGTTTTCTCCATGAGCTGCAAGCCTATCTGGCAAGAAAACAAACTGATAATCTATTTACAATTTCAATGACATATTATTATATAATGTTCTGATTATGATAAATGATGAAATATGCATCCCATGCTTGCTACCCTTTTGATTTTCCTGCCTCTCTCTTGCTGTTCTCCTGGAGTTTCAATTCCCCAATTTTTTTCCCATTGCATGAAGATATATCAAAATCTGCCAATTCACTATGTCAGGGGTGGGGAGCCTTTTTTCTATGGGCCATACTAAATAACTGAACACATATTGCCCTTAATTAATTAAGCCGTCTATATAAGATGTAAGTTCTCATGACAGTCTTGAGAAGAACAGAGTCTTTGCAAGAGCCACTTTAGAAAAGAGCTCCTCATAGTAGTAGGTTCTTGCTTTGCAGTTCAATGGCTTCAATGACCTCTCACCAAATGCCTGAAGGAGTTTCCCACTCAGGCTTTTTTTTTCTTGTTACCTTACAGTGTTACCTCTGTCCTGTTGTACTTGCCACAGCTTTAATTTCACTTTAAATGATTCCATGGTTGAAAGCAGAGAGCTGAGAAGCTCACTGAAGCTTGAGGTTCAGCTCTCAGATGTACCTGGTAATGTCCACCATGAAGACCAAATCACACAAACTTGTTATCACTGAGTTTCCATATCAGGTTTTCCTTCATCTCCATTAATTATTCGAGACTAAGAGACACCTTGGAACAATTTTACTCATAGCTCCACAGCAGCAACAAAGCAATACTTTACAGATTCTTCCTCTGAACGAGTTTTCAGCTTCTTGGCTATTAGCTCGCTCACCACAAAACTTGCTTGCATAACACTGTGTCAGAATGTGGTCTTGTGAAAGCTGATTGTGGGGCATCTGAACTCTGAAGACTGTTAATTTTATCCGAGTACATTTGTTCTTGCAGCTCATCCAGTTTAGTTTCAAGCTGTAATAATGCTCTAGATTGGCTTTTTTTTTTTTTTTTTTTCCATTGCTGCAAGTTTGTCCCCACAAACTAACTTAGGCACACTAGCTTGTCTTTTACTTCAACAAAAAAAAAATACAACTTTGTTCATTTATCTTGAAAAACATGCCAACAACAGTCACCATGATGCATTGATGTAATATCCACCACTATGCACGTTACATTCAGGGACCACTCAGAGGAACGTTTTAGTGTACTATTACATGTTACTTTCATCACTGAAAAAAGTAACTGCTTTTTTGTATTCATGAATTCCGTCACAGGCTGGTGTTTCCCCACCCTTGCACTACATTATTTGGAATAGCATCACTAATGTTTGTGATTGTGTTTTTTAAATAATGAGCCAGACCAAGACAGAGACAGAGAGCAAGAGAGGCGAACAAACACACACACACACACACACACACACACACACACACACACACACATAGATGTGCAAACTGATAACAGTCCAAAAAGGTGACTTTTTTTGCCTGGAAACAAAAGAAATTATCAGTACACAGCACCCAGGTCTGTCTGTTGAAGCTCTGTTCAAGTGACATAAAACCCGGCCAGTAATATTCAGACCTACCAGGGTATATGAAGCAGTGCTAAGCAGTAGATATGTTTTTTGCCAAATTTTAAGATATTATGCATGTCAAATTAAGTTAAAGAGTTCAGCTATACACAGACAGCCTTCCTTTAGCTTGTTCATGACAATTAGCTCTTGAGAAAAACTTAGACATTCAACTAAAGATAACCAGCATTCTGGAATGCAGCATTAGAAGCATGGCAGTCAACATCAAATAACAGGCAGTACAGTTGATGTATGTATGTAGTATGTAGCTTAAGATATTATCATCTTGGGTTCCACTAGAGTTTTAGATTTAGTCCGCGCTATAGACTAAATTACACCCTGACAAGATTTAAATGATAAGAGAAAAATATTTGTAAAACAGCGTGTAGTGTAAAGTATCAGCTATTGGAATTTGCCATTTAACCTCCTCTAAAACCGCAAATTGTTGTTTTCAAATTTCTGTCTATTTATGGGTTCAACGAACTGGAAGTTAACTAGTGAGATTTAGTCGTCCTGGTCAGTCTGTTTTTGTACTTTGGATGGAGCAACGCTAACCCGGCTGAGGTGCAGAATGGTTAAGGCAACACTTTTCATAGATTGTCCATGAGCGCACAGATCATCATCTGAACATCTACAACAACAAACCACTGCGATGCATGTTCTGGTGGAGCAGTCAATCACAAAGATTTTGTGGTCGAGCAAATAATTCACTGAACATGAGTAGAGCAAGGCTGGATAGACTGCAGTGCTAGCATTGTTCATGCTGTGTGGCACACTACATCTGCGTTGTAGTTATACTAATGTCCGTCAACAATGGTCCAATATTCAGTGGGAAGGCAACTTAATTACTGTGCAACTTATTATCTCTATGGTGCAAGAAATGTTGCTCAAATCTAATAATATGCTTGCAGTCTTTTTTATGTGTGTGGGTGGTGGCTCATGGACATCAATCACTGACCACAGATTTCAGACATGTTAAGAAGTATGCAATGGTCATTTGTCTAATTTTATGAATGTGTTGGGCTGTTATCTACAGAGCTAATCTGGGGGGCTTCTTTCTGTGGATACTTTCCATATGTAAAACTCTTAGTTTATTCGGAAAATTTTAAGAGGCTTGCACCACTTCACTATGGATTCTTCTGCATCAACTGGCCTGTTGTCCCCAGATGACGTTTTTCCACACATTGTGCACCCACACATCATCACTTTTAGCTCACTAGATAAAGGGGCGGCTGCTATATTCTGATCTAAACTGGAAATACTACAGTAGGTAGACAGGTTTTTGTTTCTTTTAGTGTCTTGGAATTTGCCAGCAAGAGCTGTGAATTTAAGTTAGTAGAAAGCAGAGTTTGTGTTTGATTTGTTTATTTGGTGCCATCTGCAGACTTTTTCCTTCATAAGTTTTTTTCGATTGTCTCAGTGATAAGTTTGTTTCACTGCTTATTGACCACTACCAAAAAATGGCAACCAAAGCCTGCATACAGCTATGGTTATGCTTCTTTCCTTACCACTTGACCTCTCTGGGACATAACACTTGACCTATAAGACTGTCCATAATGAGACATAGATGAGCAAAATCATCAGTTACTAGCAGTTAGCTGGAGAATGAATCAAGATCTGGCACAGACTAGCTACCAAGTCCTAATTCTGTGATAACTAATTAGGTTTGAAAACACCAGACACAGGTTGAAAAATACTGATCATCCTTTAATTTGTAGATATGAGCTTTAATATTTATCTTCTGATCTCACCCTCAGAAAGAACGTTGATAAATATATTGAAATACTGCTTTAAAGCTACAATGTAAGTGTGCTTAATGAGTGTGGTTTGTAGGTAGAAAGGCACTGCCCTATAGCAGCATATTGTCAACCACCACACTACTAAGGGGGGTGATATTGTGTATGTAGTGGGTTGTACCCAAATAACTCATGGGAAAAAAAGCAGAACACAGATGGCGCATAGTGAGACATCACAAAGATGCTAAATGTAAACTTCACAGGATTAATCTATATTTCATGGTCAAATTTTTCTCAGAATATACCATCTGTGACAGGCTGAGAGGACACAACACGGGTGAAGAACAGTGTGATCCCCAGCCAGAGGGAATCACTGTCAAATTTGCATCAAAAGCAGGAGAAGAAGTGCAGAAGTGAGGTAAACTCTGACATGAAATACAAGTGTAATTATGACTTTTGGAATAAAGTATCTTGAAATGCAAATGTCTGTAGTGACCTAAAATGATATAATAAATAGTTTTTATGAAAATAAATACTGAAATAACATTTGCTAATAATTGCTTAAGTTTAAATAATTTCTTCAAGTAGTTGGTTCATTAAATGTATACAATTATTTATCTGATTATTCATTTCTTAATGTCTTTCTGATCTATTTAATATTGAAGACTTTGGGTTTCATATTTATCTACAACTTGAAAATATTTTTTTTACTTAAATGAAATATTCTCTGACAAGAGGAAAAAAGAAAAAAAAATCTTTAGCGTGTCCTGGATGTGTTCAACATTGAGGGCAGGTAACAGAACACTTTTCTGACACACCATCTTTGAACACATTTAGGAGGGCAGGATGCTGAGCAAAGGACTTTCTGTTTGAGAACAATGCAGAGATAAACACAATTACTGTACAGCAGGTTCACCTGCTTAAATTCCCAGTTCATCTAAGACACAATAACATACAGGAGATACAATATTTTAACACATGCTGTAACTGCTGTAATGGATAGGAGACACTGACACCAAACAATGCAGCCACACACAGATCACAGACCGAAACAGATGATGAAGATGTGGTCTCAGTGTCAGAAAGCATAACTGTGTCATCTACTTATTTTTTTAGGAGTGGTCAGAAAAATTGCCTCCTCTTACACAATCCATAAAATGTATGATTTACTATCGGAAATTCAATGTTAAGACTATGAAGAAGAGTTGAAAGGTATTTGAATCTCTTAATACTTACTCCAATGATTTGATAAGCTACTCATATGCATCTTGAGGATTGTAGAACCAACCCAGAAGTCTCTGTGCAGAAACTGAGGAGGAACCACATACATGCAACAGCAAATGAGCAAAAGCACAGTTACAGGACAACACATATGGGCTGCCAAGCAAGCAACATTGAAATCTAACATGAAAACCAATTGGCAGAAGACATGAGTTCCAGACACGAGACAATGTTTATTTCAAATAACAATAAACTATCCCTACAGGGAATGCACTTTATTTTTACAGCCCTGTGGTAGTTGTTCTCAACCTTGGCAGTTCAACCAAAGGGAAATTTTTCAGATTTACATTATTTTCAGAGGAATCTTAGAGGTCTGAAGACACAAAGTGTCCACTACTTTTACAAGAAAAAAAGAAAAAATTACAGATAAGTCAAAGAACTTTGTCCATAAGTCAGGGCCATATTCACCCTATGGAGGGTTCCCAGCCAATAATTAGGTGTGAGCCCCCCATTGAGCCTAGCCCAAATGTTCCCATAACTAATTTAGCCAGAAACCTACCCTACTATATTTCTATGCCTGAATACTACCCATGTCTATTTATTGGTTAGCTAACACATATTTGTCAAATTATGCATGAATTCACTTTTTTGGCCACGTTGGTGCAATACAACACTGACATGCTGTGATGCTGGCCTTCATGTGGCAAATGTGTGCCAAGCAGTTGCCTATTTACACATCCAGGAGACGCAGAACAACATCAGTATTCATTTGAAGCAGTGATTCTGGTCACCTGATGAATGCAAGTCCAATATTCACTCTCTCTCCTTTGTAACTCTAGTCTCTATCAGGTCATGAGAGGACATAACTGGCTCTATGTTTCACACCTATCACTAACTTGCCAGCTGTTTCATGCTAGCCAGATAACATAAGTGAATTCTTAATGCTTTTTCACAAGGTTGATTATAGCAGTGACCACCAAAACAAAGACAAATGCTTAAAAAGGTCAATTGTCCACTGAAACTGAGGGGCTGGGTTGGGTGGTTGGCTAGGTGATGATTCCCTGTGGGCTTGTCAGGGCAAGCAATGTCTCACATAACACTCTGATATTTGAATCATTATACATTGATATGAATACATGTATAAGTGCAGCTTTAAGTAAATGCATCAAATGTGTAATATTTACTGAAAATTAAAGGTTTCCTATCTAGATTTTGAATTAAGGCCTTCTACAGGGCAAAGTCCCAGGATGTGATAAAACTTCAGGAGCCACTTTAGAGTCCTTTGGAATTTCAAATTTCACTTTTAGTAGCTCATTGGCAAACAAATTCATAATGAATCAAATTAGCAAAGAGTAATTGCAACACAGACAGCTTTCTGGGCGCACTTCAAAATATATAGTTTTTCTGACTTTCTCCCTTACATAGCTGGTGACCCTATATATATTGGGATATATACCCAAATGGATCCAGATCCGCACTTTGGGAACCACTGCATGGCATCATGATAATATTTGTGTGTCTCTCTCTTACTGTAAGTCCGCCCTTTCTCGAATACGCCTTTTGTGTGAGTTAGTCTTGTACTCTGGGTTTTTCCTGTTGTGTTGTAAATTCTGAAATTATGTGGAATAAAATCAGCGATTTGAGATTTTGCTGTCATTAAAGCCTACAGTTTTCTATAAAGTCGGTCTATGGGTTTATAAGTTTGTGGTAGTCAGCTTTAAACTTTCTACAAGCACAGAAGACACTGAAGACGACAATATCGTCTTCACTGTGTGTACTTACTTAGATTCAGTCCGGTCGTGGTTGGTAAAAAGGCAGTCCAGGATTATATTCTCGGTGAAGTGTTAGACTTCATCGTTTCGTTCTCGTTCTACTAGTGTGTCCTGGTTCTCCTCTCACTGCTAGCGCGTCTCCTACTGCGTCCAGGCGGTGCATTCAGTTTCCAGCAGCTCACTTCACTGTGGAAGCGGTGGTGAAACAAACCTCTCTAATGCAAATGCATGTTTTATGGGTTGTCTTAGGAACCACGCCAGTCTGACCAGCACGGCGGTGGATGTAACTCCACCCACGGGCAGAGGAGGCCGGAGCGGAGCGGTTGCCAGACGAGTGTTGACAGAACAGAAGCGTCGAGCTCATGTAGATTTCATATAGTCATTGATACTCTGTTTTTTGTTGATAGCAGATGTTATTATTAATTTTGACCCTTTTGAACCCAAGACCCGTATAGACTTCACTTTTGTCAAAAAATGGTGTATAATGCCTTAGGATGACTACTGTATATGAAATGAAATAGGCCTACAGTCTCTGAAAGCTGTTTGTGCTGATCAGAAGTATCTAGATACAGCACAGAGAGGTGGGAGTATTTTGAACAATGTCGAGCGCTGGCCCAGAACATAAACTCCCACTCAGTCAATGTGGGAAATGAATAGGCTCGAACAGAAGGCACACAAATAACAGACAAATGGACACTGTATATGAAAATGGAGGACAGCTTTACACAGTGAAATAGAAAGAGGAGCACAATACAGGCTCATTTGGGCTGTTGAGATGGTTTCTTTACTTGGCTATGTAAATCACAAAATGCAGGCATGCTTGTAAAAATGTCTAAACATAATGGTGCTGTCAATTTTCAAGTTTACCAACAAATTTTGCTTATTGTATATGAAAATTACATTGAATATGCATTTATCATTCTCCAGGCCAGTGGTTCCTACACTTTTTTGGGTTGTAACCTGTTAAAGTTATATCAACTTGTGACACAATATAACAAGTTTTTGGCTTGATATGATTGTGAGCAGTTCAACCAAATAATGACAGTTTCCTTTGGAGGATTTTTAAAAGCCCTTTAAAAGGAACAGAATAACATTTGTGACCCTTTAAACATTTGCTGCCTGGAAGGATCCTAGCATCCAGATTGGCTGCAATGCCTTAAGGAAATCCTTGCAAATGGTACACTGTAAATCGAAACATAGGTCTAGATTTAAAGAACGCAAGGGACATGCCTCTGTCTTTTATTTTGATGAACCACTCGAAGGTGACTCAGACGCAACAATGCCTCAGGTAAAGAGGGTGATAGTAGCATGCAACTTCACAAACAATGGTTGCAATCTGCCATAAAATGGAAGGAATAAGCAAGTATGCACAGCTGATAACCATGGAGGAGCCAAAAGAAAAAAGGAGGAAACCCGATATTAGGACATTTTTTCTCAGAGAAAAAAAAACAAAAACTTTAGCTAATGGCTCAAAGTGCTGGGCAATATCTTCTATTAGCACAAAGCACTGATATACTTTCAAAAGCACTCAAGTGAGCATCTTTGCTCTATATGGGGCCTGAAAGAGTCATCTTTTATGATAAAGATGGGATTTCCTGTGATTTTGACTACCATGGCTTGCTCCAGATCTCAGACTGGGGTGAAGGTTTACCTTCCACCAGGACAATGACCCTAAGCACACAGGCAAGACAATGAAGGAGTGGCTTTGGGACAAGTCTGTGAATGTCCTTGAGTGGTCCAGCCAGAGCCCAGACTTGAACCTGATTGAACATCTCTGGAAAGACCTGAACATAGCTGTGCAGCAACAGTTCCCATCCAAGCTGACAGAGCTTTAGAGGATCTGCAGAGAAGAATGGGAGAATAGCAGGTGTGCCAAGCTTGTAGTGTCATACCTAAGAAGACTTGAGGTTGTATTCGCTGCCAAGGGTACCTTAACAAAGTACTGAGTAAAGGGTGTGAATACATATGTACATGCGATATTTCAGATTTTAATTTTTAACACATTTGCAAAAATTTCTTAAAAAAAAAAAAAACCCTTTTCACTTTGTCATTATGGGGTATTGTGTGTAGACTGCTGACACAAAAAAGGAATTTAATCCATATTGGAAAAAGGCTGTGACAAAACAAAATGTGGGGAAAGTGAAGGGATGTGAATACTTTCCGAAAGCACTGTACATTTAAAAATGTTACTTCCCCAAACAAAAGAGGGTGGAAGGGTAAATCATGCCAGCTGTGTGTTGACTCAGCAGGGAGAACATTACATGAGAAAAGTTGACCAAGGAGCCTTACAGCATTATATTGCATTACATTTTGAACTGTAACCAGGCACCTGAATGTTGTGCTTTTCCTATAAAGAGACATTTCCACCATAAATGTATTCAGAAAAAGGACAAACTGGTGCATAAGAATACACCAGAATGCAGGAAATGTAGTGTTTGAAGCTCAGAATTTCCTGGGATGAGACTGGCCCCAAACAAACAGATCAGTTTATAAAACAAGCTGACTTTTATTTTTGCTATCATGCCAGTAGTCCATTGTTTGTGACATTTTTACCTTTATCTGTCAGATAATAGTGAAGAGACAGGAGATGTGTGTGTGTGTGTGTGTGTGTGTGTGTGTGTGTGTGTGTGTGTGTGTGTGTGTGTGTGTGAACATTCCAGTGCTAGTAGAAATGTCCAAATTAGTTCATTTTAATGCCACAAACTTGAACTTGTATTTAGCTATTTAGTCAGTACTTGAAACAGAATTTTAAAAATTATAGAACATACTGTCGCAAGTCAAGTTTTCACCTAATCTTATTATTGTTACAGGGGAAATCCAATGATTTTACTCATGAAGATCAGTTACTCATAATGTGGAGTGCAGCCCATCCTGTGAAAACAGTTCTATCTAGCTGTGGAGGAGCCTTGAGAAGTCACTTTGAACCTTTCTCTTTTGCAGTCTGTCTGTTGTGAATCCCTTCATGGAAGTGCAATACTAAATCACTGGACTACTCCTCTAATGCCATATACATGCATGCATGTCTGTATACATATTTTAGATTTGTTTCCAAATATTGGTCATAAACTGGAGAGTGCAATCAAATTCAGTGAGATAAAGTGGCAGAAGGTAGGAATTCTAACGATAAAACATGAGATAACATAAGGTAATACGTTTTAATTCCACAGCAGGGAAGTTTACAGTGTTACAGCAGCAGAGGGAATAGCACCATAGAAAGAAGCTTCAATAATCAAAATATAATAAGCAAGTAAACAGACTCAGTGGTTGAATTCCCATTATTGCACAGAGGAAATATTGATATTGCACATCAGTGTATTTGTCAGTTGTGTGAGTGTGGTGTGCTGGGAGCAGTGTTGACAGGAGGAAGGAAGGAGCTGCAGTATCTCTCCTTGAAGCGTGAAGCAGTCTGTCCCTGAAGGAGCTGCCCAGTGCTGTAAAGGTCTCATTCCTCTCACTTTTCATGACTTTTTCTCCAGTCTCCTCTGATCTTATGACCTCTGGCTGCATGAGGCAAGATGACCAGGTAGTACAATAACTCTGCTACAATGTAGCTTAGTGCCTTTCAGTGCTGTCAAGTTATACACTTTGGCTTCGGTGAACTGAAAAAAGAACACAGGAAAAGAAACCGCATCAGCTATATGACATTGTCATATTCACTAAAATCCCAGATGATAAGTAGGGTTATATCATGATGGTTTGTTGTGGCAATGTCTTTCTCTAAATTGACTTTCACCTTCTTAAGGCAAAGCAGATACATCTGGGGCCATAATCATCTTCTTCTGTGCCTGCTGGATGTGCAAACACAGCCATAAGCGCTTTACATCAATACTGTGTTTACAGCTTGTTTTGCTGCTCCCAAATAGCCAAAGATTCAGTTAATGCTGCTTTTTAAATAGAATAACAAAACAAAAATATTTCACTTTTTTTCAACTGTTTGGACATTTCAGTTTAAAATCTAAGGAAAAAATAATGTTTATGAAAAACTAAAGACACTTAAACGGCCTTTTAAAATGTTTTCTCATTAAAGCTACAAACTCAGCTTGTTCACAGCCTTGTTGATCAATAGCTGAGAAATATCAACATTGGTTATTGACAAAACATATCGTTATCAGTCTTCTCCTCCCTGCGGTAAAGACATAATGATCTGTTTGGCTTACTGCAGACCCAGAAGAAGAAAAATACTTGCAGACCTTACCTGTGATTTGATTTGGAGAGTTGTGGAGTTGTGAGACTGCTGTCGGTGAAAAAGGTTCGCTGTGAGGCAGCCATCTGCTGACGCTCAGCCACACTGCTGAATCATGAAGCAGCTGCCATCTATTTCAGGGCCAACTCATTGGCTCTAATGCAGGCATCAGCCAGCAGGCCAGTCATTGCACAGCATCTAATGCGACTACCTTCTGCTCCCTCTAGTTCACCATGATCCTGTCTGTTTCATATGCAACAGGCCTTTTTTAAAATCAGCAATCAGTATTAACTGATCATTTACAGATGGTCCATTACTGCTGGGAAACATCCAAAGATTTTTCCACGTGGTCTTATCATCTTATGCATTCAACAAAAGGCAGAGGCAAGCTGAACAAAGGTAGGTCATAGAATCCAAACTTGAGAAAGACTATGTTAAAAATACACCCTCAAGGAAGCTTAAGAAGCAAAAACATTTCAGCACTCCGCTTTGCATTGGAAAGTGTTGTTTTAGTCTGGAAAATCAGAAATTCTATCAATTAGGAATGGTAATAAGGCAATAAGTAATAAGGCAAGATAGATAGATATAATAACAGTGTATCACTAATTAAATAACATAATTCTTAAAGCTTCTTTCATTACAATTTACACTCAATTCTATCATATCATTATCAATATCATTTTTAAAATGTCTATAAGGATGAGATAAAATATCTCATCCTCATCCTGTCAGTCTGCATCCTCATGTCCCATATTGCTCCATAGTCCAGTACAGCAAAGTACTGTGACAAAATAAATTTGTTCAAGTGCTGCACTTAAATACAGTTCCAACATATTTTGAGGTAACTGTACTTCACTACATGTACTTTTAGCATTTAAAACATATTAAATATGATGGCATTGTGTTAAAGGCCCTGCACACCCACACAGGTGTTGGCAGTTTTCATGGCTGTTTAGAGCTGGTCAGGCTAGAGCTGGGAACAGCCACGCTGGGATTTGCGTGCACCAATGTTTGTTTGTATGTTTTATTCTATTCTACTTTTTAATTTTATTTACTAATATTGTCCCATTCTTTACAATGCAACCAGACAAAACAGGTTAGCTTTTCAGCAACAATGTGTACAATGTATTTCTTTTTTTTTTTTTTTTTCTTTTGACTTACAGGGTGCAGTTAGTTAGGACCAGACTGGATTTTTGATTCAAAGAATAAAAGTTGACAGTGAAAACTAATATGATGAAGTTATAACTTGTCCTGCAACAAAACTAGCAAGTGAGTCAGAGAACTTTCAATAAAACCTAGTGTGTGCATTCCCACACCATTCTGACAAGAAGGCACAAGACGTCAAGACACCTGTAGGGCTGGACCATGGCTCAGCAGGGTCTTTGAACTACACATCATTTTATAAAGAATTCAAATAACGTCCACCTCAACCAGTGAGCTTAAAATCCTGCTCAAATTTGAATGTATCAGTAAAAAGAATCTACTAATGTTATATTGTATCAAAGTCCCCAAAATCCATTTATTCTTTTATTTCTCTCTCACTCACAAGGTAGTATGTTGTGCAGATAAGACCTTATCTTGAAATCATCTTTCGGGACTTTGAGGCTCTTTAACACTATAAAAGGAGTCATTTTGTATAAAAAGCACTTTAATTTTTGATACTTGAAATACATTTTGCTGATACTACTGCAATGTTACTGAAATATTACTTAAACAGTAGGACATTTACTTGTAACTGCATGTTTTTCATATTTTATTATTGCTATTTATTATTACTTAAGTAACTTTTACAAAATAATTCCATCACTTTATATTCAGCATTCACTCGCATGATACACTGAAACTCTAAAACCAACAGCAGCAGTAATAAACAGTGTTTGAAAATTTCCTGGTAAGACTGAATTACACTTATAAATTAGAAGTGACTTGATGACAACCACACTGCATCCAGTTATCCATGTGTTCTAATTAATATGCAGTTAGAATGTATTTTCAATATCCATTGATGGGATATACTGTAAATCTATGAGGCATTTTGGTGTACAGCATATCACAGTCAGCAGTGTCACGCTGTTGTAATTTAAAAGGAAATGGGTAAAAGAAAAAAGAGAGCAAAAACCATTAATAATTATCACTGTCTAGAGGTCATAGTCTATCTACATTAGGCACTGATCCAACATCAATATACATCTGCATTATCAAACATAACCTTTGTGTCATCTGCTGACACATACTGCCACCAGCTTGTTGTCATGCGAAACTACAACATATACATAAAAAGGCACACTGTCAAATAAAATACATACTGTAAATAAATAGACACGCTAACCTGACAGCCTGACAAATAAGCTGCAGATTATTCTGTAATGTTTACATTATATAAAGCTCTTTGTATTACATTGTAGCAGTGCAATGAAGCAAGTAGATTTTTTTTATTTGTTTTTTAACAGAATGTTTGCTGGGTAATGGGATTCCATGTAATTTAATGTATATGTCCTGTACATGTACATGGGTCTGACAATCCATCAGGCGCTAACAAGAATGAGAGCAATGACAGTAAAATTCATCTATTATCAAATAGTCTTTGGCATAAACTGCAAATTCATAAAATACATTATGTCATCTTGCCACCTATAGGACAGACCTACAGGGGTTAAAATTAAAAGACTTTTCCAGCACTTTGGATAGAGAAGTTAAAGCACCGTGGCTGCCAGCAGTAAATATCTTGTCTCTTTAAAGGACTGAAAGAAAGAACGTTGCTTCCTGTCTAGTCAGCTTTGTGGCTTGTCTCTGTCTTATTAGACCAGGAACTGAATGATCTGGTGTTTGTTGTGTTGGTTAGACAAAACAAGACATTTGAAGATGTCAGCTTGGATGGGCATTTTTCCAAAATTCATCAAATAATAAACAAAATAATCAGGAGTTCGTTACAGCCTTTTTCATTATCATATCAAGTGTCAAAAGTTTTTTTCAAGTATGCATTTAGTCTCTGTAGTATATCAGAAATTAGTTGTTTATGCCTACAATTAACCAGAGCCTGTGGTTTCTTGTTTTATCCAACCAACTGTCCAAAATCCAAACATATTCCTTTTATGATGATATAAAAGAGAGAAAAGCTGCAAACTCTCACATTTAAGAAGCAACATGAGGACTGACTTGGTCCCCTACCTTTTTGGCTTGTGGCCCTTAAAAATAAAGCTGTGCCTGCCTGTAGCCCCATTTAACATGTTGCATATTCTAGGAATTGTGAGCAGTTTAATTACACAGTAATGTTACCTTCTCCGATTGTTTCATTTGAATGGCTTTAAAGGTGTGGGGAGGTAAAACTGGTATTTTACAATAGAAAAGATTAGAGAAAGGGAAAGAGTTACTAATATCTTTATCAATGGCACTGTTCTATACAGAGAGTCAATATGTACAACATTGTGACCCTGAAATTGATGCAGCAAAACAGAATCCAGCCATTAATGATTTAATTAATTACACGTGCTTTTCTTATCGTCACATGTCAAAATGTCCTCTGTGAAAAAGGCCAATTACCTGTCTCATGACTTGTTGTATGGTCTGGACTCCCAGGTTGGGAGCTACTGATGTAAAGAACTAATTGATTAGCAAAAATGTTTGTCAATTGATTTTTTTATCCTATTGACTAACTGACAGTATTGTTTCAGAAGTACATTCTTTTACATCACTGGAAAGTGCCCCATGTGTTAAATTCCCTGATAATTATTATAATTTCCTTCCCAGATTTTTTTTTATGTTTGCCAATACACCTACACTCACTACCCCACCCCCCTTAAACCTGAACACCCCCACCCCTATGGCTGTGTCTCATGGCTTTCTCTCCCTTAAAACAGCCTACATATTTCATTATTTGGATCCTTGTTTTAGGCTCTCATGCTTGGTAATCTTTTTTGTCAGCAGCTACTATGTCCTTTGGAGAAGTCTTGCCAAATGTGTATCAGTTGTGATGGCTTAAATCGGTTGACAATGACCAGTTTGGCAAAAGTGCACGTGTCATACTCCAATGTTCTGATTTCAAACAGGTTCCTGAGGGTCAGCAGGCTGCGGGAGTACACTGGCCGGACTCCTAGCACGCGCAGACACAACCCTACGTAGACATCCTCTAGGGGGATCATCCGGACGAACCTGGATGCCCAGGAGATCTTGGCAGCCAGGTCTGCAGAAAAGACATACCCAGCTCCAGACACATACCAGGGGAAGCTGTCCTCGGGGTACAGCTCCTCTGACACATGCCATTTGCTGTTAATGTCCCTCCTCGGTCTACCATCATTTATGACGGAACCTGTGATGAAACCCTGCCTCGGGGAGCTCCTCAGCCATCTGATGAGGTAGAACACGTTCACAAAGATGTCAGCATCCACCTTCATGGCGTAGGAGGCATTTGGACAGTGGGTCGCCAGCCAGTTCATCATCATCATGGTCTTGATGGTCAGGTTCTGGTAGCTGTCCTGGAAGTTCATCTGGATGATGTCTGCCTGTTTCCTATTCTCCTCCTCCAGCATGTCCTGAATGCTTGACACTTGCCCCCCCTCAGGGAGCCCCATATAGAACAGAGTGAGGGTAACCTGGCTTGGCGCACCCCATGTTTTTCTGACAGCCTCCCTTGCTGCAACTTCCACAGGAGCAACTGGGACCATAAACACCAGGAAGGGGCTTATGTCTTTGCATACAGCAGGCTGGTTGAATATATACTGGTAGGTTTTAGGGGAAATGACCCTGTACTCTTCCACAGAAAGGGGGCTTGGCTTTGACGGATGTTTACCCAGTGTAACTCTACTCACCAAGATCTGAGCACACAGCACAAACACAGCTGAAACGGTGAGTAACTTCACTAACCTCCAGGCACAGGTTATCCTCATTGCATCTAAGTCTCCCGTTCACTCTGCAGTCCTGGTGAGAGTCCGAAATGAAACAGTCAAAACCGGGAACTCACACGGCATTTCTGTGGCCACTCCCAGCAGGGCGAACCAGGAAATGAATATCTTCCAAAAACGAGTGGGGTGATATGACTAAAACAAAGAAACAAAGAGAAGGCCAAGAGAAACATATAGCGCAACATTTCGACATACCGACAGCGACTTTTTTTTTTCCATAATAGATTTTAAAGTGAATTGAAACAATACATCAAGTTATTATTACTACTACCACCACCACTACTACTACCAATACAACTACTGCTAATAATAATAACATGGTTTCAGGTTTATTTAAAAAGTAAACATTAGTTGTGTCTTTGTGCCACCTAAGTGAGTGAAAAACAGACACGGGACAGAATTTTGCTTTTTGTGGGCATCAAATAAGGAAAACAGCTGTGTGTTTCCCTGTTTTCGTGCTGAAATTTCAACCAAATAAAGAAGGAAAGCAAAAACCAAAAACTCTTACTGCTGTTTTCCTGTTATTTTGTGTTGCGTTGTTGTTTGCTGTGCGCATGCGTAGTCCGGTTTGCAGCATGCACACCTCGCGGGAGCATGAAAATTCAAGTTTGTGATGCATTCTTGAAATTGAAAGTGTGAATTTTAAGTAAATTGAAAAAGAAAAAACGTTGGAAAATGACTGCTACTCAGAGGTAAAAACCAGGACAGTTGCCTTCTGAACGTATAAAACAGACCAAGTGCACACACATAGTTTTGTAAATTATGTAAGGTTTCCTGCATTAAATCCAGTCCATGAAATAATATTTCGTTCTCACTGCTGTGTTTTTAAGCATGTGAGATTAAACAGTTATCATGTGACAAGACCATGATACTCTTGTTCCCCTAACTGACTCTTTGATTTGACATAATCACGTTCTACAGCGCCATCTAGTGACCACGGTCGTCAAAGCAAATATGTTTCAGTTACATCATCAAAGCCCCAGTTGTCATCCTCATCCTCATTGGTGCTGGAGGGGGTCAAATAGGCAGCATCTTGATAAGATACAGATGTGTAAATTACACACACTGGTGTTTGTCAGTATGGGAATTATTTAAGGAAGGGAAACATAACATGAAAATATTGCTTATTCCCAACTAAATGTCACAACATGACAAATAGATCTGGTCTCCCCTTCAAAAAAAAAAAAAAAAAAAAATGCAACATTGTTTTTCTAGTCTTTCTGACCACTCAACTTACTTATTATTGATTCATCAACTATCAGGTTAGGGCTAGGGTTCCTGATTTTTTCCACTTATTCTTGAGTACCTCTTCACAACTTTGTGTGCCATATTGTAAAGTGTCACCGGCAGAAGCATTCCAGTCCTATGACACGATTGTGGGTCGTAGCGCTGCATGAAGGAAGACGATGATGCTACAAATTTAGCATTGAATGCTCTGGTTTTGCAGGACATGCTGTCACATGCTGTATATCATGTACAACGCTCATTTACCTTGACTCATGAAGCTTTTCATTTTTTGCCTTTGAAAAGTTTTAATATATTTTACTGTCACACCAATCAGCCAAAAAATAGAAATAAAATAAAAAGAAAAATAGAAAGTAGACTTTGAGTCAAGATTTGTTGTGAGCTTTTCTGTATCACCAGCATCAACAAATCAAAGTCCTGAACATGTTCCTTTTAAATGAACTGTTTTATTGTAATACAGTTTAAAGAGAAAGACCTGTTGTTCACCCAGTTATAAACAAACAAAGCAATAAAAACAAACTTAATTTACACAAGAATTCTTTAGATGATCAGTGGTTTAGTATGCTGCTATAGCAGGGGATGGGGGTGGGGGAGGGGGGTAGGAGGGTAGAAACAGTAACTAGTTCTCTAATTTTGTCCTGTTTAAAAACTACTACATCAACATAAGTAACACGATCTTACTGCGTCAAATGGATTGGCCTTTTTTCATTGTTTGAGTATCAACATCTTTTGTGTGAACAACATGACATTCTCTTGTTCCACATATATGCACTGTATTCACATTTTGCAAAAACAAAGAAAAAAATGTAACCACCGCATTTCATTATATATAGAGTAAGAGATTCTGTCTTTGATTTAAATGAAAAACAAAACAAATCAGAACACATCTTTTCTCTGATTTTTAGCTCTTTAACACATGAGACTGTGGCTCTTTAACACATGAGACTGTGGCTGTAGCATGATGCCTCACATGAGAAATTGAAACATTGCCACCCACATGGGCTGACATGGGACTTTTTTTTTTTTTCCATTTCCATTTCTATCACATTAGATGTTGACTTATACTGTGGGAGATGAGGGAACCTGAGGAGGACAAAGTGACACAGAGACAAGTTGCACAAACACAAACAAATGGCAAGGTAGATGGAGATATCTGACATCTGAGCAGTGCCATCTGAGGAATATCCTTTTTCAAATGTTGAAATCAGATGTATACATGTACAGTACTGCACAAGGAATACAATTTCAAGGAGAATCCAGTAGAGTTTTATCAGTTGTAGCAAAGAGGCCCTGAATCTAAACAAGACCATGTTCTACTATAAACAGCCTGTCTTTTCTGTGAAATCCCGAATATGACTTGAGTGTGAAATAGGGAATTGTATTAATTACTGTACATAACATAAGCTGCACACTTGCCTCCCCACAAATGCTGCAACACAAGAGAAAGGATCGGAATTATGTGAGATGGAGTTGTTTTTGCTCTCTTTGGTGCATGAGTAGAATGTGTGTGGGCTTAAGTCCAGTTTGTAACATGCACATTGATTTCCACACTGGCAGCATTTCCACAACCATATCATGGAGGATGGGGTTATGGAGTTGAGGCTGATCTGTGAGCGAATGGGAGGAGGGAAGGTGTGATGGTTTCGCATGGAGGCAGCAAGGCTCTCAGCAGTGGCTTTGGTTGCTGCAGGGTGTGTGGGTGTGTGAGTCAAAGTGGTTTATGGGAAGTCCAGACAGAGTAGTATCAGTGTTGTTGCTTTTGTTGGTGGTGGATCATTTACGATCGTTTCCTCCTCCCCTCTAGGTTTCTAAAGTTGGATGGCCTGATCTTCATCTCAGCGAACTCGATTGAGTGCTCATGACCTTTCCAGTGGAACCAGTTCACACCCTAGAGAGAAGGAGATGGACAAATGATGTTAGTCAAAATAGAAGTTGAAGTAGTAGTGGAGGTCCTTAGCCTTAGCTTGTTCCTGTCACAAATTCATATTACAGCCAAAGCAACCAACAAGTACACCAATATCGGACAATTCAGGAAACTTCAAATTATGTCTTGTCTTCTCTGTCATATTATGTCCAGTGCCACTCACTGCATTTACATATGGTATTAAAATGCCATCTGTATCCACACATTGTCCAGGTAAGGAAAATGCATGTTAATGCAAAGTGTAAATGTGTCATGATCAGAATGTGATCCGATCTGCCTGATCACATCTAGAGGTAGTCTGGCTTGCATTTTGATCGGATCTTACATCGGTTTAAATGCAATCCATATAATGTACTCACATCCATATACAACATTCAGATATTTGTTTTTAGCTAATGTAAAATATAGGTTGTGGCTCACAGTTAGCAAGCAAGAAGGCTGAAACAGGCACACCTCTTATTACTGATTATATGTCTATTCTATTCTGTTCCACAAAAGCACCAACAGATGCTATATGAACAGTACTGTGTGAAAAAAGAAAGCAATGTGTATGAAAAAATGAATTATATACAATAAGAAGTAACTGTATGTGTGACAATGTGCTTTGCATTATCTGTGCAGCTGATCTGCTGTTAAAACGGCTTATAATTTATCACAAAGATCCTACATAGCAGTACTGCAGCACACCGGAACAAAGTGACACATTTTTATTCATAGAAAGGAATAAATTCAAGTATTACAAATAATTAAGAATTTGTGTAGACAGCATTTCACATTCACAGTTTAGAAAGTTTCCCCTTAACTCAACAAATGACACAACTCTGCTGCTAGCTCATGCGTACATTTTCAGATCTCAATGAAGATACCAAGATTGAATAAAAACTACCAGGTGTAAATGCAAAAGTAAGATCGGATGGGTTATTATCCAGAAAAAGTACCTGGACACAGATCCCAATTTTAATACCTGGTGTAAATGGGGTCTCTTTTTGTAAAATTTTGTTCGATGAGATGACCTTTGTTGTTAGTTCTGGTGTTGTTGTGAACACAGATCAGGGCGCGGCTGTGGCTCAGGAGGTAGGCCAATCAGGAGGTTGGTGGTTCAATCCCTGGCCTCGGCAGTCCACATGCTGAAGTATCCTTGGGCAAGATACTGAACCCCAAAACTGCCCCCGATGCTCTGTCATCGGTATGTGAATTCGCATGTAATGTAAAGTAAATGCTGTAAATAGAATTGTTTCTTGACTTTTCCATCAATTAAAATACAATGAAATTAACCTGCTTTCCAGCGGCAACATTGGAATTCTCCCAGTGACTGCTAGAACCCCATGAAAGATGCTCAGAATCTTCTCAAGAACTTCTGTTAGTCAGGTGGTCAGTTCGTTCATTAGTTAGTTAGACTTCATTGTTCCAGGCTTTTCCCAAGGGAAGCTTGTCTGTACCTAAGGGAGCTCTACTTGTGCCCAGAAGGTAGTACAGTAAAGGGTAAGTCTGATGGAACCCCATCAAAGACTAAACACTGTGATGGACTCAGAGATCCTAACTGTAGGCCAATGAAAGCCGAAATTGGGAGAAGACTTCAAATACACCTGAACCCTCTTCAAGAATCCTGTAATACTCTCATTTTAAAGACTAATGGAACTCCATCAAGGACCATCAGTGACCCCAGCAGCCCCTCAGTGAGCCTAATTTAAGAATCACTCTCCATTTTAAGACATACAATAACTGTACTACAGGCTACGCAGTCATAGCATACCTTGCTGTGACTGTTATCTCCATATCGTCCCATGAGGTTGACACGGTGGCAGTTTTTATACCAGAATGCTCCCTTGTAGGACAGGGCACAGTTGGTTACAGCAATGTCGTTGTCATGGTCATAAGTGGAGAATGGACGACCGTGGTGGTAGGTCATAGAGTCACCTGCAAAGACACACAGGAAAGAGAGTGGACAAAATGAAGTGTGGTATAGTTTCTTTTAGGAACAGGTGAAGCACTACATTTATGTAGTAGGCAAACACAACAGATAGAAACTATGTGCTGGCCACTACATGTGCAAAAACGATTACATAACATATTCAAGTAACTTTTTTAAATAACAAAATAAGAAAATGTTATAAGAAAACTGTTAATGAACAGTAATGATGAAAATTAATCATCATATCATGAAAATAACCTCAGAAAGAAAACCTTATTAAAAAAAAAAAGAACCAAGCCCATCCAAATAGGAGATCCAAAATAGATGAAAATTATTTAAAAATTAACAGTGCACTTCAGCTTCAGTTCACCATTTTATTTTCTTATAATGACACACTTTGCACAATGACATCAATCTCCCAAAACAAGTTATGTATGCAGTTCAAATATAATGCAAATATACGTGCATGAAAAGTGTTGATTATATATCTGTTTGTTGCGGTAAAAAAAGTGAATACCTCCCACACACACTTGCTGAACAATGCTTATTCTCTATCAAAGGAGGATACCCTTCTTGTTCTGATGGACTTTCTGTGTTATTGTTGTTGTCACTTTAGGAACTCCAGTTCATTCAGAGGAGCCTGTCTTGCTGTGACTACTGAAACAATACAGAGCCTTCCTACTGAGCATTGTGTGGATGTGAAATGATAATGAAACCAACACTGACAGTTTTCAACCTGAATGCTTAGATCTTTAAAGGTGCCGGAGTTTTTCGAAAATATTTATATATGCTTAATGGGTTTGGGGTTGAGTGCCACAGTCAGCATAGGGAAGTCAAAAAGTATTGAGAGACAAACAAAAGTTTCATGTACATGTTTGGCTGCAGGCTACAGAAGTCAGCTTTACCTGCTGTTCCACTGTATCCTCCTACATGGACTTTGTAGCGAGTCCGAGGTTCAGAGACAGAGAACTTGTCGTACTGAGCATAGGCTGTTTCTCCCTTATCTCGCAGGTCAACTCGCAGCTCGTACTGACCTCCAGCTGTGATCTTATGCAGATTAGAAAGACCTTAGGGAGAGAGGAGATTTTATATATATATATATAAAATAACAATTCAATGAAAGCTTTGACAAGATATGATTATCAGCATATACAATAGTTTACATTTAAATAAGTAAAAATGTATGTCATTAATAAGACTAAATGATATTTGAAGTCAGATACCTCGAGTTGGATTCACAATTCAAAGTGTATCCATTTATATTTAGTGTATTCATGTAATTGTTAAATTCTCCAATGAAACATAACTTTATAATAATAATAATAACTGTTGTAATAACTGTTGTAATTGTTAGAATTAAGAGAATAAATGCAGAACTTTGTAGAGTCTGAAAGAATTGTCAAAATTGGCCTGTGGATAAGTGGTGATAAATTTTTACAACGAATATATAATCAAACACTGGTTCAGGTGATTTTAACTGAAACTGGCTGACAAATGATTCTATCCTAAATTTGTGTGTGACAATCTGAATCTGTCACAGCTGAATGATAAACCAACCAGAGCTCATTTGAAGGCTCTTTTTAAAATCAACACTAATAAATTTGATCATGTGCAATAGAAGGTATCAAATTACTGAGCATTGTCCTTGAGCCTGTGTTAGAAATGCTAGACAGGAAAGTATCAAGCTCTATAATTGTTATGAAAAGAAATAAATTTAAAAAAATAATGAACAGGCTTTTTCAGTGACCTTGCTAACAGTAATATACATTGCACCTCTGAAATACCAGATGACCTGCCATTGGAATATTTTACAAAAATGCATTACTTGCTAAGTAATAACCATGGACCTTTTTAAAAAAAACCTTAGGATTAAAGAAAGATCAAGACTGTGGTTCGGGAGGGAGGTGGGACAAAGCCTGGGCTCTAGTGAGGTGTACTGGTGAAGCTGCCGACTTTTAGACAACTTAGAAATAACTGCACATCCTCCTTTAGACAAGGAAAGGCCAACTGTCACATAAAATTAAATTAGAGCTATTTTACAAATATTTCAACATTTTTGAAAGCAGTACATGTAAACAAAACCAAATTCTCTATATCTATTCTTTCTTGTGTTACATTTAATGACTGCATAATGAATGCATCATCAAAGACTTGCCATGCTTTCACACACACTTTTGTGGCTGCTGGGAATCAGTTTGATATGGTGTACCCAGGACCTGCTCTTAATAGCCAGCCATTGGCCCATGTGCCCTCCTTAAACTGTACCTCTCAGCTCACCCCACAGGCCTTCACGTCCTCTACTGTTAGAAGGAGCATTGCAAGCTATTGACTGCAGGAAAGCAACAGGGGGTGGTTAAACTAGACCCCTTTTTTAATCTAACATCTAACTGTTTAATCTCCCCATTTCTACTGTAGTTATTAGTCAGGTCTGGAAATCTGCAGATGTAGTCCCACTGCATAAGTGTGATGACAAAAAGGATCTTAACAACTATCAGCCAATTTCTAAATTGTCATGTCTTGCTAAAGTCCTGGAGTCATTAGTTAATAATCAGTTCAGGTCTTTCTTCTCCAGAAAATCTGTGCAAATTCCCCAGCAATTAGGTTTCAGATATTAGCATAGTACTGTCACTACTATTACTTTGATTACAAATGAAATTGTGTCTGCTGCTGACAAAGAGAAATATTGTCCTGTCCTCCTGGTAGATTTAACAAAAGCATTTGATACTGTTGATGCTGCTTTGCTCCTATAGAGGTCATGTGACACTGGTTTTGATTCTCATGTAAAGTCATGTAAGTCATGTAAATGGTTTCAGCACTAAACTGTCTCATAGACAGCAATGTGTGATTTTGGGAAATGATGTTCTTTATTTTTACCACAGTCAAGGGGGGTTCTACAAGGTTGGATATTGGGTCCTGTCTTATTCACAACTTATGGTAACACTCCTACATGCTCTACAACAAACTTAATGCCAATCTTGATGTAGATGATACAGGAGTGTCTCATTTTGATAATACTGCACACTCAGACAGTGAAATCATACAAGGATTTGATACTCTACAAGATACATTTCTTAATTTGAAATTAAACCTGAACACAAAACCTTATATTCAAATCTCACATTGATACACTTTTGACAAAAAATTGGAAATTTGCACAGAAAGAGATCTAATTTTCCTGTGCTCAGCAGAAAGTGGATAATGGAGGTTGTCTACTCATCATTGCATCTTCTATGAAAAGATCGGGTGGGCATCTCTAACAGTAAGATGTGACAAGCACTTTCTATTTATCTTTAAAACACTGAATGGCAACACGACACCATAGATAACTTTCTTTTTAATCTGGTCCCATAGTCATTTTTTCATTATCTAATGCCTGAAGTCCCACATGCAAATGCTGAATTTGGGAAAGCTGCTTTTAGTTTATGTGCTGTACATATGGAGAATATTTTACACCATGCATTAAAACTTAACACACTTGCAGCCCTAAGTCACTTTAAACCACGATAACAAACTGCTCCATCCTTGAATGTAACTGTTTTTAACTGTGTTGGGTTGTTTGTTTTCTCATTAATCATTTTTGTGTTTATTCTGTTTAACTGCATGCTCGGCATCATTGGAACTCAGAGCATGCCCTGAAAGATTTTTCAAGATTTTAAATAAAGAATGAATGAATGAAATGACATCACATCAGCAATGGATGACACTGAAAACACTGGATACTGTTCATTTTGTGTAAATCACCTTAAATACAAATGGAACATATGACCATATCTTTAAGTGTTGGGGAATACTGTGTTGTGCTCTGACATTTGCAAGACATTACCCAGCCAGAATTCATCATTCATGTCACCAAAGCCAGCAGTGTAGTTCTTCCAGTTGCGGAAAAACTCTAGTCTACCACTCTGGCGTCTGAGGAAAACCTGCAAAAAGAAAAACAGCAAGAAATAAATCGTGATATTTTACTGTTCACCAGACATTACCATTAGACCCATATGGGTTTTCAAAACAAAACAAAATCTTACAAAAAGCCAAAGAATCTTGAAGGTATCCTGGATATATGTCCAGGGACACACCCTATTGTTTCCCTGAATTAACAGAGTTATGAGTGTGTGTATCTGATACATCAACAAGCCCAAATTTTAGTGAGAAATTATATTTTTGAAACTGTTAGCCTCTCATACCCAATGTCTTCTCCCCTAAAAATAGAAGGCTCAGGGCACTTCCATCAACTTCACCTACTATATGTATATTTTTTTAGCATTCTGACTGTGGTTAGGTATTGTTTTGATTAGTGGTTTACAGTCTAATAATGTGTGTTGGTATTGATGCCTGACGGTGGCTGATCTGGCTAATCATCAACAAATTGTACTCTAACAGCAGTAAGCTATAAATGGTTGCCCTTTGTATGCAAGTTTTTTAAACTGCTTTCCTAAACATGATATAGTTGATGGTGTTAATAATGAGTGATGAAACATGATAGCTCAGCATTCTCATTGCCCTTTCTTTAGTTCCCCTTTTATAGGTAACATTAACATTTATTCACCCAGAAACAGCTAATATTTCTCTGTATAATATGACCTCCTCTTTCTGTCAGCTGCTGTGTGTCTGCAGTGTATCTAGTGACCAGAGGAGGGTAGCCTCACCTTGAGAAGTTTCTCGTCAGTGTGTTTAACGTTTAAAGTGCAAAAAAAGTTTTTAAGTCATTTTGTGACTGCTCTTATGAAGTCAGATGGATGTCGAAACTTGTTCAGATTAATTCTGATCACCCTTAGCCCATTTACAGAAATAAATGATAAAAATATAATAATACATCACTTAACTTACAATGAATTATTAAAAAAAATTAATTTTAATCTTGGTGGTCTACAGTTTGGCCAAGACGTCCCAATAAATTTGTATCTATCAAAGGCCAAAGTGGCCTTGCCTTAAAAATGGCTTAACTCCAGGCCTGACATATGTCCCTGTTAGCCAGTGACTTACAATCCATCCACCTCCATCAGTGCTCATGTCGCAGTAAGCCTGGATTGGCTGGCTCTCATCTCCACCCAGATAGATGGTGTACAGACCTGATGAGGTGTCGCCATTCAGTAGGGCTTGGGAGCAGTCCCTGGGGTATCTGTACAGCACACCCGCTACACACACAAACACACACGTAGATGCGGACACGGACAGGGAGACACACACAGACACACGCACACAGACACAGACACAGACACACACACACACACACACACACACACACACACACACACTCACACACACACACACACACAGTGTTTTTATCACTTCAGTGGGCATTTTATAGACTTACATTTATTTTCTGGAAACTTCACCTAACCCTATCTATAACCACTACTTACCTAACCCTAACCCTTAATCCTAACCTTAACCTACACCTAACCTACCACCTATCTAAGTCTTCTCCCTAAAATTTAATGATTTACATTATGGGGGCTTGCGTTTTGTCCCAATAGGGAAGCCTAATAGAAGACTGTGTAAACACATTTATGTCGCCACAACATGAGTAATACACATGCACACACACACACAACAACAATGTGATGGAATAATCAGCAAAGTGTACTAAACTGACTCTGTAATAAGGGATAGTGGATGGGACTGCAAAAATATCTTTGCTATAATGCTAATGCGGATGTCTAGCTGACTTTAAGGGTTTTGTGAATCAAAGTACAATGCATAAAGGTGCAGAGGGAGTGGTAGATCACTTTAAGTATTTTTTCATTTTAGTGAATCAGGATAACATTGTAGGGAAATAAACACAGTCTCACTCACATCCATACCTGCTAGTTTCCAGTTAACCTAAAATACATGTCTTTAGACTGTGGGAGGAAACTGAACGACCTGGAGGAAATTGGCTCCCTCAACAGCATGAGACCTTCCTGATGTGGTATGACAGTGCTACCAACTACTGACAACTACTACCAAAGTAGAGTTACCAAACTATCAGACAAATAGGATAAATGCCTCCTCTCTGCTGTGCAAAGACAGAATCCTTCAAGTTTTTTCTAATCTTTCAGGATCCTGTTTTTCAAAGTTCAGGAGTTCTGAATTTTAAATGAGGACATTTGCCAACACATGTGTTAATAGTATTAAAAATACACCTAGTCAGGTCTATATAATACTTTTTGAGATGTCTTGCAACAGACACACAGCACACCAGGGCTAAAACCTGTCCAGTGTGTACATGAGTCCACTCACTGGTGGTGAAGACAGTAGTGATGACTCTGCTTCTCTTAGGACCAGCAATAGCCTGCAGCTTGACTGAATACTCTGTGGAGGCGCTGAGCTGAGCCATGTTATAGGAGACAGCAGTGGGACTTAGGACCACCTCCTGAAGGAGGAAACATGTGCAAACATTTTATTCTGGAACACATTTTGATGATCTACTGACCAGTTAGACCAGAATCTGAGGCACAGTGGTGTCGACCTACCCGCACAGTGCCATCTGCAGACTCAAAGCTGAGAATGTATCCAGTGATGTCAGCACGAGGAGGCTTCCAGGTTAGCATGCCGTTTTCTGTTTGGATGTTACTGGCTGCCAGGTCTTGAGGGGCATCCACATCTAGAAACACAACAGCCTTTTCAACAAGTTCATATTGTGCTCTGTGTCTCAACTTTTTGTGTTGTCATTTATGTTTTAATTAACCTTTCATTCACATGAATGTAGTCAACAAACAACATCTGGTTATCTCAGATTGTTACATCATGCAGTTCTGTTTCACTTTAAATCACAGTTTGAAGTTACAATGAAAAAACTGATGCTTTAACTATACTTGGCAAATATGGCCTTTTAATTTAGCTTGAATCAGTAAAACTAAGAATTCACGTGTCATGAAAAAAACAGAATAATGTTTAGAAAGGAGTGGTCACCAGTGGTAAACTCAGTTGTAGTGGCTGCACTCTTTGCCAAGTCCCTCACAGCATAGACCTTCACAGTGTAGTGTGTTGCTGGCGTCAGAGAGCTCATCTCAAACTCCACAACGTTCCCTGACACACGCTCCATCACTGGAGCCACTGGAACAACACAAACAGGCCGGCCTTAGGTTTGCACATCAAGGACAAACATGGAGGATGAGAGGCTGATTGTATAAGAGGAAGCAAACTTGATTTGGACTGATGTGTCAGACAAATATGACTATTTTATTTAAAACTGATTATTGTCAAATTGGTCCTGTTTGATCATTCAAATATGATCCCTGGAGAAAAATCTTAGAAAACTTCATTTTCTTTGCACATCTGAACTAATTCCTTGCAGTAAGAAATAATTGTCATTAGTTCTTCATTGTCAGACAGTAATGATCATCTAATGGTCATCATTATCATCATCATTTTTCAGCATCTTCATCATGATTCAACAACAGATAGTGGGAGAAGAACTGTTGTGCTGTCTCAGTGTTAAGATTGTGTGTACATCCATGTGTGTACACTAGATACCTGAGTCTGAACTATAAGTGATGACATAACCATCTACAGTAGCGATGGCGGGCTGCCAGAGCAGGAGAGCTTCAGTGTCTGTGATGTTGACTGCGGTCAGACCACGGGGCTTATCCAGAGCTGTAACACACACACACACACACACACACACACACACACACACACACACACACACACACACACACACACACACACACACACACACAGCGATTGGAAGGAAGGAAGGAAGGAAGGAAGCAACACATCTCCAATTTTTTAAGCATGCAGCTGCTTGAATACAAATGACTGTAAATGTGTTTGAATCAAATACTGACACCAAAACCACTTATTTTCCATTAGTCATTTTATCTTATCGGTGCTACCGATATTATTTGAATTGTTCTCAAAGGTAAAGTACAGTATGCAGGATTTTGCCGGAATCTGACCCAGGATACACACACACACACTGACAACAGTTACAGAGAGTTAGTATAGTAAATAGTGCTTTGGAGCAGCAGTCCACAACCACGGGGTCACGGACCGGTACCGGTCCGTAGAGCATTTGGTACCGGGCCGCGACAGACTGAACAGAAAATATTTTATTGATCACCAGAGTCTGAAAGAAGTTTTATTTTGAAAATAAGGCGCATCCGCCTGTGTCTCTGTACACGTCAAACCGCTCGTCTCGGTCACGTGATACGGTAGTAAAAAAGTATGCCAACAAGCTAGCAAAAATGAGTAAAAAAACAAACGTTTTGGATAGCTTCTTCGGAAAGGGGAAAGGCCAAACGATGAGACAGCAGAAGAAGAGCCTAAAACTGCCAAGAAAAAGAAAGCTGCATTTAAGAGACAATATCAGCAGTCCTACTTAAAATACGGGTTTATCGCTACAGGTGATTCTCAAGCACCAAGCCCGCTCTCGGTAATATGTGGCGACAGCCTCGCAAATGAGGCAATGAAGCTTTCTCGTTGAAGAGAAACAAGGGCATGGCTCCCACTAATTACAACGACTACGTTCAGGGTAATGTTGGGTTGTATTTATAGTAATTAGTTTTTATTCGTTTCTGTGCGGTCCGGCAAATTATTGCTTTACTTGAAACCGGTCTGTGGCGCAAAAAAGTTTGAGGTCTTCTGTACTACTGCATCTGGTCTGTCAGAATAGCAGATTATTTCATCACTGACAGAAGACCTACGAGCAGCGCTGGTAGATTTACTCGGCGGAAACAACGTTTCGGCTCTTGCCCCGACTGGCTTCGGGAAGAGCTTCGCTCTCCTACAACGTCCTATGGTTCGTTGGTCTGATTGGTCGAAGTTAGACGGTGATAGGCAGATGGTTCATCAAATCACCTGCCAGGTTTTTTTTTTTTTTTTTTTTTTATAAATACCTGCCATTTTCCAAACACTTTGCATAGATGACTGGCCAGGTTAGCTTTGCCCGTATTTCCTAATTTTCAGCGTAACTTGCTGTGCTCGGTACGTTTCTGGAGGAAGGACGGGAAGAGCCCAGCCAAAACAGTGTGCAGTTACTGCGTAAGAAGTTAAGTGCCAATGAAGTTCCAGAGAGAAAACTACAAACATAGCAGAGACAGTGACGAAAAACAGAAATATAACGAAGCCAAATGCCAAGACAACGTTCACCTATCTGCTGAAGAAGTATGTGAATCCATGTCCTCCAGCACTGATGCGCAATAGAGTGCTTAATTAGAACATAATTAGAACAATAGGTTTGACTCATAAAAATAGTAGTAAAATAGAAATATAAAGTGAAATAAAATCATAAAAAAAATACAGATATAAAAAATCTGGTGAGGCGTCTGATTAAACAGTAGTTATATAGTCAAGTTATGACAGTATCTCAAAACTGCCTAAACCAAGTAAAATATACATTTGTCTAGCCTTAAGATAATGAATGTGTGTGTGTCTCATAGTGTTAGTTCTGCACACCTGTGGTGACGCTGTCTGATCCAGGCTCACTCTCCCTTTGACCCTTGACAGCAATGACAGTGATCTCATAAGTGACCCCAGGGGTGAGGTTGGGCAGCACGGTCTGAGACTCTGAGCCATCCACTGTCAGTGTTTTAGCATTTCCTGCAAGTAAAAACAACACATCATTTGGATGAATAAAGTTGAGTTATTGGGAACCTAGCTGAAGTAGTACTTGCTTAGATCATGACTTTCTCTCAAATTTCACAGTATAACCTCATGATTTAACCACCACTCTCCACAATCTGCAAAAGAATGTTTCTCCATATGATATTACAGTCAGCTGAGATAATACAAATGTAATGGTTTGGGGTTTTAGTTTAGTTATTTCTTGTTTTATGCTGAAGGTTCCTCATGTGTCATGTTTTGTTTCATTTCCTGTGTTTGTGTGCTTTCATGTGTCACTTGTTCATTAGACAGTTTGCCTCTTGTGTGTTGTCATCCTGTTTTCGCTCTTTCAGTTGCCAGGTTGTCTGCATTTGTTGCTTCTGTTCTTCGCCGGTATTCCCACCTGTGTTCCTCTTGTCATTCCGGTTAGTTCAGTTTCTACTGAGTTACTTGGGTTTGCCTCAGCCTGCTTCCTCAGTCTTGTTGCCTGCCTGTTTTGTTCACTTGTATCATCTTCATGTTATTGAAGCTCATTTTTGTTTGTTCAACCTGTCTTCTGTATTAGAGTTCAATCCATTGTTTTACTGTACCCTACATACACAGGTGTAAATAAAATGTTTTAAACATTAGAGTGGGTTTCCTATTTATGGTTGTTTTAACCATTTGTGTTACCAACACACATATGTAAGCCTGCAGAATGTTTTTCATAGCAAAACATCCAGCATATCAGAACCCAGTTGGGGTTCTGATATCCTCCTAGCAGAGATTCTTGAAACCCATTCTAAAATGAAATATCATAGAATTAACAATAAAAATAAATATGAAATTGATCATTAATTCATAATTTGTTGCATAAGAACTATGTGTTATACTGAAAGTGTGTTAACATCATAAAATGTCAGATTAATGTCTTCAGCGACTGTCTTTTTATGTCATTGTCCTGTTTTTTCCACATCTGCAAATAAACTTCTAATATGATGACTCTAGTGTCTTCAAAAAATGTTCATGAAAGTGTTCTGGGTGAAATTGAAATCCTGAAATACTGGACATTTAAACTTGCATTCTGTTTGCACTGGACATATTTACTTTTAACTTTTAATTCTGTGCTTGCTGTGCTTTTGGATTATTTATTGCATGCCTTTTGCTTTAAATTTGTGGAATATGTAGGAATTTGTGTTTTTCTCTTGGGCATGAATAAAGCTATCTATCTATCTATCTATCTATCTATCTATCTATCTATCTATCTATCTATCTATCTATCCATCCATCCATCCATCCATCCATCCATCCATCCATCACAGTAAATTTCCATTACTTGGTAATATCTATTCCTATCATGTGCAGCAGTCACAAGATAATGGTAGCAATTAACTTATTTTCATCAAATGGAAAAATGTGCATGATTATTTGAGTTTTTTGTTTGTTTTGCATTATGATGTTTATTTTCATTTGCTCTAGACCTCTCAGCCTTCATCACTATAAATACCTGTCCGGTCACTAGGGGGCAGAATCAGTCTTTCATTGAAGAAAAGCATTTGCACTGCAGATGGTAGAGCATTGAAGTGGTTGGTAGGTTGGCAATAATGGCAGTGAGAATGTCCATACTGGCTATGAAGTCATTCATTACCTGCAATATACACTACACTGATTTCACATATGATTTCATTATCAGCTTATTGAAAGAAGTCCTAGCATTTAATCGTAAAAACAATTTTTCTTGTTGTTTAGGATAAAACCACTAGAGTGCCAAGCTTTATTTTGGAAAAGCTTAGTTTTGTTGTTGTTGTTATTTTCAGTTCAGTCAGTTTAGGGGTAATGTGCTGAATCAAGTGCTGCAAATAAGTGACTAATGAGAGACCTTCCTGTTTTCAGTCATGAATGAATGTCGTACAAAAGGCCACTGACCTCCATGAGCAGGCACATAAGTGACCCTGTAGCTGTCCACCCGAGCTCTTGGAACCACCCAGTGAACAGTAGCAGATGTATCAGTCACATCAGAGAGGCGTATGCCCTTGGGTGAACCCAGGTCTGGCACAACAAAGACAGGAACAATGGAAAACAGAAGGTTTAGTCAATATATACTGCTTTCTGGGCAGTATGGGTGTCATCGAACATCAATGAATGAGCAAAATTGACATAAACTATGGAGTATTTTCTGCTTATGAATTAAGCAGCAGACAAGAAAAGACACATGTAGCCAGATCAGATCCACCACTGAAAGGTGCTTGTTTTAGAGCAGAGTGAAAGAGTGTGTAAAAGAGAGCGAGGTAGACAGACAAAGGGGGCCTGGGGAGGCCTGGGACCCTTCCCAGCAAACAGTGAGCCATAGTATCTTGCGTGACAGACCTGAGGAGATTAACTTGCCCCCATTTCATGGTAACACAAAAGTGAAACATGCGCCACGCAACACAAGAGTAGAGCCTTACCCCCAGGGAGGAGCGGGGACACAGATAACTGGCCACCCCCACCCCCACACACACTCTTCAAAGAGCAACTCCAACACATGGGGTTAGGCAGTCAAAGACAACATTTGGGAGGACGACTGGACAAAGATGACACAATGAAAGGAGGAGAGTAAATAGCTGAGTAAATGTCCTGAGTATTGGTTGACTGATACAAGATTTCAAGGCCTTTTTTGATAGTTCTGGGTTGAAACTGCAATGCTGATATGCCAGTTTTGTGCAGATATTCAGCACCTTCAAATTAGACAATTTTTAACCCAGAATTATATTCACTAAAGGATTAATAAACAACTGAAACAGCATTTAGACCTTCAAAGTATGCTAAATCTTCCATTAAAACAAGGTCAATGCTATGGTAAAAATGTGTTATCAGTATAGTTGTTGCATATCCATAATATCAGACTACATAAGACTTATTTTTTAAAGAGGATTGATCAGTAAACCCATTGTCAGCCTACTTCTGATCTAGCAGCAGTCTGGAGCCCTAATGTCAGGAGCCATGTAAGAGCCTGTTTTCGCATACTGCTGTAAACCTGGGTTGTGAAGACCAGCTGTGATTGTGCTATGATGTGGCACACAACATAGTCATAGCTGATCATCCTGAAAAAAAAATCAACATCATTTTGTCAAATTGTAGCATTAAAGGGTACTTTTGTTATTTTAAAACCTGGGCTCTATTTTTATAGATTTTAGGGTTTAAATGACTAACAGGTACAATAACCTTTGGAGTTCAGACCAAGATGGCACCGCGGACGGCTGTCTCGGTGTGTTGGTGCGCGTTGTTTTGTTTTGTTTTGTGTGTTAAATCTGTTTTTTCATCTCTTTCACCAGAGATGAGCTCATGAACATCAGGATTACAACACCAGTGGATTTATTTCCTAATTTTCTGCTCCCAACAGTGGAAATTCTGGACATTCTGGTCAAAGGTGCACTCACCTTTGCTCACACAGTGAAATGCCGGAGGAGAGGAAAACGGGCCGGTGCGCTCGTGCACCTCTGCCAGCGCGGACTACGCACAGCGTTACCGGGAATATTCCTCTCTAACGTGCGTTCACTGTCCAACAAACTGGAGAAACTGCAACTGCTGCTGGGTAAAAACAGGGACTTTTCTTCATCTGCGGTTTTGTGCTTCATCGAAACGCGGCTATGTGGATTAATACCGGACTCTGCGCTGCAGCTGGCTGGCTTCCAACTCCACCGCGGTGACAGAGACACAGAACTTTCCGGCAAAACTAAAGGTGGAGGAATCTGTTTCTACATCAACAGTGGTTGGTGCAACGATGTGACAGTGATCCAGCAGCACTGTTCTCCTGACCTTTCATCATAAACTGTAAGCCTTTTTATTCACCCCGTGAGTTTGCTTCATTCATTCTGGTTGGCGTTTACATCCCGCCGCAGGCCAATGTGCAGGACGCACAGTGCATGCTCGCCGACCAGATACTGCGTGTGGAGCGGACCAACCCGGACTCTTAAGCTATTGTCCTTGTCGACTTTAACAAAGGTAACCTCACTCACGAACTCCCTAAATACAGACAGTTTATTAAATGCCCGACCAGAGAGGAGAATATTCTGGATCACTGTTACACCACTGTCAGGGATGCTTATCACGACGTCCCCCACGCTGCACTCGGCCACTTTGACCACGTCATAGTCCACCTGATTCCTGCGTACAGGCAGAAACTAAAGCTCTGCAAACTGGTAGTGAGGACATCAAGGAAGTGTACCAGTGAGGCTGTGGAAGATCTCCAGGCGTGTTTGGACTCCACTGACTGGGATGTGTTCAGGACTGCTACCAACAGTCTGGATGAGTACACGGAGGCTGTGCCATCCTACATCAGCTTCTGTGAGGACTGCTGTGTTCCATCACGCACCAGGGTGAGTTACAACAATGACAAACCCTGGTTCACAGCCAAACTCAGACAGTGCTTCTGCCACTTCAAAAGACAAAGGGAAAGTCCAGCAACCATCCCCCATGACACCTCCCACCAGCTCCAGTTCCAGTCACCTCAACCAATTCCCACCTTAAAGGACCCCCCCCCCCCCCCCCACCTCAGTGACGACTCTTTCCATTCATGAGAGGGGCGTCAACAAACTCTTCAGGAGACAGAACCCCGGAAAGCAGCTGGACCAGATTCTGTCTCCCCATCCGCCTTGAAGCACTGCGCTGATCAGCTGTCTCCAGTGTTCACAGACATTTTCAACACCTCACTGGAGACATGTGCCAGCCTGCTTCAAGTCCTCAACCATCATCCCAGTTCCCAAGAAGCCAAGGACCTCTGTGGTCATGAAGTCCTTTGAGTGCCTCATGCACTCACACCTCAAAGACATCACCGACCCTCTCCTGGACCCCCTGCAGTGTGCCTACAGAGCCAACAGGCATGTAGACGATGCAGTCAACTTGCCCCTTCACTTCATCCTCCAGCACCTGGACTCCGCAGGAACCTACGCCAGGATCCTGTTTGTGGATTTCAGCTCTGCCTTTAACACCATCAGCCCAACCCTGCTTCAGGAGAAGCTCTCACAGCTGAGCGTGCCTGACTCCACCTGCAGGTGGATTACAGACTTCCTGTCTGACAGGAAACAGTGTGTGAAGCTGGGGAAACACGTCTCCGACGCAAAGACCATCAGCACCGGATCCCCTCAGGACTGCGTTCTTTCTCCTCTGCTCTTCTCCCTGTAAACAAACAGCTGCACCTCCAGTCACCAGTCTGTCAAGCTCTTGAAGTTTGCAGACGACACCACCCTCATCAGACTCATCTCTGATGGCGACGAGTCCGCCTACAGGTGGAGGGTTGACCATCTGGTGACCTGGTGCAACCAGAACTACCTAGAGCTCAACGCTCTAAAGACAGTGGAGATGGTTGTGGACTTCAGAAAAAACTCAGCCTCACCTGCCCCCATCACCCTCTGTGACTCCACTATTGACACTGTGGAGTCTTTCCGCTTCCTGTGAATTACCATCTCCCAGGACCTCAAGTGGGAGCTGAACATCAGCTCCCTCATCAAGAAAGCACAGCAGAGGATGTACTTCCTACGGCAGCTGAAGAAATTCAATCTGCCAAAGACAATGATGGTGCACTTCTACACAGCTATCATTGAGTCCATCCTCAGCTCCTCCATCACCATCTGGTACGCTGCTGCCACTGCCAAGGACAAGGGCAGACTGCAGCGTGTCATTAGGTCTGGAGAGAAGGTGATCGGCTGCAATCTCCCATCTCTCCAGGACCTGTACGCCTCCAGGACCCTGAGGCGTGCAGGAAAGATTGTGGCTGATCCTTCCCACCCCGGACACAAACTCTTCAAGACACTCCCCTCTGGCAGGAGGCTGTGGTCCATCAGGACCAAAACCTCACACCATAAGAACAGTTTTTTCCTGTCTGCTGTCAGCCTTATTAACAAAACCTGGAACCCCCCCAACACTCCTCACACTCCACCTCTGCCTCTACTTGTCACATTGACACTGCCATAACTCTATGTGTTACATTTACACTCTGCTTGGACTCCCTTTTGAAGAAACAGACTGTGCTTCTGTAAACAATTAAAAAAAAAAAACAAAAAAAAAAACAGACTTGTGTATATATATATCTATATTGTTATATTTTATACTATTGTTATATTTTTTACTTATTGTTATATTTTTTACTTAGTTATATTTTTACTTTTTTAATAGCTTCTTTTTAATAGATGTATCATGCACCAACCTCACCAAAGCAAATTCCTCGTATGTGTAAAATCGTACCTGGCAATAAAGCTTTTCTGATTCTGATTCTGATTCTGGTCCAGTAGATCACTTCATCTGGCAACTGCGAATTGAGCTGCAATGGCTGCAACGTAATCACTGGGGGAAAATGTGCTCATCAAAGTATGTCCACTGAAAAGTGTTTGTTTTTTGCAACTGAACGTCTGAGCCGATCAATGTTAAAAATAAGCACTTAGTGTTTCTTTTTGCCACTGACAGGCTCACATTGTGATTCTAAGTGTCTGACAACATCAAGGAAAAGATCCCTACAGAGAGAGACCTTTTGTTAGGGTAAGATCCTTTTTGTTTAACCAGTAACAGCCATTATATACATCTGTTTTAACTAGTTACTTTGAATCCAATCTAACCCTTTAAAACACCAAAGTTACACAATAACACAAAGTCCTCCTTTACGCCTTATATTGAAATGTGTTTGAGGTGATTAGATTGCAATCGGATAGTGCTTGACCACATAAAAGTATGGGTGTCAATACACCTAAGATGCATCAAGGGCAGATTGTGATCGGATCAGCCAAACAACCTCCGGAGGTGGTCAGGGATGCATTAAGACCACATTGAACACAAATGTAAATGTAATTGTGTTTTCAATCCACATGCAACAACTACATGGGCAGAAATAAAACCTGTTACTAGGTACCAAACCACAAACAAGTTCTTGAACTGTATGGCCAAGCACAAGTGTGTGTCTCTGCTGGATAACACAGTCTTCTGCAAATAAAATTAAAAGTTTGATGGTGCATGCATAGGTTTGACATGCAGTCTTCATCCATGAAGACCTCTATCACTATCCCCTTCCAACAGTCTTGACTACGTTCCCACATACAGAGTGTCCTCTGGATAGTGGGGGCACTGACCACAGCTGCAATAAAAGCAGCTGCAAAAAAAAAACATTGTCCTCTTATTTTATCTTCAGCATTCCAGCCATTGAAGATGGCTTTTTGCCCACTTCGAAAAAGGCAATGAATAGCCCTAACAATAGCGCAGCTTCACAGATGGCTGCTATCTTTTGTTGTTTTTGGACCTGATCTGAATCAGATCTCAGTTTGGACAATGGAGTCACATATTAATACCAGATGTAAAGGTAATCAAGTTAAATCATATATAGATACAATCTGGATATGAGACGCATTTAAAGTGTAGAGAGGATCAAACTAAGTAATCAAAGCACTAGTAGACCAGCAACACCTGTCTTCTACGAGGTAAAAATACTATTTTTGTCAAAGGAGTTTGGTGGCTTTAAAGAGAGTGCTATAACGGCTTCAGTTCTCCATAGTAAAGGGCTATCTGACAAGGTCTGTCTCTTTCGTGATCCTTTCCATGATGTTGTCAGGCACTTCGAATAACAATCTGAACCTGTCAGTGGCAAAACAAGCACTTTTAGTGGGTGTACTTTGATGGGTGCATTTACCCCAAAGCAGTCATTACAGCCTGTTTTGCGGCTGCTGGTTGAGGCGATTTACTGGACCAATTCCAAAACTTTTTGTACCTATAAGACATTTAGACCCCAAAATATGTAAAAAATACCAGAATTACCCTTTAAGTGCCTCTTGTTATCAGATTAGTAGACAAACAGACTTGCAATATAAAAAACAAATGCCAGAACACAGGTGTTAATTACCATGTTTTCATGCTGTTACCAATAAAAGACGATACTAACAAGATATGATATCATTCCACACTGACTATGTTGACAAGACCAGTGCAGAGTTTGAGTTCACAGGTCTGATTTCTCATTTCCGTCCTTTCACTGTGTACCTGTTCTCACCCTCTCCAGTACAGACTTGGACCGTCTTCCCAAAATGAGCCCAAAAATTTCAACATTGTACTCTGTGTCCTCTGTGAGATCTGTGATGGCTGTGCTTCGTTCCTCGCCACCCAGTACCAGCTCTCTTGGTTTGCCTGGACCCTCAGCCTGGCTGACCATTATGACAAAGGTGTCCAAGGCATCCTCTTCAGCTGTCCAGGCCAGCCTAAAGCTCTCAGGGGTGACATCAGAGACCAGGAGAGCCTGCACCTCTGGTTCGGCCTCTGAGTGACAGGGGAAAATCAGTTTTCTGCCTCTGTGGGACTTAAGAGTGCTTTGACATTTGAGAAACATGGCAGCGAAAGAGTGTATCAGTCTTTGTGCAAATGCCAGCATTAGTTAAATGGAAGCTCAGCATCAGCCAGCAAATAAACAGAATGGGCTCTATTTTCGTTTCCGCTGCTAGTGCAGCGGAGGTGCAGCGCAAAGTCAGGTCCGCTTCGCTGATGGGCTTTGGTATTTTCGTGCACTGCGCTGCAGGCGCAACTACTCCCCCTTCTCATCTCAGTCCCACCCAGCGGTGTAACTCGGAAGGAGGGAGGGAAGAAGGCGTGGAGTGGGTTTGACACAGCTGAGTCCAATCTTCACCAATCATACCAGCTCCTCGCCTCACCTTTAAAACCGCCGCTGGTGAGGCGCATGGCAAGACGCGCAGGTAACTGTCTGTCGCCCAAAATTCCCCCAGGAGGAGACTGACATCTAGCGGACAACGATCATCACTTACGTTTTTTCCGTGTGTCTGTCTCTCTGTCTCTCAAGTTCTCTGAGACAGATGCAGTATATATGCTCTGTAGGATGCCACGGCTGTTTCTGGTTGGCACAGCGACGTTAATTGATTAGTTTGCATCCCTGTTGCACCTGTGTACATTCAGTCAGGTTCAGTGACCATTACGCGTGCCAAACGCACTTGCGATATGGTCAGATGAGATACTGATCAAAATATATAAATTTAGGTCTGACTGTATGTGCTGACTCAGACAGTTGCATTGAATCGTGGCTGTTGCTAATTATTGATTGCAGTGAAATGCCAGACACTGTGGAAACCTGCCTGTGAGGTTTTGGTGACGTGGGTGCATGACTTCGCCGGTTTATGAAAATCCACTTGCCCAGCGGGCAAGTTGACCAGGTCTGGGGTGGCGAGCTTTCAACGCACTTTTACACCACCGGCGTGGACCGAAATGGACCGAAAATCCAAATCCGCCAGCTGATCATGCCGACACCCCCCCATCCTGGCGTACCTCTGTGTGCCTCGGTTTACCAAAATAGTAGTGCACCAAAAAACCCACTGCATGGGGTGCGCACCCTGTGCCCCACCAGCGGCGGGGACGAAAATAGAGCCCTTTGAGTTTGCAAAGTGGAACGAGAAGAATTTTACTGAGAGCTGGTGAAAAGCTGATGGAAAAAATGAATTTCAGGAAACAGTGGTTAGGTTGTTTATCCAACTAAGCTCTGAATGTGGTAAATAAATAAATATATAAATAAATTTAAAAAAAACTGTTGCATCTATATGGATCTGTTTTAATAAAAAAATCAATTAGTGTAGAGCAACAGACCATGCCTTGCACTCCAGCAGGGGGCATTTCTACGTCGGTCTAATTCATTGCATACTCAGGAAACAAGGCTAACACAAAATAGAGAAAACTAGCAAGCTATGCGTAACAGACAATCATTACACCACACTAGAAAGTGGCATTGCAAAATTAGTCCACACGTCTTTGATAAACATTTGGTTCTAAAAGATCTACTTTGGTACTCACAGAGCTAGTAGCTGCATTATTGTAGCTAACAAGCTAACTGCTAACTAGCTGAGCAAGTGCTAGTCAGTCACAATAGCTCTCTGAGCTTCTCTCAATTTTCTCTGTTCTAAGCCATTTACTCCTCTGAGGCATGATGTGCATATTATTTAAGTTATTCAAGAAAGGAGGAGCCTCCACGTGCAAGAGCTTGCTCATGCACTACTTCACTCAGAACACACTCAAAATTCCACTGTGAAATTTTGACATTTTATATGCCGGTGTGTCCTGATCTGATTTCTGTCACAAAATTTACAACAAGCTATGTGGATTTCAAAGAATTCACAATTAAATGTATCACATGATTCTTCAAATTAATTCAAACTTAATTTTTTTGAAAAAGTGATAGCTCTGGTCTGACCCATCTAGTGCTATTCTGAGAGATTTCAAAGTAAGGATGCTTTGTCAAACAACAGCATCTGTAAGAATAGTTCTCAAATATAGTGCAGTGCAGACATAACTATGTGCATAAAGATGGGAGTGCGTGCATGTGGTGCTGTAAAAGCTGGTATTAAAGCAGTCATTAGCAGCAGCTAATAATGGAACTGATAGAGGCTGAGAGAGCAGGAGTCTACAGCTGCTGGAGAAAAAAGCTCTCTTTCTCTGGAGGATGAGTCTGCTGAAGCTAATTAGCTAGAGAAACTTCCGGTAGCAGCACAGATGGATTCATGGATGAGACAGAGCTTTTAAAGCAGCCAAGATAGAAGCAGATATAAGTGGGCTCAGGAAATCCTCAATAGCCACTGCTCATTAAAATACTACACCAAATGTGAGGGTCTCAGAGGTCCTTGAACTAGCCGGGAACCCCTTTTTTATTGAGAGGGAAAATGCATTGAGGCATTTGTTGTGAGAAGAAACGGTGGAAATGAGAAGCAGAGCAGACAAATCCCAGGGAGCTGTCACTCTTCATTAGCCGCCGGGCAGCTTTAGCTGGTCAGTGGAAGAGAGGGAGGGCCACATCCATCAGCTAACATGTGCTAGCTTGCCACTGATTCAGTCTCCCACCACCAACCTTCTACCCAATATCCCCCCCCCCCCCCCCAAGACCTGAGGGAACACAATCCCTGCTCACAAAAGGGAGCCTGTTATTGGAGGAGCTATGTGCCGGCACCATGCTAACCTGTTGAAAAGGGGGTCTGCAAGCAGAAGCCCAGAGCTGGTTCCAGTCTAGCCTGATAACTTACAACAGCAGCTTGTAGTCATATGAATTGCAACTAAGTCGGGCTTCTTCTGAGCTTTGTCCACATCTCTTTGTGTTTCCATCCGTCATTTGTTGTATAAAACTCCCTCTCCACGAATCAAAGTTTCCTCACTCCCTTTTCAGAGTAGGACTTCATTTTCTCAATGACATCTTTCTCCAGTAGACCAATGATGACCACCGTGCATAACATAATCAAATTAGTCAGCGCTTGCATTCACAACTTGGAATGTTTTATGGATTAAGTAATGCTAATGAAAAATGTTAAGATGGTTTCACCAGCCATTAGCATTCAGACAATGGGTAGTGTTGAGCTCATGCCATATTCTGCGTGGCCCCAGAAGCCCCTGGCACCCCAGCACCAGAGCCCAGGGGCAATGGCAGCATGAGAATGAAGACCAGTCCAGGCTTGGGAGAACTGGGGATGCATACAGACGAGAGGCCTCACACAAAGTGACAAAAGCGCCTCAGGGTTTTTTTTTGTCCTCTGTCAGTCCTCCCATCTTTCTTCCACTTGACTGATCCTCATCAGTGAAATGCGGAATGATAACGCCGGAATAGATGCTGACATAAAAAAATTGTTAACCAATCCGAAACTGGATATTTATGAGCTTCTAGTTTAATCAAAATAGTTTTGTAAGGTCACAGTGAGGATGTTTGTCCCCAAAAGGTATTTTGTTTTGGTTATACTGTATTTCTAAAGGTGCTCAGAGGCCATGACAAGGTATCATAAGCAGATTTTGGTTTAAGTGTTTACAGCCCACTTACTGTAATTCACTGCATGTTAATCACTGATAATGACTGTGACTGGTATAATGGGTGGGGGACCAGTGCACCTGTTGTGGCCCAGTTATACAACACACTGACCATCTTATGTGTTTCTGTCTGTTCACATAACAGTCCATGTGCTGTTTCAGGCCAGACTTGTACCAATAGGCAGACTGACAGCTTGAAGGTGGATGAAATGCGTATCTGTGGCTGGGCTAATATAGACTGAAAGGGTTTTGTGTAGATGCCACCGCGGAGTGTTAGTCCATTTCACAATCCCTGCATCAAAGGAAGGGATACATGCATGATGGATAGCTTGATTGGGGGGTGGGGGGGTGTTGTTTGGGGATTTGTGTTGTGCACGTCATCTGAATGACAAGGAGATTTTGTTTACACTGTGAAGAAAAACTTCCACCACAGTGTTTGATGGGTAGATTGTCTTTATCCCGTATATACCTCTTTTCAAATGTAGATCCAATGCAGGTTTCAGCCACAAAGATTTGTCAAATTAAGGCCTAATTATTCTGCTTCCAATGATTGTGCTTTCACTTTTCCTGTATAACTTTTTTCTAGAATATTCTTGACAGTGGCAGATTTATTATTTATTAAGAGTGACATTTTTTGAAGGGTATTGGAAAATGGACAGTGAAAATTTACGTCTGACAATATACAAACACAAACAAGTGTTATTATAACACCTATCAGAGTCAATGTAACACTTAAAGATAGTGCTAAACTGCCACACCAGAGCCTGATGAATAGACAAACATCGTTTGTAACTGCCATGTAGACAGCCCACATGGAAAAACACTGGTCAATTCTCTGTGTTCAGCAGTAGAAGAAGGAAGAACAGGAAAGAGCGAGGCCCCAGCATCCACGATGTTGATACCTGTGATGGTGTCAGCAAAGACAGGATCTAAGAGGCTCCCTCTGTACAACCCATACAGATTGGCCCTATACCAGGTGATGGGGGAGAGGCTAGAGATGGCGAGGCTGCGAGCATCGGCAGGCACCGTGTGGTTTTGCCACTCAGCGCCAGTCTCTGCATCGGTCACCTCAATCAAAAAGGCCTGGAAGGCCCCATCCTCAGCAGACCAGGATAGGAGGAAGCTGTCCCATGATACGTCGCTGATGGTAACATTGGTCACCACGGGCTTCTCCTCCTCTGGGTGATGACAAACACATCAACATAGAGTTACAGGAGTGGAACAGACATATAGAATGAAGGCCAAAGGTTAGACCGATACAGGTTTTTCAAAGCTGATCCTGGATGATTTTGGACTGAAATTGAACTGACTAGGAGTAGACAGCAGCGTTAAAAAATGCAGAATTGGCTCCATATATTGGTCCAACCTTACAATACACAAATACAAATCCAGACAATTCTGGCTTCTATTTGAACCTTTCTCGTTACCAACAAAGTACATTGGGACACACATAAGATAAACAAGACTGAGCTTCAGCTCAACAAATCCTCCTTAAAAATATCAGTTACAAAAAAGTGAGTGACATTGCTGATCTGTCATTTGTATTCCAATCATTTCATTTCGCTGTCAAAAGAAAAGATGGGAAAAGGCTTTCCCTTTGTCTGGAGTGGAAATATTCCTGTATTTCCACTACAAAGAGGATGAAAAAGCCTCATTATCGATGGTTGCCTATAGCCATCTCCTTTAAACCATCATGTAAGTGGGAAGACTTAAATATAGAAAGCAGTAGGCAGACATGCTGATGCAGCTAGTAACCATTAATGGCTGTGAATGAGCCATTAACATTTGAAGGCGCAGCATAGCCCAGCCAGAATGGCAGAGGTATGGCGTCCACTTCAACCATACAGGGAGGCCATGCAGAGCCACATGCAGCAGCCTGTAATTGCAGACCATTGAGTGTGCAAGCATTCAGAAAGGTAATTAGAAAGAGACAGAGATAGATGGCGCAGGTAAACATCAAGGCTTTAATTATCCTCTTTTCACTGTGGCAGAGTGGAATGCAAATGGGATGGTAGACAATAGCAGTGTGATGGGATGGAGGTGGCTTTCCTGGAAGCACCTGATCATGGCTTATGAGACATGGACAAGGAAGATGCATTTACTGTATGATGTGCCTGATGAGCTCCTGGCCATACAGTTTGGGAAGGACTTGAGTCAGCATTGTGTTCATAGCTGCAAATTTTTCACCCGAGGCTGCAACAGTAATGTAGTTGTAAGGATAGGAATGAAGTGATAATTAATGTATTTCTCAACAACTATAACTCCTCATGTGGGCACCCATATGTAGAGAGTGCTATATAAATAGATAATGACTGACAATGTAGCAAAACATTGCAAAAATAGAGAATTTATAATTGCTCACAAATACTGTATATTCACAAACATTTACAATGACTGTATGGCTTAAAATGGTCTTTTATTGTTTATTTTTATTGTTTATTTTTTTAATGTACAGCACTTTGGAAACCTTGAGTTTACTTAAACTGTGCTTTATAAATAAAGATGGATTGGATTGGATTGGATTATAGCTTCATTACTGTATGTTACAAACATAATTAAATGTTTGTATGCTATTTGAGATACTTGAAATGCTGCTGTCAAATTTTCAAAATGTCCTGTTTTAACATTGTGAACACAACAAACAAAATTCAATTCGTCTCCATTGTACTGAAGTGAAGGCAGAAATCTTTTTTCCTTTCTATTTTTGTATTTTAAATGAACCCACCCTTTAAGCCCAGCTTCAGTTCTGACTGTCACATGCAGTTGAAGATGTGTGTCATGATCAAAATCAAATCAAATCAAATGGTTCCCAGAGATATCACCCTTTCATTCTGATATCTGCCCTGTGATACACATGCATTCATATAATACTACAGTATATTCGTTTTTGAAGATTAGAATCAAGCTTGTAACCAAGGCGATGTTTGTGCTGTAACACTATACTGCACAGACCATGCCAGTGCATGCAAGAGGAATAATGTTGCTTTTTTCATGCTTTATGTTCTGTTTTTCAGAATCAAATCAGATGCTCATGCACTATTGTCATATGGAGAAAGACGCACCAATATAATGCCAAAAATGATGGCAATATATAAATTGACTGTTACATTTCAAGTTGTCATGGCTTTTCAAGACAGCACTGTTTTTTTGTGTGCAGGTGATCAAAAATACAACATATGTACTGGACAGCTAATATCAGTTTAATACTGCTATTTCAAAAATATAATGTGCAACAGCAGTCAAACATGTTTGTTCAACTTTCTCATTTGTACAAATATGGGCATTAAAAACTGGGTCTACTGCTGAATTCTCTTCCAGTCAGCTGATTTAATTTATGATAATCCGGGTTTTTGTCTCCTGATTTTCCTGTTTCAATTACATCAATTTGTTACTACATCTTTGATCCTACTTCTAAAAGTATCTTGATTATTGGAAGCACATTTTGGCTTGGTACTGATTTTCATGTGCATAAGAAACTTGAAAACAAATTTGTGTAATCCTTTTGATGATTGCCAGGCACAATTTGAACCCCTAACCTCCATCAAAACCTTGTATCACCTCTCTTCACCCTTCCTCCCTCAAATCTCTCCTGTAAATCGAATGCGATCTGTGTTTGCATTACGTGTCTAGAGATGATAAAGGCTGCAGATCGGCCAGGCTGTGGATTAGAGGGCTGCTGATTTTGGAGACAATGTTTTAACAGGAGTCCCAGCATGTGGCCTTTTATCTAACAGACCCACAGTTCATCGTGGTCAAATCACACAAAACCAGAGGGGAGTGGTGCTCACGGCAATAATTATCACATGAATGAAAATTGTGCAGGGCACACACATGTCCATTGAAACCCACAGCCTCCCACACACACACACACACACACACACACACACACACACACACACACACACACACACACACACACACACACACAATGTTTTCATCACTTGTGGGGACATTACATAGACTTACATTCATTTCCTGGAGACTTACCCTAACCCTAATGTCACCCAAACCTAACCCTAACCACTATTTGCCTATACCTAACCTAACCTTACCTAACCCGTAACCCTATCCTCAATCTTCACCCTAAAATGTAATGATTTAAATTGTGGGGACCTGTATTTTGTCCCCCCAAGTAAGGTGAGTCCCCACAATGTGACTCTATAAACAGGTTTTTGTCCCCACAATGTGAGTAATACATGGGCACACACATATACACACACGCTTCAGTTTCACTCTATATCAGTCTTTTTAGCCACTGAATCTCTCAGTCGTTTGTGCCACACATGACCACGTAGACAAGTAGATATAAACAGTAGACACATGCACGTGTGCACTCAACCATCCACATCCACACCCACACACACACACACACACACACACACACACACACACACACACACACACACACACGCATACACCACACACACACACACACCACACACACATAGAAGTCTGTGCTCTGTTCTTCTTGGCAACATGCAATCCAAAAAATGCAACAAAAGACAGTTATTGCTCATCATATCAGTCTTTGCCCATAGCCATGCAATGCGTAGCCATTGCATAACTGGAAGATTTACTTGTGAAATGTTTAGCTTGGAGGCACCCTGACTGCTGCCCGAAAAAAATACCACAATCACCCCATTTGTCTTTTCGTGTTTTGGTTAAAAAAACAGGAAAAAAGAAAAATCCCACATGCTAAAAATGAGCCTGGGGGATGGGGGGTGGGGGGTAGACAGAATGACTTACATTGAGAAGCTAACAATGAATTCAATTCATTGCCTCGGTTTGGCTGCAGTACTGAAGGACAAAAAATGAACCTGTGGTTAATGAGAACTTCTCTTATGCTCTAACCCTACGCCACCAGTTAGGAACCTCATGGAAACAGTGGGTTACATTCAGAGGAGACTCTCTCAGACATATTTTACAGATACTGAATATCCTGCATGCTGAGTCTCAGCCAAGCTACTGACATTGTCAAAGGCAAAACCTTATTACCTCCATGCTTTGTTTTTAGAGGTCAGCTCACCTAAAGCATAAAAAAACTCACTTACCTCTATCAGTATTTAGTTCTGCAGATAGGTTTGTTTTTATCTGCCTAAATTATGAGATATTTTTACACGACATTCTCTTTCCAGGTGTTACTCTGGACAATCCACAGAACGCACTTTCAATAATTCAATAATTCACATAGAGACTGTTTCTTAAATTGAAGGTAGTTCCACTCAAAACTGTGTGAGGCACATACTTTGGCATAGAATAACTAGGACAGTGTTTCTGGAAAACCAAAAGTATTTCCTTGGTTACCACATGAGGTAAGAGAAAAAATAAGGCTTTTTAGTTTGGATAAATCAACCCTTTAAAATTAGAGATGTGCTGAGATGGCCACTGCCAGAAATCTTATCTGGGTGATAATACAGAGTAAAGTATCTGAAATGTCAGTGTTTGGAGGAAATGCCAATACCAATAACTCTAAACCTCCAGACAGTTGTGCCAAAAAAGCTTCCTCTGTCTTCACTGTTTCCTCCCAGACATTTCAGGCATTCTGTAATGTCAAACAAGGCACTACGGCTTAGTCAGGATCATTGTTTTTGAGGATGGAAGGTGTGTTTTTTGCACTGCTGACCTGTGGGTGCTGAGATGGTGCTGGGTGCGCTGGTCCTACGGCCCCTCTCGGCAGTGATACTAATGGTGTACAGCATGCCAGGTGTAAGGCCCCTCAGGTTGTGAGTCTCAGAGTTGCCTGGGACAACCTCCTCAGCCCTGTGGCCATCAGCAGATACATAAACAAGTCTGAAGGAGTCCAGTTTGGCCAGGGGGCGTTTCCACTCCAGCATCATGGTGGTCTCTGTCACTTCTGCAACAGTCAGGTCCTTAGGAGAATCCAGGGCTAATTAGAGAGGTAGAGAAGAGGATTGGGTGCTATACAGGTAGGTACCAGATTAAAAATAGCATTTGTTAAGAACGTTTCTGTTGCTGTCTCCAGAAATGCTCTCTGGGTTGGAGATTGCTCCATGTGGAGAGAGAGGAGAGGCAAAGCCAGACATATATGAACTATAAAACAGAGATTTCATTAATACCATCACTTACAGTTAGACTGGTGTGGTCTACCAAGTAAAATGATCTGATAAAAGATATATGATTTTACAAATGGGGCATTAATTAAGTCTAAAAACTTGTCTGAAATAGAACATACTGAGGTGATCTCTCTCAGAGAACATTAGACCTCTCAGAGAACATTAGAGATGCTTGGTGGCTTATTTCTGTTAACAGACTTCCTGTTCTAGCTGTGTCATGGATTTGTTATGAAACAACAAAACAATATCATGATCATGAAACACAAGTCCTTCTGATGGACTATTACAGAGCCCTGGAGGTCTGATCTATAATGCAAGGTCTTGGATTTGTTTTTGATTTAAACTAAAACTCTTTCAAGTATGGACTTATGGAAGAACAAATGCCTTCTAGGCACAAGAATTACAGACAGAAAAAAATAAAGCTAATTGTACAAGTTGGGCAGTTGTAGACAAGGTCAACAGAAACATGCCATTAGTTGCAAATTTGCCAAGGGGCTGTGGAAAAGGATACAAACATGCACATTTGCTGTATGCACTTTATATACAATGGTTTATATGTGCATGTATGCATACACTATTTAAGGGAACACTTAATCATCACAGTATAACACCAAGTCAGTTAAATTTCAGGGATATCAACCAGTTCATTTAAGAAGCACAAGTGATTTTGACTCAATTACCACTGCTTTGGTGCAAATGAAAGTGACAACAGGTGCAATGGAGAGGCAAAAGCAATATAAGCCCCAAAATGGGAATGGTTTTACATGTGGTGACCACAGACAATTGCTCTCTCCTTATCCTTCCTGACTGATTCTTCCCTAGTTTTGAGTTCTGTTAGTGTCCTTGTCACTACTGGCCAGCACATCCATATGTGTGGTTGCAAGAAGGTTTGCTGTGTCTCCCAGCATAGTCTCAAGAGCGCGGAGGAGATACTAGGAGACCGGCGGTTACACAAGGAGAGCTGGCCAGGGCCATAGAAGGGCATCAACTCAGCAGCAGGACCGGTATCTGCGCCTTTGTGCAACGAGGAACAGGAGGAGCACTACTAGAGCCCTACAAAACAACCTCCAGCAGGCTACTGGTGTGCATGTTTCTGACTAAACTGTCAGAATCAGACTCCTGATGTCTTCTAGTGGGACCTGTGCAGTACAGCTAGATCGGCATTCGCCAGAGAACACCAGAATTGGCAGGTCTGCCACTGGCACCCTGTTCTCTTCACAGATGAGAGCAGGTTCACACTGAGCACATGTGACAGGCCTCAAAAAGTCTGGAGATGCTGTGGTGAACGTTATGCTGCCTGTAACATCATCCAGCATGACCAGTTTCGTAGTGGGTCAGTGATGGTCTGGGGAGGCATATCCTTGGAGGGTCACACAGACCTCCATGTCATAGCCAATGATACCCTGACTGCTGTTAGGTACTGGAATGAAATCCCCAGAGTGATTGTCAGACCTTACGCTGGTGCAGTGGGCCCTGGGTTCCTCCTGGTGCAGGACAATGCCCAGCCTCATGTAGCCAGAGTAGGTAGGCAGTTCCTGGATGATGAAGGCATTGATTCCATTGACTGGCCTTCCTTTTCCCTTGACCAAAATCCAATTGAGCACCTATAGGACGTTGTGTATCTGTGCATCCGATGCTGCCAAGTACCACCACAGACTATCCAGGAGCTCACCAATGCCCTGATCCAGGACTGGGAGGAGATCCCTCAGGACACCATGCGTTGACTCATCAGCAGCATGCCCAGATGTTGTCAGGAGTGAATACAGGCACAAGGGGGCCACACACACTACTGAGTCACATTATGAGTTGCCGTGATGAAATTTGTGCAAGTTGGATCAGCCTGTGATTTCAATTTTTTACTTTGATTTTCAGTATGATTTTGCCCTCAATGGGTTGATGATTTTGGCTTCCATTGACTGTTGTTACTTCATTTTGTTCTCAACAAATTATACAATGTACATCAGTAAAGATTTTCAACTTGAATAATTCGTTTATCATGATCAGATGTGTGATTTAACTGTTCCCTTAATATTTTTGAGCAGTGTATTTGTATCTAGATCTATACTATATACATATGCTTTATTTATGCTGGATTGGTCAATACATATATATATATATACACACACACACACACATATATATATATATATTTTTACAATTTTCTCATTAGAAAATGAGAATATGATTAAATACATGGCAAATAGTGTGGATTAAGTCCAATGCCCATATATAATGTGATTGTGTAGCTGCTGTCTAAGTGAAAACATTTTACCCGTCACTGCGTTGGTGGTTGTCGGCAGACTCTCCCGCTCATCTTTCACAGCCGTCACACCCATCCCATACTCTGTGCCCGGCCTCAGGCCTACATAAAAGGGCAAATTGCAGTAAAAACACTGTTATACATAAATAAAAAGCACTGTCAGGCTTTGTTTGTGCAAATCCACTGAGGTCACACTAAATGAACGATGGGGAGGCTCTGTTGTCAAGTGGCCAGCTGTTTCAGCTAATGGCTCCAGTACCTATGGCAAACACAAAAACGCTCTCATTTGGTTTGATTGCACAAAAGATTGCAGCCTAATTGTATTTCATGTTAACCCTGTGCTCACTGTGGAACATAAGTGTTGTATTTGCATTGATGGATCTATAGAGCCCTTGTTGTGAAGCAGAAACACTATGTTCTATGATACAGCAGGCTCTAGAGGACCTTTGGTCTCGACAATTAAGCCATCTCTCGGCCTGATCGCTTCTAATTCCTTTATTAAGTCCCACAGAGGTCATCACACACAGATTCTTGCAGCATGAAATTACACCTAATGGCCAGGAAACTCATTATCAATAAAATCACAAGCGTGAAGGCAATTACAGACAATAACCGTGTGAAAAAAAGTGCTGAGGTGTGCATGGTGAGTGACATCCGCTGAATGAACACAGTGCTTTATATCCACGGATGGGCATCCCAAGGACAAAGAATTGTGCTAGACAAAGACACTATAAGCCCGTTTTTTGGAAGCTTTTTTTTTTTTTGCTGGTTTTTCATGGTGTCTAATCCTGCCATGCAGTAGCACAGTGTAGAAACAAACTGAAAAAACACATCCGCCTCAAAGCATGGCTTTATAATGTCAGCAGTGCAGATAGATGGAAAACATGTCACTTTTCTTATTTGAGCAAGATCTCACAGTGAAACAAGCAGCAGTGTTATTCCATTTAGTCTGAATGCCAAACCCCCGGGTGGTTTTCTAATAAAGTGGCCCTTTTGTAAATGGGCTAACATTTCACAACACAAAACAAAGGCAACCCATTTTGGCAATGAGCTGAATATAACACTGACCATTTAACGAGGAGCACCAGTAACACTTGCCCAAGAATTAAGAGAATAAACACTTCACACTGTATAATTTTTTTTCCCCACAGACGCTTTTCAGCTGTGTCATTTGGATGCAAAGTGGTAATGGGCTAATGTGAACTCAAAGCAGATAAAAGAATGAAAACACTGAGTATGTTACTGTGAAACAGTCCATTCGTTTTGCTGGGAAGTTTTTTTCTGTTGCTGCAATGAGAACTTTTTTAGCCTTATTTCTCTGATATGGTGAGTGGGTGCAGGGTCATAAATGAATTAAACTCTAAGTTTTTCACTTTAACTCTGAAAGAAACCAATTTCAACCATTTTGCCTTCTCTCTATATAGATATATAACCAACCATATTGTATATATATCCATGACAACTAAATAAACTCCATCTGCTGATGAATACCTTGAGATGTGGTTGAAAACTTTGGAAAACTAGTAAGTGAACCTTCATGTTAAGATTAATGTACTTGGAGAAATGATGGCTGTGTGTGTACTTTGCACACTGATAGTAGTAATATCAACCTGATGTTTGTGTGTGTATGTGTGTGTGTGCGTGTATGTTACTGGGATCCAGTACCGCTGATCTTGGCCTGGGTGCTGTCCTTGGATCCAGGTGGGAAGAGCAGCTCTCCATGGTCACCTCCGGACAATGGTCCATACTTGATGCGATAGTTATCCACCTGAGCTTGGCTGTTCTTCCACTCGAGAGTAATGCTCTCGTCTGTCAGCTCCACTATCTGCAGGTCTCTAGGGGCGTCCAGGTCTACAACACAGAAATGGCCTTTAAGCAGATGTAACCTTAACACAAATTTACCAGCATTTCTAATCTAGGCCCACATCTTAAGTAGAAGCCAAAACTTACACTGGGAAATTTTCCTCATTATTGTACACCACCCCCCACCCCCCAAACCAGCATGCTGCTCATTAAACAGTTAAAGGTTGTAACAGTTTTTTTTTTCTGAGAAGACAGTTCTAATATTTTAGGCAAAACATTCAGGTAGATCTATTTTTTGGCCCAACACAACACATCAAACTGTTGTTTCAGTTCAACCTGTGAGGAAAGACTCATAGACAGGAATGCTGGTCTGTTCTCCCCTCCGAGCCATCAGTGACACCTCGTAGTGGGTGTCAGGGGTGAGGCCTTCTAGGTGGTACTGCGTGTCGCTAGAGGACAGCTCCACCATGTTGCGATCAGCAGGGTTGGAGCTCGGCCCATATGAGATGCTGACGCCATCCACTGCAGCTACAGGCTGGAACCAGGTCACCAGTGCTGTAGTGTCCGTTATGTCCCTGACGTCCACCTGGCTGGGGGCATCAATCACTGGAAAAGGGATGATAGTCACATAGTTTTTAGCAAAATTCCAGTTATTTCTATTTGCAAAAACATATTACATGATCAAAGTTGTTTCATGAAAGATTGTTAAAATAGATTTTTTTCAGTAGTTAAGTTAAAGTCATTCTTCATTTTGTAGTATTTGAACTGAAAAGCGTCCACTCAGCAAGTACTAAGCTGTTGCTGCCAGTCAATTAGTCTTGTGTGTGTGAGTCCTCTGAGTGAATCAACTTTTACCAAAGGTTCATTTATTAGCAGAACACCATTATGAACAGAATTCTTCTTCATAAAATAACACACAACCATCAAAGGATAGCTTCACGATTCATTTCCATTGAAAGCACAGTGAAAAGGAATCTTTTAATGTACAGTGTGGACAGGAGGAATGATTACAACAAGAAAAACTTGTTTCAGTTTGGGCATCTGACAATTGTTTTAAGACAGACTCAAAAATTGCGAACTTGTCCTTTAACTGTAGGATGGTCAAAGCTGAAGTAAAAAAACAAAACAAAACAAAACAAAACAAAACAAAACAAAACAAAACAAAACAAAACTGTGACTGTGAAGCCAGAGGTTTAATTCCAGCAATGCTTGATGTCATGTGCCCTGTCAAAGTAAATCTTTTGTTTCAGTGATTTTTTGTCTGATAATATTTCATCACATATTATGAAACTGTACCTCAGATTTCCATTTACTTTATTTTGATATTACATTTTCATAGATGATCAAAAGATTAAGGAAATAAATATTGAAATCATTCATGTAATTCATTAAATAAGCAGTAAATTCCTCCCTAAAATATATACATAGAACATCTGTTGTGCAATAAAGAGCCATGTAAGACACTGCAAGATTTGTGTAATGACTAGCAAATTCCAGAAAAACAAACAAATTGTTGCCTGTTATCATGATGATTTTCTGATGATTATCTGATGTAGCTCAGACACTATGTTGCACAAAACTGAAGCTGCATTCAGCACACTATGTAAATCCACCCTAATAACAACATGTGCTTGGTGCAGGGTCATTAACAGAAGTATAAATTACTGAAAAGTACCTGAATCTCTTTGTGCGTCCCTCATGTAATGTCTGATAACATTCAATGTCTTCTTAAAGTAAATCTCCAATGCAAGAACATTTGCAGTTTTCCAAATGTTAAACAATTAACATATCTTGTTGTTCTTTGTTCCATTACAGCTCTGCACAAAACTATGGCATTATATCTCTGCCTGAATAAATATAATGCCATACCGCTCTGACTAGGATATCCCAGAGGAACCCTCCTAACCTTGGCAGTGTGAGTGCTTTGCTACGTTGCTAGCTAGCCACAGCTAAAGTTGTTACAGTCAGCACATTAGCTGTTTGGTGAATAAGCACAGACTGTACAAGCAGTTCACAAGGCAAAAATCTGCTCTATGTTCTGTCTGAACACAGTTCCTTCACAGTTTCCCAGTGAGTATCTGCTGTCTTATTTCAAGCAGTATACAGATAACCACCAAAATTAGCTCAATATACAGAAGATTTGATTGGTTGCATCACATAGTATGAAAGAAGGGTCATGCTCTTGGTAACACAGTCACATAGCAGACACTGCAGTTCATTTACATTAGAAGACTGACATAAAAAAGTGGAAATATCTGTAAGATATTTGCAAATTAAGAAATTGTTTATGGTCATGGTCAGTGAATGCTGATTTAAAACTTATTTGTCTTACTGTCAAACTTTGTGTTTGTGTCTTGGTTTTCTTTCTTTCCAGCTAGAATTTGTGTTTGAACAGAAGCAGACATTTTTCATTATTTTTATATCACTAGTAGTGTTGGTGCCTTGCTCTGCTCATTGATGGAATTGAACTCCTACCATGAAGGTAGGAAGCACATGATTGAGCCAGGAGGGGTGGGGTGGGTTGGAGGTATAAATAGTCAGGGTGTTATATGCATGAATACAGTCATTTCAACAATGCAACTGCTGAAAAATGTAACAACACTATTGCATTTCTGAGATTATTCAAGATATTTACAGATCAAATCCCCACCACATGAAGGGTACCTTTTGACTGGCACTAAAATTGATTTGCCACATGCAAGCAACTTTGGGAACGTCAACCCTCTGTGCAGCATTGATAAAATGAAGAATCTGCATTTGAACTAAACACAAATTTGTCATCTGAGGAGGATGTGAGTGTGTGGTTTGAGGGTCACAATAGGTCTCTACTGGAAGGCTGGTGTCCCTCTCAGCCTCACTGCTTGACTGACTGGTGCCTCCCACACATGGTGGGTTAGGTTGGAGGGGGAGGAGAGAGGGGAGAACGGAGGCACTCACTTCACATGATTATCCCCTCAGCATGCAAATCTCACAGTATACACCCACAAGTCAGTATAATGGGAGACATTAAGAGAGTCTGAGTAACACAGAGAACTCTGAACCTCATTATCTAGAAGTAGTGCTGATACCTGAGCGCATATATATATATATATATATATATATATATATATATATATATATATATGTATATATATATGTATATATGTGTGTGTGTGTGTGTGTGTGTGTGTATGAGTGCATGTATAAACAGTAGATATGAAAAACATTCATCCCCTTTGATTTTTTACTTTTTCTTGTGTTAAAAGGTTTGTTCAAAATACATCCATGAAGAATTGTTGGTCAAAAATGTATAGAGAGAAATTAACTGATGAATAGAAACTGCCCTTTTGCCTATTGGCCTATTTTTCATCAATATTGAAAGTCAATGATTACATTTACGTGCACAGTAACTTTCCATTATATATATATATATATATATATATATATATGTGTGTGTGTGTGTGTGTGTGTGTGTGTGTGTGTGTGTATATATATATATATGCTGTCTC
>JBBMOE010000004.1:9737527-9749974 GCA_037975065.1 Chaetodon trifasciatus
CAGCAGTTCGCACAATATGTTCCAATAACATTCATCATCATCATCACAGGTTTCTATTCGGTAACTTTCCCACAATGTTCTAAGAATGTTGTGCATGTGTGTTTTTGGTCATTCCCAAAATGTTTGAGTGACCACAAAGAGGAACATTTTGGGGGGTAATTTTAACATTCTCTTAGGTTCTCTTGCTTTAAAGTGCTTTATACGTACATGTCTCTGACTTTGAACAATATGTCATCGTACAAAAAGTTCATTAAACATTTAAACTTTGTTTCAATTTTGAATAAGCTAAAATTTTGATTTTGAATTTTGACTGCTTGTTAGATTTGAATCAATAATGTTTCATTACATTGTTTCAATACATATAATCAGCTGAAATGTAGCTGCAGGCAGACTTTGTGGGTAACGGTTGAATTAATATTAATTCAGTATGAGTTATGGTTGGAAAACCAAATTTATTCAACAGCCAAAGAAAGCAATTTCTGAAGAAATGAATACGAATATGAATGCTGGATGTGGAAAAGCTGATGCTAAACTGCACTGCTGGCTGTAAAAGTTCAATAATACCAATAATGTATGAAAGATGTGGGATATTTAAAGCTTTAAATGAAATTTCTGCCTTAAGGTACAAATGAGCAGATAAGAGTTGTAAAGAGTATGAATAGGGCTGGACAAGAAATAGTGTAAGATGCAAGATTGGAGCTAAACTGCATAGCTGTAACATTTTATGAAGATGTAGCTGATGGCATGTGAAGAGCTGGAAAAGTGGGAAAAAATCTCATTAGTATGAAAAGTTGAATCAAGCCCATAATGTCAGAAATGTGGAACATTTTAAGGTTTGAATAGAGATTCCATGCTGAGTGTTGTTGTGGTTGGTGATAAGGACAGGGAAGGGGGTCCAGGGAGTGAGTGGAGGAGGTAACTATTTTTTTTTTTTTTTTGACGCTGTTGTGGTTCTGGGTTAGAGAGTGTGTTGTTCGGCGGTATTCTATACGCTGTGGTCGTGGCCAACAGCATCCAAGTTTAGGTGAATAAATGCACTAAATGCAAGGTAAACGCTTTTCATGGTGTTCCATCATATCTGTCCTTAGCAGGATGTTACAGTATGAATGCGCAGACAGACTTGAAAAATTAGGGCTGTACCTGAGTCAGAATGTTGTAAGTCAAATCAGATTTGCATTGTATCCACGGCCACTTTTTGATGCACAGCAAGTAATTTATACACACCTCTGTGAATGGGTACCTTCATCAATTTTTCAAACGATAGACCAGGATCCAGTGACATCATTTGTATGTCAGTGGACGTTGTTACATTTAAAAGAATACATTACATTACCAGCTCTGATCTTACTGCTAAGTGTACAAGAAAAGGTGATGATAGGCCTCTAATGGCATTTTCATGCATACTTCTGTAATTCCTAGTAAAATGCAGACTATTTTAAGTGGCCTAACCCACTGCTAGGTGGAGCTGCAATTTATTAAAGCTGCAGTAGGTAAGATTGAGAAGAGAGCAGACTTAGCCTGAAAATTTGAACCAACACAAGTTCCACGTCATTCCCCCTCCCTCTGTGCTGCACTCATGCCCTGCCTCCAAGCCCCTCCTCCCTGCGGTGTCTGCGCGGCTGCCGTGACAACCAGTAATGTTAGCCTTAGCATCGGAAACAAGCTAGCTCTGCCCAGCCACTACATCACAGTCACTAACATACTGTACGCACTGCCGAGTGTTATTGTAACAATCACCATGTTAACTTTATGATTATTTGTTGTTTTAGCTGTATATGCTGTTGTTGGCAGCAGCGCTATGGGCAGTTTCTCCTTCGCAGGTGGCTGTTGCTCTGCCATAGCTTTCACTAGCCTCCTGATGCCACTCACAGACCTGTTTGACTGAGCGGCAGCCAACAGCATGAGTGGAGGCAGGGGGCGGTTCACAGTGTGTGTGAGTAGTGATTGACAGATGTCAGACACGCCCTCAGACGCTCCTCTGGCTCTGATTGGTTGTTTTGTGTCAGGTGCGGTGGATTCTTGCAAACCGCAGTAGGAGCAGTAGGTGGGACCAATGGAGCCGTTTTTTTTTCGCAGATTAGATGTTTCATGTACTGCAGTCTGGGCATAGGGACACTTTTAGTAAATATGACCTACGTTACCTACTGCAGCTTTAAACTTGCTGAATGTGGTAGACATTGCAACACCTGTTGAATCTGCTTTGCTGAAACAGTCACAACTTGCCCAGTTTGAGTTCAGCTTTAAGTTTCAGCCTGGGAAGCCAGCCACTGAGGCTCACTGACAGTATATTGAACAACTTTGACAAGAATTGGAGCACTGGTTTAACCTACCCCAGTCAATACCTAAAGACACCTTAAATAGCTGGTAGTTGGTGATACGTCTGGCAAGTGAAGTCATGAATTCAACTCTTTCGCTTTCTTTCTCTCTTTACTGTATATCGATCCCCAGCCCTGAGCTCCTCAGACTGTTACAAGCCACTGAGCTTAATTGTTGAAGGCGCCTTGGAGATAACTCACAACTTACCAATAGGGTTCAAAATCCATATCTCTTTTAATATCATCGCTAAATCACAACAAAGTAATAAAATCTAATGAGCTAATCACTCATAATTACAGAAAGAGTAATTACAGAAAGCATAATTTAATTCCAGTACTAGGCAGTGCTCCTCAACCTGTGGATGCTGGTGAATCAGGAACCTTAACTGAACCTTCTTTAGAGGACTGCAACTACATATGTGCTGACAAAATCTCAAAACATCATAGCATATTATTTTAACAAATAAATCATGTTTATTTTTTCACCAATGAAAGAGCTGATTACAAGATTTTACTTTTTGTTTTTAAATCTTTGATTGGGCTAGCTCCAGCACCTCTCAGTGACCATATCACCTTCCTAGAACACTAAGGTTACCTGGTAAGCTGTTGTTTTCCATCCCAAAGAGTTATTGAGGCCGAAAGGTTTTCTGTGGTTGGGCCCAATTTATGGAACTGCCTCCCTCAACATGTTCTTTCAGCCCCCAATATTTAATGTTTGAAGTCCAAGCTAAAAACCCACTTTTATCGACTGGCTTTCAGTGTGTCTTTGGTATCTCTCATTATGTGTCTATGTCAATTTCTTTACTTCTTGTTTTCTCATTTTAATGTGCAAGGGCACTTTGGTCAACCACGGGTTATTTTTAAATTGTGCTATATAAATAAACTCACTTGACTAACATGAAATGTCAGGAATGTCCAGCCCATTTCAATAATATGTTAGGAACCTATGCAAGGTGGCGACCTGTTTTTGCATTTAATGTGGACATGTCTATGTGACAATTTATTCCACAATAACCTGTATTTCTGGGAAATCACACCTGCACAATCTGCAGCATTGGATAAGACAGATGAAAAGGGAGTTTAGGTTTGTTCTCCTGCAAAGGTGTTTTGAATATATTGGTTAAGATTGATACTTAAACAAGTGAGATTACAATTATTACATATATATCTTTAATTCTTACTACTGGCATTTAATTTTATCTACTTTTCTAGAATCCATCAGTCATCAACCTCCATTGTATGAACTGTATCAAGTTTATGAAAATCTTATGTTTATAAGGGTAATAAAGGGCATAGTATGCATCAAGACTGATAAGCTAGGGCAGGGGTCTGCAACCTTCAACATCAAAAGAGCCATTTTGGCCCCTTTCCCGACAAATGTGGAGGCACATAACCTATTTGACCCCCTAAAATGAAGATAACACAACATATAAAGTTTTACAGTTATGATATGTATAAAAGAACTATAGTTTACTGCATTTATGAAATCCTAGAACTACAAAAAGAAAACAATTGCTGTTTTATTGCTGTTTTATTGCTGTAACAAAGGGTTTATTAGGGTATTTATAAGGGTTTCTTTCAAATAAAATAGATGCAGGACTATCTGAGTCCTATTTGTGGGGGGAAAAAAGCAGCCCACTTTGAAATTAATAAAACATATAGCTGCAGCATATTCGCTTTAAAAAGAACAAACATAAAAATATGGCAGTTTATATTTAATTATGGCTTTAGTCCATTTCAGTGTGCCAGCATCCTTTTTTTTTTCCTCAGTCACGTATAGCAATCAACTGTCGAGCCTGAACATACAACTACATCAGTTCAGGGTCCAAGCTTAAAGCTTATTAAATTATTTTCTCACTTGATTAATGTGATTTCTGTTCCTGAACATCACTGCAGCACTTATCTATATCAGGGGTGTGCAACGTGACATTGATCATCACATAAGCTGTCATCCATGAGGCGTGAGCGATGTTTGCTTTTTAATGTAGCTCATGCTGGAGAAAACCTGCTCACATAAGCATGTGGATCCAAAGATCATGTTCTTGTGTCGGGAATGGCATTCCAAGTTTCAAACACGTTTGTTGGGTTTGGGGAGGTTTTCAAAATCACTTCATTTGTGTTACTGAGCAAGAATGGCCTTCTGACGGGCAATGGCAACTGCTGACGTGTAGAATGTGACGCATGTTTTGATCAACAAAATATTAAAAGCCTTTTTATTTTAATGTTAAATCACCTCAATCTCCAACATAAGAAGTATTTCATTGAAAAAAATGAAATAAAATAGCCATTGTTGATTCACATTATTTTTTTTCAAAGCTTTCAAAGCAGAAATACCAAAGAGCTGCATGTGGCTCCAGAGTCGCGGGTTGCCAACCCCTGAACTATGGCAAAACAACAGTTGAAGACATACCACCTCTTTATAATGCACACCTGTCAACATTTGGATCTGAAAAGTGTACACATTGTCAATCCTAGAATTACCACTTGGCAAACACTTGCTTTGGAATATCAGAACAACGAGGACTGAGTTTACTAATTCCTACATTAAGTCAGCGACTACAGTTACATGGTCAGAATTAATACACCTGGCTGAAAGTGAAATGCTGTGAAAATTATATCAATGAAAACACAAAAGGGCCTGAAGGTAATGCACATATCACTTATACATTATGCTTCAGTTGTGAATTTGAGAGAAGCTACTGGCAAGTGAAACAAATGGTAGGACTGATTATGAAAATGAATGGGAGAGATAGCATAAATATAGTCATTGGTAGAGCATGTTTCTATACCTCTTGGGCATGCTAAACCTTGGCAGATTTGTCATGCTGGCTCATGTTGCCTTTCCCTCCATCTGTGTGGCATATTTTACAAAAAGCATGACTTTGAGCAAGTTTGTTCATCATCAAGTGAGGGTAAGCCTCCTCCCATTTTGGTGAGATACTTTTCATTCATAAACTTCTAATCTTTTTTAACAAGCACTCCATCCCTCTCATGTTCAACCTTCTTGTTCTTGTTTTTTTTTTTTTTTTTTTTTTTTTTTTTCTTATTTCCAGTTGCTCTTTGTCAATAGATGTTACAGTTAATGTTCTACATACTGCCACCTGCTGTACTGCATGGGAATTCAGCAAACACATCAAATAAGCAGCTATGCCTCCTGTCAACATTATAGTCTGCCCTTTTTGGTTCGGAAAGGTTGAAAATACAGGATATTTAAGGTAGCACAGTGGGAAAATAATAATATATACTACAAAATCCTCAGAAAACAGTGGGGTTGACAGGTCTGCACAATGTTGTGGATTAAAATTTGTGCCATTATCTCATCACCCATCTGAAGATTTCTACTACAAACTATTTACAAACAGAACTTAACTCTCTATTGCATAGGTCCAAGGCAACAGTTTAACACAGTGGAGGATAAAGTTAGAGAACTAACTGAAAACCTGTACAAAACAAAAGAACGATAAGCTAGTTAACAGCAACAATGGGCACTCACTTGTAATGACATTCTTGGAAGCAGGTGGTCCATGCTTGTTGTTCTTCACCACCTCCAATTTGACCTCATACTCCTGGCCAGGGCCCAGGCCAGACTGCTCAAAGGTGGTCTCTGGACGGCCAAGGGAGTTAAGAATCTCACCATCCTCCTCTTTCTGCCAGCACCAAAAAACACCAGTCATCAGCCACTACAAAGATTATCCTGGCATAATTTGTGGGGTGGGAAGAAAAAACTGCCAAATAATACATAATACACTCTGGGTGGCGTTTGGACTGAAGAGTTGACAGGGGAGTCAGTTTAACAGAATGTGGCTTGTAGCAGATCCCAGTTGCACTGTGTCTATGTTAAAGTTTCTATTACAGTTTCTTTACTCAAAAAAGAAAATAAAGCATTAAACAGAGTGATATTCACTCTGTGCTATATGGCCATTGGATCTGTCATAACATTTTAACAGTTTTAAATGCTAGGTTTTTTCATTCTGGCCTGACAAAACTATTTTACACAGGATAAACACCCTTATCGTCATATAGGCACATTGGACAATTACTGAATTTTGAAGTAGGGGTCTGCAGTGGGTCATATGTGGTTTTTACCGGAGGAGAATGTGGATAATGATAGAGGCTGCAGTAGGCTCTCAAGCTCAACCACCCTCGTGGAATACAGAAGCTCCTGTAACATGTTAGGTAGCAGGGCTTACTGTGTTTCTGAAGATGAGGTTCCAGCCATCAAAGGGAATGTCCAACGGGTCCCACTGTACCTCCACTGATGTCTCCCTTACTGACTTGAACTTGAGTCCCTCAGGTTCAGGCAGATCTGGGAGGCATATAACAAAACTTTGACAACATTTCATCTAGATTTACGTACTTCTTTTGTAAACCACTACAAAGAGGACCGACATACATGTAGCCACCCTTGCACTGACAGGAACACTCCTTTTGTTGTTGAGCACAGCATAGACACTGATCAGGTACTCAACGCCCGGCTCAAGCTCCCGAATAGTGGTCATCTTCTGGTCACCTGGAACCTGCATGTCCAGCTCCAGGCCTCCAGGGGCAGTGGGTACATATGTGATCAGGTATTCAATCACACGCATCTCATTCTCCCAGGACAGGTCCACTGTTTCTGGGGTGACCTCCACCACTGTTAGATCCTTGGGCGGTGAGACTGTGGAGAGATACTGATTTCAGTGATGTGTATTGTGATTTGATCTGAAGACTGAGTACAGGATTCAGAGCCACGTAGACATTTTTATATTTGTCACTGAAGGCTGATGTTGTTATATAATATGATATAAAAGGGCTCCACCTGATGCCACATGGTGAGTACATCTGTAGGTGGACAGAACAAGTGACCCTGCTCCGCATTTTTAGATGCCAATCTAAATGAAAGACCTTATATTTTAGATTTTGCTAAATGGTCACAAACATCAACTTTGTGTGTCTGCGATGCTGGAAAAGCTCACTGTAGGAATTTACAATACAACAACATACATTATGACAAAAAAAAAAAAAAAATTGAGTAGCATTGAGAACAAGGTCACTTATCCCAACAAGACAATGGGTTGTGTCGACTTGAAATCTGGCTGTGTCTATGTTGTTTTATTTAAAAGCTGCACTCATCAAAGTTTTTACATGAGCAACGGGTTAAATGACTGTGTAATGTGAGAGGAGTCTCATATTTACAAATCCACAGAGCATTCTGACTTTTTTGACACCCACCGGTAGTATGATACAAGACACTGTAGCAAACATGGAGAAAATCCTGTAGAATGTATTGCCTAAATAGCACGTCTAAGAATTAATTCTGTTAGAACTGAAATGAACCAGTAGAAATTTGCACAGCATGCATGCATGGTCGATCTTACCCTCAGAGCAGTCGTTCCCAATGAAGCCCTCATCACAAAGACACACTCCATTCTCACAGCGCCCCTGGTTCTGACAGTCATCTGGGCAGGTCAGTATTGAGCAGTCCAGGCCAGTAAAACCCTCATAACACATGCAGTTGCCATCAACACAGTAACCTCTATCAAGGCAGCTCCGAGGACACATCTTCTCACTGCAGTCCTCACCAGAGAAACCCTTATGACAAACACACTGTCCGTTCACACACTGACCACGGTCCAGGCAGTCATTGGGGCAGGTCAGCTCACCACAGTCTTTCCCCTTGAAGCCGACGAAGCACATGCAATTGCCATCTATACAGTCTCCACGTCCCATACAGTCTTTTGGACAGGTCTTGATGCTGCAGTCCTCCCCATTGTAGCCTTTGTCACATATGCACTGTCCGTTAACACAGTGGCCACGGTCTTGGCAATTGTTAGGGCAAGAGAGATCGCTACAGTCTTCGCCTTGGTATCCTACGTTGCATACACATTCTCCATTAATGCACTGGCCCCTGTTGCTGCAGTTGTCAGGGCATGAGAGGATGGAGCAATCTTCACCCTCAAATCCTGGATCACAGATGCACTTCCCATTGAAGCAATGGCCTCTCTCATTGCAGTTCTTGGGACAGGTGAGCTTTGAGCAATCCTCTCCACTGTAGCCAGTCTGGCACACACACTGGCCATTCATGCACATGCCACGGTTGTTACAGTTGCCAGGACAAGTCAGCTCACCACAGTCTTCCCCAGTGTAGCCCTCTTCACAGTAGCAGGTGCCGTTGATGCACCGTCCGCGGTCATAGCAGTCATTTGGACAGATGAGTTCGGAGCAGTCGAAGCCTGTCCATGGCTCGTCGCAAACACAGTCATCATCCACACAACGTCCGCGGCCAAGGCAGTTGTTGAGGCAGTTGGTCTGGGTGCAGTCCTCTCCAATGAAGCCCTCCTCACATTGGCAGGACCCATCTACGCAATGGCCATAGTCACCACAGTCTAGCAGGCAGAGCTCAATACCGCAGTCATCCCCACCAAAGCCCTCAAAACACTCGCATTTGCCATCCACACAGCGGCCCTGGTCCTGGCAATCATTGGGGCACTCAGGTTCAGTGCAGTTGGGACTCTTCCATCCAGGCTCACATATGCAGCTGCAAGTATCAGTGCTCCAATTCCCATGGCCATTGCAGTAGGGCTTTGTGGACACTTCACCTAGGGAAAGGCAAGAAAGAAAAAGGAAGTCAGGGGAGTATTAGTTTTACAGTTTGCTTTCTTTACATTTTACCAGAGTTACACTATTGTCACGTGGTATTACAGTTGCAAGTTTCCAAACTCTCTTTAGTGGTATATGCAAGGATGCCTTAACAACCCATAAACCATAACAGCTGGCTGCTAAAAAGCTTTGCATTATTCAAATTCAAGCCATGACGAGCCAAATAGCAAGAAAACATTAACTTCTTGAAAAGGATAGTGAGAATTTTTCAAGTCAACATTAGATTATTATTATCGTAAAATGAGGACTGAAGTAAAATCATACAAGCTCACCCTAAAACAAAAAGAGAAATGGTGTTTAATAATCTGGGAAATGAACTCCCTGGATTAAATCTGAGGTTACAGAGCTTGGTTTTACCCTAAATTCAAATCTAAGATTCATTCATCAACAGGGTGACAAAAACTTCCTTTTTCTACATCAAACAATTGCAAAAGTATGACCATATATCAATCAAAAAGATGTTGAAAATCTGATTCATGCCTTTACTTAAAGCCAACTGTAACATTCTATTCACTGGCCTCCCGTAACAAAAATACTGAGACATCAGCTAATTCAAATCAATGCAGTTCGGCTATTAATCAGAACCAAGAGGGGAAAACACATTAATCCAGTTTAGCTGCTCTGCAAAGGCTTCCTTAATGGACTAGAACCAAAGTACACCGCTGAATACCTTTTTCACTACTTGTCTTCCAGAGCAATGCAATCATCTGCTGCTAGTCTGTTGGAGGTTTCGGTAACAGCCCAAAGAAAATCAGGGATGCAGTTCAGTTCACTTTACTTACTTTAATTACTTTCCTGATAACAGGATATTTATTTTATTCTTACAATTCACTGTTATTTTTCCTTCTTATGTTATGCATTCCCTTTATTCTATTTTAATTCTTCTTCTTTCTTTTTTTTTTTCTTATTTTCACTATGTGGGTTTATCTTCCATCTTATTTTTCATGCATTCATAAAATTTATGTCAAGCACTTCCGCGTCCATGCAATTTCTTTGTTGTAAAGCACTTTGCAGCACAGAGCAATTTCTTGTGTGAAAGGTGTTATGCAAAAAAGTTTATTATTATTGTTGTTGCTTTGTTGTTGTGGTTATAAATAATGTAAAAAAAATACTTTTGTTTCCATTTGGACAGTGATTAATTTCGTTTCAAATTATTAATTTAATCTATTTTCATGTCTTAACATGTTGATTTCCACACTGCCATAAAATCAATGGAAAACGAAAAAGTAGAGAGATGGGAAATGGGAGGGCAGTAATGTAAAATACAGACAGCTTGTGGTTAATGAGCTAAAAAATGGAAAGCAATTGCTATAGCCTTTCAGAATGTATTGCCTGGAGCACCATTGAAATTAAGCTGCATTTATTCCCTTATTTGAAAACCTTATTCATGACCTTTCTAAAATGAGCACATTAGAAATAACTTTCAGAGTTGACCACAGGTAAAGTATAAACATACTGCCATTGCAGCACATTAATTACAGTACAAGTATATACGGTGAAAGATATAGAATTACCTGTAACTTGAGCTCCACAGCAGCCTGACCCACTGTTGCACTGTTCCCTCAGACTAGAAAGCTCTGACTCCAGCATCTCGAGTCTATTTAGGATATCCTTGATGTCTGGCAGCTGGTTGTCACATCCACATGCCTGCTTGGGGATACTGATGCGGTGTGTGAAAACAATCTGATTGTCGCCATCCTCTGTGTGCTCCATGTGCTCAGTGTTTTGCATGTCCATCGGGGTGCTCTTGTGTTTGAGCTCAGTGCCTCCAGGTGAGTCAAGGTCCACGGAGCAGAGGGATGTAGAGGGGACGTTGATGTTGTAGACGTGGTTGAACACTACTGGCTGGTCAGGGTGGGGCAGGGTGAGGTTCTCCTGGGTTTTCTTAGGCATCAGAGCATCTCTACGGTGGCGGATTATCTTCTTGACCAGGCCAGCAATGGAGAGATCAAAGAGCAGGACCATGGTCACACAGCCTAAGAGGATGCCTTTCATTTCCATGATTACAGCCAGGCACTGCAGCTTCTGTGAAAGTAGCAGCTAAGTGCTCTTCAGGTATCAAATAGGTATTTTTTTTTTTCTAGAGTGGAAGAAAATACAGACAGACAGGAAAATGAGGAAGATTGATTCATTTTGAGAATTTACTTTCAAGCCACATAACTTTGTCATACAGTTGTTTTTTTATGTGGAACACATACAGCACACATACAACACACAGCAGTCCACACAAATTTTGTTGGATTCTGGTTTGTCCTTGCCATTCAGGATATCTTCATTAACACAGCCCCACCACACACACATACATCCACACTGGGGACCATAGTTGGACTGAAATATTATAGTATCCCACTAAAAAGCAATTAACCTTCTTCTGTTGCCCCTAACAAAAGACCACTTCCAATCCTGTTGCTGCCTCTGACCCATTTAAGCCCTCCTGCTCCCAACGGAGAAGACACACAGTTAGCAGATGACATTGGGGCATTCTTTTCACAATTCCTCCAAGGACCAAGAGTGGCAATTACTGCAGGCACTGCATGTGACCCTTGGGATCTGAAGCTTCCTTCTTCTGTCCACATTGAGACAAGTTGCCACAAACAGCCTTGCAACACCTGCATGGTGGGGAGCCTACTCTTTTCTCCACAGTCCAAACAATCCAAACTGACAGCTTAATACCAGTTTATGGTTAGACCATCTGTGGGGACAGAGGTCTGCACAAATTTCCCTGCTACCTGCAAAAAAGCTGGTCAAGTCTACTCTGGGGTATCTTTTATTTCTGTAACATGAATCTTACAATTTAAAAAATGTGCTGAAGTTGTGGCAACATTAAAATAAGCAACCTTTTCTTGTTTTTTTTGTTTTTGTTTTTGTTTTTTTTACGTTAAGGATACAGATTGGTTAAAGATACTACTGTCTTGCTGCATGCAGGTCTGGGTCTGCTGTATCAAACACTAAGTGTATTAATGAATTCTTAAACCAAAATGGGAAACAACATGATGAATATAGATTCTGTGCATGGCTGCTCTAAAGGTTAATACCAGCTCTTAGCACCCAATATGAAAATGTCTGGGCAGCAGACATGAAAATGCATGATTGCAGGCATACAACATATTCCAACCCTGTGGTGGAATATGTATGTAAGAGGTTTAATTTTCTCAGCTATACCTGACTAAGTGGCACTGATGTGAATGCAGCAAAAACAAGCGGCATCTTTCCTGGCCATTTTCTTGTGTGCAGGGACAGGGAGGCTGACAGTCAGCAGGTAATTTCCAAGAGGAAGAGGGGCTTGGTTTCCTCATCCCAATCCCAGCCTGACATGTGATTAGGCAAGCTGACAGATGAGCTCAGCTTGGAGGGATCCCACGGCTTCACCCCAGCCCTCCCCTGTCCCCTGATTAGACAGGCAAGGATGAGCATCTCCATGATAGGTAGACTGTAAAAGTGCTAATGTAGCTTGCTGATGGGAGCACTGAGGATCTGGAACCCTGACAGATCC
>JBBMOE010000004.1:9750362-9796071 GCA_037975065.1 Chaetodon trifasciatus
CACACACACACATACTCCTCCACACCCCTACCCGTCCACCCTTCTCCCAACACACATCAATACAGTCAGACCACTGTGCCCAAGCATCACAAACTAGGGATTAAATCAACAAAATAGCCAGAAAATTGCTTTGAGTTGCTGTTAAGGTTTTAGTTCTGGGCAGATGGTTGGCTTTCTCACATTGAAGGCTGGCTGCTCTCCACATGGACTTCTGAGCAAAGCAACTCTGAGAGACCAAAGCAGGCTTTGTGTGAGAATCTGTGACTCTGGCAAAACTCAGCTTTATTCAGAAATAGATGGAGAAGAGACTTCCACAGTCAAAGAAAACTTCTGATTTGGCCTTTTCTCCTCTTAGCTGCCACCTATTACTCTTTAATATGAAGCAGAACAATCACAATAAGGGAATCTGAGTGTGACCCTGAGAAAGGCAGAGCTGATCCCTCTGTTTGGACTTTCTTCATGAGCACCCTGTGGCCCTGACACTATGCTAATGCAGCTGGTTGCTGGCACTGTAGACATAGACTTGATACAATCTGACTGCTTCTGCTTTGTTACTCCCTCTCTTGGGTTTGCTCTATAGTTAGCTTCTCAAATAGCAACAAAGCTTATTGCCCGCCTTTTGGCTGAATGTGAGGCGAATTTTACCAGGGGAAACCTGCTGGCACACACACATTTGGTGCAACTGATCTAAATTACCCTGTGGTGAATGAGTGGTAAGGAAACACTTGAAGTTGTGTACCTCACACAGTGGAGAGCTACAAACGCTTTAAAGATCCAGTTGTGGTTAGACCTCTTGCTACCAGGACAATTAAATTAATTTCACAGTATTGTTATTTTAGTGTGTGTGTGTGTGTGTGTGTGGGGGGGGGGGGGTGCCAATCAAACAGTCAACCCTGAACCTTTACCCTAACCCGGTGAAGCATATTTCATCCTTATAAGGTTACTTATCATTCACAGAGGAAAGCATAGGTTGTTTCAAGTGTGTGACAAAAAGACCAGTCTCATTAAACATGCGTTTAATATTAACATATCCATATACATTACATGTGTACCATGCAACTTAAAATGCAATTCAGTGGTTTGCACAAGCCTTCCTTAACAAAAAAACCCATAGACATCACCAGACGCTGGGTTTTGTCCCTGGTGATGCTCTGCCAGGCCTCTACTGCAACTGTCATCAGTTTCTGCTTGTTCTTGGGGCATTTTCCCTTCAGTTTTGTCTTCAGCGAGTGAAATGCATGCTCAATTGGATTCAGGTCAGGTGATTGACTTGGCCTTTGCATAACATTCCACTTAAAAAAACTCTTTGCATGCTTTCACAGTATGCTTCAGGTCATTGTCCATCTGTGTTGTGAAGTGCCGTCCAATGAGTTCTTAAGTATCTGGCTGAAGATGAACAGATAATATTGCCCGAAACACTTCAGAATTCATCCTGCTGCTTTTTCAGCCGTCACATCATCAATAAATACAAGGGAACCGGTTCCATTGGTAGCCATACATGCCCACGCCATAACACTACCACTACCATGCTTCACTGATGAGGTGGTATGCTTTGGATCATGGGCAGTTCCTTTCCTTCTCCACATTCTTCTCTTCCCATCATTCTTGTACAAGTTGATCTTTGTCTCATCTGTCCATAGGATGTTGTTCCAGAACTTTACAGGCTTTTTAGATGTTTTTTTTTGGCAAACTCTAATATGGTCTTCCTGTTTTTGAGGCTCACCAATGGTTTACATCTTGTGGTGAACCCTCTGTATTCACTCTGGTAAAGTCTACTCTTGATTGTTGACTTTGACACAGATACACCCACCCCCTGGAGAGTGTTCTTGATCTGGAGCAGTCTGTCTTCAGGAGTGGTTCCTGTAAATTTTAAACATGCAGTTGTGAAGCCACTGATTAAAAAACCTGGACTGGATCCTGCTGTTATGTTTTTTTTTTTTTTGGCCCATTTCTAAATTGTCCTTCTTTTCCAAAATCGTAGAGAAGATTGTCTACTCTCAGCTCATGGACTTTTTAAATGGACAAAAAGTTGTTGAAATTTTCCAATCTGGTTTTAAAACATTGCACCGCACAAAATCTGCGCTTTTAAGAGTTTTTAATGACATCTTTTTAGCTACTGACTCTGGTCGCTGTGTAATCCTTGTGCTCTTAGATTTAACTGCAGCATTTGATACAGTGGACCATGACATCCTGATTGCTCATTTGGAGCAGTGGGTGGGCATCAGGGGCTCGGCACTGGAATGGTTCAGGTCCTACCTGTCTCATCGGACATTCTGTGTCAGCCTGGGTGCCTCTGCTCCTCTCTCATGTGGGGTCCCACAGGGCTCAGTGCTGGGCCCTCTTTTATTTTCTTTATATATTCTCCCACTTGTTTCCATTCTCAGGAAGCACAGCATTTTATTCCACTGTTATGCTGATGACAGCCAGATCTATGTCCCTCTTAAACAGCCTGATTCATTCTCCCTTAAGCCACTGTTAAATTGTTTAGATGATGTCAAGGCCTGGATGGCTCTAAACTTTTAAAATTTTAACGAAAACAAGACTGAAGTGATCGTCTTTTGTGGAAGCTTGGTGACCCCCCCAGTCGATCTGGGTTCCTTGGCACAGTATGCCAAACCAATTGTTAATGATCTGGGGGTAAAAGTGGATGCGGATCTTAAGTTTGACAGCCAGATTAAAGATGTGGTGAGAACAAGCTAATAAGCAATAAAACCTTTTCTCCAGAGACAGCACTTTGAAACAATCCACACCTTTGTGACCACACGACTGGATTACTTTAATGCATTTTATATGGGGGTTAGTGGGTCCTCCATCACACGTCTTCAACTGGTACAGAATGCACAAGGAAGTTTGAGCACATTTCACCAATTTTAGCTTCACTCCACTGGCTACCCATCCATTTTAGAATTCATTTTAAAATTCTTTTATTTGCTTTTAAATCTCTAAATGGTCTTGCCCCATCGTACCTCTCTGAGCTTCTGCACCCCTACACACCCAGCCAATCTCTCAGGTCAGGAGACCAGCTGCTCCTGAGGGTTCCCAAAACTAGGCTGAAGCTCAGAGGGGATCGAGCATTTTCTGTTGCAGCTCCAAAATTGTGGAACGAACTGCCGCTGCACATTAGACAGGCCTCTTCACTGTCTAATTTTAAAACTCTTTTATTTTTTTTTTTATTTCTATTTTACTGTACAGCACCTTTGTGTTGAATTAAATTATGCTTTATAAATAAAATGGCTTGGATTGGATTTTAATTGGTAAATCAAGAGAATGCATTTGTTTCACACAAAGGAGAACCAAGGGGATCAAGATAAGAGTAAAACCCAGACAGTATAGTCAGCACAAATCCCCATAAGCTATCAAATGTCCTGTTGACATGCAAAGATCGGTCTTATTGCAGTGGTCAATCACTTAGTGTTGATCTTGTTTCCATTTGGACAGTGTTGTTTCAAATATATAAATCCTGTGTGGATGATTGCTTTACCAGTGTTCATTTCCTTCTACTGTCTGCATTCTTTTAGACACAAGTTTTATTTTCAGTTGGTTGCAAGATTGATGACAAGACTTTCTGTCTGGGGAGGACTGAACACATACACAGAACTTGGGATTTCTTTCAAACTCAGCCAGGGCTCCATGCAGATGAATTTAATCATCACTGTAGTTCACCTTTGCTGGGACTCTACCATATGGCAGGTCCAAGATAAATCACAAAAGAAAACTATTACTTGGAATGCATTGGCTATCTATATACCACACTGTGAAGAAAATACAATTTGTTTTGCCACAAAAGAAAGGCCAGTTTTATCAGTATGTGCAACAGCAATGTGTGGTAAGTTATTTAAAAGCAGACCAAATGGAAGCGCAGTCAGTGCTTTTCCTGTAAAGAAAAGAAGTAACTATCAAAGGATAATGGCAACACTTTGAACAGTCAATGCAGCATCCATCTGATAACTCGACAACAAACAAACTGAATAATGAAGCAATGTGCCCCACTTGGTGTGTAAAAGCTGTAAATATTCAATCACTACAACTACAAATCAAGTCCCAAGACTGTATGTTAAACAGGTCTGATAGGATGCACATGCTTTCTTTTCATTTCTAAAGAATTTATCAAGCTTGCCTAGTTTTGTAGGTCACTCATGACAAAACCACAGCTTGCCTTCTTTGGTACACAATCCAAATCTGGGTTGCTGGTATAAGGACTGAATGAAGGGTTATTGTCTGGGGCTCTTTTCACCTTGAGATACTGTCACACTATAAAAGGGGAAAATGACCAAGAAATAGACCTCAGTCACGGTCACTCACTGCCATGTCAAGAATCATGAAATAAACCTTTTTCTGATCTCACATTAAAAAGCAATCTCATATCCCAAAGAACCACAAATCCACTGGAATTGAAATCTGCTGATAGCTATATTTATCACAATCAACTTGCCTGCAAGGTGGAAAAAAATCTGCCACATATGTCCTGAACTGCAGGTGAGTATTGATTTCGATCTTGTATCTCCACCAAGGTCATAGTCAGAGGCATAGCGAGTTGCTGAGGATAGCAATATGGTTGTGAGTTATAATCATCAAACACAGAAATGAATTTCCAGTAAGAGGCATAGCTTGAGTTGACTGCTGAAAGTACAATCGATGGTATAGTTGTTGCTGCTTCTCAGAAAAGGATTTTCTCATCTCATGCTCTGGAAGACATGCCACCTTTGTCTTTCTGCCTTTCATGACCAACACAGCCATAGTCGTACACAAAACCCGAACGGCAAAGTAAACTGCTTGCTCAATGGCTGAAGAGATACAGTGTTCAAAAACAAGACAAAGAGACTTAATTTCATGTGAAGGAAATGACTGAGCAGGTAATTTAAGGATTTGGTTCTAATATGTCAGTGATGGAGTTAGGCCATTAGGACACAACTAATTGGATAAAGACAAGCCTCCTCTCAGTCTGCACCTCCAGAAAATCTTGCAGCTTCTGTCTTTGTTGGGCAGATGCATATTTCAAAGTCAGGTTCAGCAGGTCAACACATGCTTCACAGAACAACATGAAGAGCCATAACAAATATGAGCTAAAAATCTGTAATTTCCAAGGTATCCAACCAAGAACCAGCCTCATAGATAAATTGGGAAATATGTTCTAAGAAATATATATCAAGCAGCTAAAGAGAATGATATTTCCTTCAGGAGTTGGTTGAAATAAAACAAACCTTCAAAGGAGTGTGAGTATTTGACTTGCATTTACCAGGTGATCAGTCACACAGCTCCAAATCAATGTTGATGTTGCTGAACGTGCTGAATGTGTATGAATGGTTGTTTGTAAACAAGTTTAAAGCTGAATTGATCCATGGATTAACTAATCAATCAATAGTCATAAAATTAATCTGCAATACTACATTTTTCAAATTATTTTTCATTGAAACATTTGTAAAATTCCTTAATATTTTTCATGATAGCAAACATCACCAACATTCAAACATGAATATCTTTGGATTTTTGGATTGTTCCAAATAAGAAATTTGTTTCAGCCCAAACTTTAACCAAGTGTTATTGAGGAAATAATGGACAGATTAGACAGATAAAATAATTAGTTACAGCCCTAAACATGTCATCTACATCCCCTTTATGAGGTTACAATATGTCAGTGTTGCATTTGAAAAAAAAAAAATCTATTATTATTGCTTTTAAGTCTTATTTTCTCGAAAGAAACAGGAGAAAAAATTAAATTGGAAACTGTTGTTTGCAATGCCCTGGCAGGGCATTTTCATTTTCCACTTTTAGAAAATGACTTGAAAAATGGAGGGTGCAGTGAAATCACTTGACAACTTACTATTCACACCTTACTGTAAATACAACTACTGCCTAAGTAAAAGTAGAGGATTGTTTTCACTGAGGTCCTGTTGACAAATTAAAAATAGCCAGATCATTGTGGTTGTATAGATGAGTCTACATGTATGCAATAGATATTAGATTAGATTCAACTTTATTGTCATTGTCAGAGAGCAGCACAGAAACAACAAAATGCAGAAATATATTACATCATATTACATTATATTCAATTTTTCAAAGTTCTACTCAAAGGTTCAACATACAAAAAAAAATTTTTACTTCTCACATCAAACAAATCTGACTGACACAACTGTTCAATATCAGCATATCAATATTTTTACTACGACCATCACTCCAATCATTATTTCACATATAGTAAAAAATTCATCAGAATTTGACTTGCGAAACAGAAATTAAATGAGAAATATGCTGTTTTTGATGGATGAAAAGAAGACTGGTTTCATCAAACCAAGGCTGCGCTCATTGGCTTTCCACTGCAACCCCACTGGATCTGATGACACAGATAGTGGGGGAGTGGTGGGGGTTAGTGTGTTCATGGCTGATAAGGCGGACAGGGAGTCTGGATCTGAGATACCGGCAGAAACACTTATCTGGATACTCAGAGAGAGTGTTCTGCCAAGACTGAGCCCTGTAGCGCTCACAAAATCAGCAGAGTGATTTGGAGCCATACTGACTGATACCTCACGCCAAAAAGTCTATTTCCTCAACCAAAACCAATTTCCTACTTCGACACCAAGATACAGAGACAAGAGTGATCACTGGGTCAATTGTGCAGCAGACAGTCAACTCTTAATTTGGTTTTTGCCACATTGTGATTTGACTCGAGGCTCGCAGTGAGGCCCATCAATATTCTTTATGGTTCTTCCCCTGCAGTGCCTCCATCTTGTGTTGCTGTTCTCACTGGGTCCAGATGGAGAGGTTGGATGCTAGTCATTGTTCATGAGCTTTTTAACATGCTGGGTGCTGGTGACCTGCTATTTATTAGCCTAACCCCTGTGTGGTGTGGAGGCTTGGCAGCCTCAAGCACAGCCTTTACAGCACATTCACCTGCTGTTCTCTCCAGACACTTGTAATTGCGTAGCCCTCCATTCTACCTGCTTCCTCTCCTCAGCTTTCACACTGCACTGCAATTACTATAAAAATCTGGCTTGTACCTGGCTGCCGTCTGTGTCGTAATGCTTCACAGAGGTATTGATGTCAACTTCTGGGACTCGTCTTAACTTACCGTGTAACTAACACCTTCCTTCTCAGGTAATCAATCTCCAAAGAGCTTTTGCCTATCCTATTTTGCATGATTGTCACATCTTGTGAGCTTTGGAACAAAAAAATGGCAAGTGAAACAACAGCTGATAGTCACATAGAGGTCACATAGAGGAGTGTGGAAATTTGTCAGACAGCATGAATCAGTTGACCTACAGTCTGAAAGATACATTTGAACATAGTAAGTGACTCAGAACCATCTGGATTCTTGTTTTGTATATCATTGAAGAGATTTTTAATAAAGTACAAAAAATGCTGAGAAAAACATTGCAAGGCATTTCAAAGTCAGCATATTTCAGCACTATACACAGGAGTTTTATTGGTTACTTCCATTAAAACAGGATAGAAATGATTTTTTTTCTCTCCAAAATAGAAGCAAGCATGTTGGCTGTGATACCCTGACATCTGTTTGTCCTTGTCTGTGATTAAAGCCTGAAGCGTGTTGCGTGTCCAGATTGGGAGTGCCTTCCATTCAGACACTTGTGCGAGCCTAATGACCCTGGTCCCGAGGGTTGGCTGTTCATTGGCTTCCCCGTTTTTCACCATTATCCCCAATTTAAATTGTCTGCCACTCTCGAAAGGGCCCCCATCTTGTTCCAAGAACATCATGGCTCATGCATTCCAATGTGCAAGGTCACTGGTGGAGGCAAAGTGTCCGAACAAAGTGTCTATCACATGTGTTCATGTGTGTTCATCAAAAAAGGTGCACACTCTTTTAAGCAATCCTTCAGTTTTCAAGAATTTGTGAAAACTGAAACCAACAACCTAAGATGAGCTTAATTCAGAAATTAGGTATACATCCATCCATCCATCCATCCATACATACATACATACATAAATGTTTGGTATGAGTGACAACTTCTCTTGTAAAGTGAGTCATATGGCACATATAATTGATGCCCTTTTGGAAAGGATAGTTGATACCCCAAGTAACTGGTTAACAAACCAATGTATTTGACAAATCAATCAAACTGAAAGTCAGGGGAATATCTATGCAGTACTTCTGTTGATTTCTGTTGTACTGTTGGACCACAACCACAAATGACACACTCGTTCAGCACATATGTGCTAGATTCAAGGTATTGAGAATTATCTAGACTAGTGGTGGTCATATGCCCTGGGCAGCACAGGCCAGGTGAAATTATCCAAAGATGTACTCATAAATTACTCAGAAACCAGCAACAGTGTGGAAAGAGAGGGACAAAGGGAAAGGCAGGAGAGGAGGCAGCAAAGGGGGTCTGGATCAGCCTGAATAAAAGATGACTTTCATTTACTCAAACCAAAACATCTCGGCATCTCCCCCAAGGCTTGCCTAGCATGGGGCGTCTTGAATACCCACAATTACTATTTGCTCTCAAACACCAGTGGAGGAGCTAAGTGGGGTTAAAGACATCACCCTTTCAGAGAGCTTTGGGGGGCACGGAGCGTTGGGAGCTAACAGCTGTCCAAACAAAAGACTGTTTCCCACTCATCGTTATATTGCAGCCCAGTCTCACGCCAAAGCATGTAATAGACCCGCCAATCCACTAGAAGACACTGTGTCAGTGTGACATTTTCCCTCACATGGCATGAAAAACACACATGTATGAAAGTACAGTAACAGCAGGGGTGATAATGATGGTAGTGACAACAAATGCATGACTTTCACACAGGGGACAAGGGTTCAATTCCCACATGAAACCAATAGTAAATGTTGTTTTAATGAAGTAGTAATTTTTAGTCTAACCATGATCTATTCCTAAACCTCACCAAGTGGTTTTGGTGCCTAAGCCTAACCAAGTTGGGTTAGGGTTAGGAATGTTTCTCAGCAAGCTGAGAATGGCAAAGTCAAATGAATTGACAAGTCTGTAGTAAACCTGAATTCACAGCTACTCAAACACAGCCAGACTCTTTCATTCTGTCCACATTTCCTCATTATACACAATTACCATCCAGTAGAAGATGCCTTGGTATCCTGTAGACCTCTATCACAGCCCACCTTATATTTCCATACACAATCACTTCTCTTTCTCCTCACTGACTCACCTGTTTACCTCTCTCCCTTCCTCAAATGTTTTCTTGCTCAGATGTACATTAGGGTTCTGTTACCAGGCACCATGTAGATACAAATTTCCTCAAACAGCTTAGGGATACACAGAGTAAATCTGTAAAACCTGCAATGACTCCAGTCTTGCCCTGTCTTAAAGAACTGTTAGCTTGCCTTAAAGAACTTCATAAGCTCTTTGTGGAGAATTCAACTGTGGTCTAGATGTGGATTTGGTGTCTTGCTCACTCTGGAAAGAATAGAATCATTTTTAAGTGAGATTATTTAAATTTTGAAACCAGGAGAGCACATTCATTCTCTTATGAATGAAAAGTTGACATCCTAAGCAGTAAAATGCACCATTTCTCTGTTCAATACACTCTGGCCTTACCTGGTCTGGTATGACCAGCTTATGTTGACTAATGTTCGTTGATGTTAGGAAACTCAATACAAGTATTTCTGTGTACTTGATACCCCTGAGTCAGTTTGCTGACTCACTGGCATTACTACTCGTCTTTACTTGTGCTACTGTTAAACTGTATTTTAGCTTTTGCCATTACTCTCTAATTGACACTTTTGGCCACAGAGGCCACTGTGTAGTTACATAAGCTTGCTTTAATTCTTAATTTTGTGAAAATTTAAAAAAAAAAAAAAGATGGACAGCAAATAAAATTAAGCAATTCACAACAATCCATAAATTATATATATACCCTTTCAAACCCACATATCAGTGAACACCAGTTGTTCACTAACCCATCAAACATCCTCTCCTTTATATTATTTGATTGTCTTTCTGATCTGCACTTTGGAGACTGCAAAGCACATGGAAATGAACAGTCTGCCAGTTTACAGCCGACGGTGTGTATGCTTTAGATATGGGAGAGAAACCAACCAGCAGCATCCAATTCAGAGCAGCTGTCTGTCTCCTGGGTCACACAAGCCCACTGTCTGCTGGCAACCATAAAGTGTACAGCTGGACCTACTCTGGAGAGCAACACACACACACACACACACACACACACACACACACACACACACACACACACACATATGGACACACACTAACCCTACCCATCTCTCCTCTGCTATCCCATCAGACCAGAACTCAGCATTTGCCCTAATGCAAGCAGAATAATTCAGAAGATCATCACAGACTTCCATCTCTGAAGGCATTACTCTTTTTACCTGCTCTGGTAATAAATAAAAAATAGCCGGCAAGAGGAAAAACTTTCACAGTAAAACGTAATTGGCACCCAGGTGCATGCAGTAAAGAACAAAATTGAGCCAGTCTCTGAAGTCCTTGCTTGTAAAACATAACCATGAATTACAGAAGCTGCTTTGAAGAATGGAAATAATCTTTTTATTGCAAACATTGCCCATACTCTTCACTGGAGGTGAAAATATAGCATTCAGATGGGTCATTGACAGTGTATTAGCCATGAAGCAGTTAGTTGATTAATTGAGAAAATTAATTACAACAATTAATTAATAATCACTTAACAATGCAAATCACTTATCAAGCAAAAATGTCAAACGCTGGTTGGTTTTGACTTTTCAAATGAAGGATTTGCAAGTTTTCTCAGGTTTTCTCAGAACTTGTGATCAGCATTTTTCACAATTTCTTGACATTTTGTGGACTAAGCAATTAATAATCAATAGAAAAAATGGTAATGGAAAGAATCCTTACTTGTTATCTGTACATTTCATAAAAATGACTAAAACAGAAAATAATTCCTCAGTAAAGTTTAATATCAGATCATGCAAAAGTGGAGTAAAGCTGAGAGAATGTGGTTGAAGTTGTCAAGCTGTGCAACTGAATTTTCTCAATTATCTTAATTAGGTACAGCAATTGGTCCATTCATTCTGCTCCCATTCAAACACACCGACTCCATGCAGGTAAAGAAGGTGACTTACCCCACACACAACGCTCACAGCCTCTTCACTGATTAGAAAATTGAAGCAGTGTTAAAGAGAGCCTTATCAGGCAGCCCTGACAAACGTTCTCACTGGTCTGTATCTTTCAGAGCACTGACAGCTCTGTCATCTTCCCTCTTCTCTCTGTTCTCTTAGAGTGTTTACTCGAGTCTACCTAGAGAGCTGATGTTGTGCAGCCAGTGAGAAGAGAGAGAGAGAGAGAGAGAGAGAGAGAGGATGAGAGAGGGAGATAGAGAGATGAAGAGCAGCAGAGAGAGGGAGAGGGAGAGAGTGAGTGAAGGAGAGAATTCCCTTTCTCTTAAACAGTAGTCCCTCTGCGGTCAGACTCCACTCCCACCTACTGCTCTCTTAAATGCCTCCCACCCATTCACCCTCTCCACAGCATTGTGACTGAAAGCGAAGGAGCTGAAACGGGACGCCTCAAGGCTGGAAAGAGAGAGAGTGACTGAGAGAAAGAGGGTAGGAGAGGAAAATGGGGGAAGGCGGTGGAGAGGTTGATGGATTCGGGGGTGGGGAGGTGTACCATTAGCAGCAAATTGCAGCCAGCAAGCCAATGGAAAGCATGATATGAGTGAATGCAGGGCCTGCATTAACATAGCATTTAAGAACTTAAAAGCACGGAGTGAACAGGGACCACCTTGGCTCAATTTGTGAGATTGAGGAGGATGCAGATCCCAGCAAACATGGAATATACTCTAAAATTATGTACTTGTGCCAACATTGAAAATATGGTCCAAAGTTTTGAAAATGCTGAGATACGGTGGCGGACAAGGGCAAACGCGCCACAAATGGCAAAACGCTGCAAACACAGGAGTGATGCAAAACCAAAAATACACAAACACATAAAACAAATGCAACAGAAAAAACGCTGCAAGAGAAAAATGCTGCAATCACAGAAACGAAGCAGAAGCAAAAACTTACAAACCCACAAAACAAATGCGAAAGAAAATGCTGCAAATATCAAAACCCCAAAACAACTGCAAGAGAGAAACGCTGCAAATTCACTCCACAAAACGGAAGTGCGCCAGGCCGTTAGGGGGACTCGACCTGAGGGATGGAGCGGTTCTGTGGGACTAGACCCATTTGAAAGACATGAAGAAGAAGAAGAAGAAGAGGAAGAAGAAGAAGAAGAAGAAGAAGTAATACTGTACAAGATTACAGCCAAGTGTTTTTTTAAAAAAAATACATAAAGGAAGGCGTACCGTAACTTAACCAACTTTGCCCTTGTCGGCCACCATACTGAGATGATCATTGCTGCTATTTTTGCTTGTTTTGTATGAAATTCCAGTCCACTTGAAGGTGGCACTAACAAAACAGTGACTACTCACAGGGCTACATGGTGAACTACTGTAGTTGAATAACTAATAGCTAACATGCTAGTTTGCTCAGGAGCTAAATGGACAACAAACTCATTGTTCATTCAAAAAAGAGATGATATGAGTTTGATATAAAGACAATCTGATGGATTAGGATTTCTGTATCTTTGAGTTCACCTCTTTAACAGTCAAAGTCCAATAAAATCATGCGATTGAGATGATTATGTGCAGGGCATAGCTGAATGGTGGCTTCTTAGCCACTGACTGGTCCATTCAACTGCTCAGGCAACGACCATCAAGTAGAAACCTGACACACTGGATCAAACAGTTGTGTCAGTAACTATTTCTTGATTAGAGTTTGCTCGGGGTACCAAACCTATGCTGGTTGCAATTACAAGTGTTCCACACTCAAGAATGTGAACTGCCTCAAATAAACACAGGAACAAAGAGCCCAAGAGGATCCTGTGCCACACACCTTCTATCGACCTCTCACTCACAGGAAAAAAACACAGACTTCAAAGGGCAGAGAAATGCACATCAAAAGATCTTCCATGAGAGTCAGTGTGGAGGATGGTGTGACACTCATTAATTCAGAATATGACCCCTCTGACTGATCATAGATGGCTTTGCTTGTAGGGATGGTGGTGGAGAACGATAAAGACCATCACGAATACAGGTTTATATTGTTCATGTAAATATGTATAAAGCTTTTTTGGGAAACATGATTTTCCAACCTAAAATGCCTCACAAATTGATAAAGATTGGTGGTATATGAGTGAAGATCCATACTGAACATCAGTGGGGTGTGTGTGCTGAGGGTTTTGTCCAGACTGAGTGAAGCTTTTTTCAGCAGGGGAAATGATCCATATCTTGTTGCTGTGAGTTGGTAGCAAGTCAGGCAGAAAATACCCTCTCTAATCCTACATACAGCACAATTACACATATGTAGCACGGCTATCAGGTGATAAAAAGCAAATTCAGTCACTTGAGGGGCTCTAAATTCATTTTCATCCCCACTCCCGAGGGAAAGGGAGGAAATCTATATGGTCTCAGGGCACACATCTTTTTTTAATGACTTCTGGCTGTAATGATATCATTTAGATGAGATGATGGGTTGAAAGCTTGGCTATGTATAGCACCTGTTTCAAATGACTGTAAATGTAGATTCCCTGCATCTCTCCATCTGTTCCTGTTCTCACCTTCTTGTCGCACTTTTTCTGTCTGTCCTTCACAGCCTCGTCAGGTTTTGCAGAGAATTGCTGTGGGAGTTCTCCACCTCTCTGTTTGCGAAGGCGTACCTGTTCACCGTCTTTCAGAGCAAGTCAACTGAACGGGTTTGATTTCCCAGATGACATCCCATACATGCATCCTTGCCTGTCATCCAATTTCTGCTGCTCTGGGACCAGACATCTGCTTGAGGGAGCCCATTTTATTTCCATTAGAGCAAAAGTTCAGTTTCTATCGGCTGTCATTTAACATATAGATGGACAAAGAAATGCTGCAATAACATGCCAAGCAAAGAGAGAGAACAACTATCTGCACTGTATGTTACAGAACTGATGTTGCATACAGCTGGAAACATTCTCAGGTGCTGAAAAAGGACAGGCTATTTTCAAAAACACATTTCCACGACATAACCTATTTTAAAATCCAATTTATGGGCTGCAAAGTGCATTGAAATCAATTATGAAACACTATATAGTAACTTAATTGTGGTGCTGGTATTCACAATGTATAACTCACTTCTGGAAAACTTAATATAGTGGCAGGGTGAGGAAAAGTGAGGCAAAGGTTGCCTGGAGCACTTATAATAAGGTCTTCTTGCCACTATATAATTGGTGGCATCTGACTTGAAGGAAGGGAAAGGGACTCTCTGGGAAGAGAGACATATTCTGTCAATGACACTGAGACCTAATTATACAATGGAGCCCCTGCAGCCACAGAGGATGTCAAAACGGGCAGCAATAAGGCAGCCAATGGGGAAGACACACCACCCGCCATGGTTGTGTATGAGCTTGCAGGTGACCTGGAAAGACCTGTTTACCTCATTAAAAATGAATCACAAGGTAATAAGGGCCCCACTCCCATTCCTCCCCTCCATCCCAATGTCTGTCCTTCATCCATTATGCAGCAGCGAGGTGAGATGGTGTGGGTTAAGTCCTCAGGGAGGGTCACTTGGACTGAGACCCTGTCTGTCTCCTCCCTAAGTTACTGAAGCACCTGCCTCTTTTAATGCAATAATGAGACAATAACACAGTGATGGGAAGCATAATGTAGATGATGAGCACTAGAGTAGGGAGTCCAAATGGAAGCAGCCATCAGTGATAAACCTGTGGCCACAACAAGTTAAACAACAGAAAAACAGCCTATTAGCACTGATCCATTATTCATAACACAGGGAATAGATGGGCTTCATGATAGCTTTCATTAGACATGGAGGCACAGAGAAACCAAATGTTTCTGTTTTGCTTTTCGGCAGCTGCTTGTATCGCTATTTGCATCATATTTATAATAGGAATTGTGCAGTCCAGGAGGGATTGTACAACTGTGATCTCTAAAAAATTAATAGAGTGAAATCATTTGCAAATGAACTGTGCTTGACCAACTATCAATGAAATATCAATGAAAATCAAGTTTTTAACCTTGTTAATATGCCCATGTGGTGTTTTTTATATCCTACAAGACATATCACAAGCAAAATATCAAAAAATGTCATCGCAATGGCTAAGCATTTCCACCATGGAATTGCAGTGGACCAAAGACAGTGCCACAAACATAGTTTCAGACAGGCAGGGTCTCATATGTAACATACCTAAGGAATCATTCCCATCAACTTGTGGGGTGAGCCTACTGTGAAATCAGGGCTTTCAGAGAAGAAGTCTGCTGCAGCGATTTATTGGTATTTTGCAAGCTACGTTACACAATTTTCAAACTGATGGCAGAGACGTCTTCTGTTTCCCTTTGCAAAGTTCCAATTGGAGAAATGCTGAACTGTCATGTTACCACAGGATCTGAAGGGAGGAGCCAAACTACAGCCTGTAGCAGCCTTTTTTCAGAGCACTGTTTGAAATCTAAACTTATATTGAAGCCTGATGTTGCTCCATCTTTTTATCCTGAGGACACAATGAGTATAAGGCAACATGTTGATCAACTGGTGAGTTTATGTTTCTTGTGTTTTATGCATTAAATGTGTCCAACTAATCTGCCATGTGCTAGATAATGTTGGCCAACGCTAACCTGCCAAATTACATGATGATTCATTTCAAATGCTGACAGGACATTTTACATGGTTTGGGACTGTTGATAAAGAAAGTTAGCACAAATGTTAGTCAAAACAGCTGCAGGGTTGGGTGGAGATAGAGGCAGATACTGCTTAGATCCCACATACTAGATGAAGGCAAAGGTGAGTTACATCTAGGTCAATGTAAGGTATGAAGGGATTTTTTTTCATGGAATAAATAAAAATAATAGGTAGGTAGGAGGAGGAATTTTAAAGGAACAATTCAGTATTTTGTGAAAGAAATTTATTTGGGAGAGTTGAGAAGATCAACAGGACAGCTTTGTGTCTTGAGTTGCTTCAGTGTGAACCTTATCTGGACCTCTAAATATATCAAACCTTTGAGTTTATTGGGTTTTCAGGTTCTTCAAGTCCTAGACATTATGCCATCCAAGAGTGCAGGACACACTGACAAGATGTAAAAACATGACAAGAATACTTGACATAAATGATGTGCACCTGAGATGATTTGCACATTGTGGCCAAAACATATATTGTATTCAGTTCTTTGTTTATGTACTGTTTGTGTTATTTCTCAACTAAAGAAAACACTACAATGCTAAAGCAGGAGCTGTTATTTTAGGCCACACACAGTCACAACAGCTACACCCATCTGTATAAATGGCCAATAAATGTCCTCAACACAGTGTCAGGACCTTGTATCTATGCTATGGTCCCTGACCTTTGACTCTGTACCCATTCTCCACCCACCTTTTGTGTTGCTACAGTTGGTAACCTGTTCGCTCTGACTCTGCCTGCATGTGACAACTGCTTCAGTTATTCAAGATGACAGTGCACATATGAGACTTTTACTCTCTAGACCTGTTTGATACACAAGACATTTAATACTACAATACCCCCCAAGCAATACCCTGTTCACCCTGTTTGTTTTTTTTTTTCTGGTGAGTGAAAAGTATCTGCTGTCATACCAACAGACTACAGAGCAGCTTCTTTTCTCAAGCTCTTAGACTCCTTAGCTCATCCTCTCCACTCCACCACAACTTGTATTTCATTGTGCAACTATGAGTTGTAGAATGACAAATTTTGAACCTAGATGACATGAAATAAAAGCATCACTTCAGACCACAGATTGATTCACAGGCCACATGTTACACAATAAACACCAGCACTTGAATTATTCAGTTCTTTCACAATAATCTACATTTATCTTTTTATAATGAAAGACCGATTTTAACTATTGAACAACTCCATCTTTCATAAACAAACAGAGGTCTAATGGAAGTAAACATTTCCTCTTGATTGGCTGTCCACAAAAGACACTGAGTTTTAGGTTGAATGATAACTTTATTACCAGGAAACCTGCCATTGTAAAATGTTTAAATCATCCAAATGATTAAAATGCTGTAAAGTTCGGTCAAGTTTGAAAGGTTTAAGGTTGTTAAACTAGTGATGGCAAATAAGACTTTAACTTAAACAAAATGATCAAATAATCTTCTTCAAATAATAATATTTGGGGTTTCAAAAGCTTGTGTAACTAGCTGTCCTGTCCATTCCTAGACAACACAGTGGAATGTGTTTACTAAGAGCTGGGGACCTCCTGGGTGAAATGACCCCCTGAGACCTGACCTCAGCCATTAGTGACAGGGCGAAAGCAATGCCACATACCCACTGGGACACCAAAGTGAGCCCAGCTTACTGAGCTCTCATCATTCAGCTCTTAGCTCTATAGCTCTTACATCTTCTCTATTCTCCTGCATGGTTACACAGAGAATACAAAAATGAAGGTGGAAGAAATGAAGAAGATAGCGAACTGCACTACATAATCAATATATGTCTTACATGTATATGTGTGTGTGTTTATTTTTATATACAAACTATCTCTTTGTTCTTCTTTGTTGTTATTTGTTGTCCCAGTTCTTAGCTGAATGTCTAGAACACTGAGAGCAATGAGAAATCAGAGTCATATTCAAAGTATATGTGCACATACTTGACCAATAAATCTGGTTCTGATCATGCACTTAAGTGATGCAACTACTTTTGTGAACCTGAGAGACAAGTGTTAAGGTTTTAAAGATAAATACATAACACATAAAAACATAATTTAACTGGTGTCCCAAAATAAAAATTCTACAATACTTTAGCTCTAGAATACCTAATGGTTGTGTTTTCTAGCCATATTCAGTCATTGCACAGGATTATCCACACTATATCACACAGCCAAGACTGGAGCAGATGTCTGACAGAATAGGCGGGGCGTCCTTCAACGATTCAAGGTGGTGGATTTGCAGGCATGAGTGGACTCTCTTGGGCTGGTTTCACCAGGGAGATTTGGAATGTGGGATGGACTCTAATAAATAGAAGCCTTAATGTCACAGCTGTGGGACTGAGAACCCTCTGGATGGTGACGGGGCCAATGAACCTGGGCACCATCTTTTTGGGCTCCACCCAAAGGGGAAGGTCCCAAGTGGAAAGCCACACCCTCTGGCCCTCCTGGTACACTGGTGCCTGGGTGAAACAATGATTGGTAGTGCTTGTGTAGCGGCCCACAGAAAGAACATTAGGCTCTGGCCCGGGACCAGGTGCAGTGGCAGCAGCAGATGAAGGCTTGGACAGAGGGACAGGAGACCTCTTTCTCCAGAGCTGGCAAGAGTGGGGGCTGGAACCCATTGGCGCACTGGAAGGGTGACAGGCCTGTGGCAGAGCTGGTCAGGGTATTGTGGACGTACTCTACACACAGGAGCTGCTGCAACCACGAGGAGGGGTCCTGGGAGGCTGTGCAGTGGAGGGCTATCTCCACCTCCTGATTCATGTGCTCGGCCAGGCCATTGGACTGGGGGTGGAGTTCTGACGACAAGCTGGTCATGGCCCCGAGCAGATTGCAGAACTCTATGAAATAGACAGAGTGTGAGAGCCTTCCAGGAGGAGGAGCTTGGATTGGAACCTGGGATGTTGAGGTGAGGAGGGCGGTGTGGAGGTGTCACCAGTAGCTGGAGAGGTACTGGTGAGCCCTGCCTTTTGCTGGGCATTGTGAGGGGGCATCCCAGGACAGAGCTGGCCTTCTTGATCAGTTTGTCAAGTCTCTTCCTATCAGCCGTCGAGATGCTGCTCCCCCAGCAGACCACTCCATAAAAGATAGCTGATGCCACCACAGTGTCATAAAAGGTCTTCAGGAGTGACCCCTACACTCCAAACGACCTCAGTCTCCTGAGCAGATAAAGTCTGCTCTGGACTTCTTGTATTGTGCGGTTGTGTTGTGAGTCCAGTCCAGTTTATTGTTCAGGTGAACACCCAGGTACTTATAAGATGTTGCACCTCAATGTCTGTTCCCTGGATATTCACCAGTGTCAGGGGGCAGAGTGTACGTCGGAAATCTACCACCAGTTCTTTGGTTTTCCCTGCGTTGATCTGGAGGCAGCTCCACTGGCACCATTCCAAGAAGTCCTGCGTCAGTTCTCTGTACTCTCTGTCGTCCCCATTTGTAATGAGGCCAACGATTGCAGAGTTATCAGAGAACTTCTGCAGGTGAAAGGTGGGTGTGTTGTACAGTGGGGAAAATAAGTATTTGATACACCACCGATTTTTAAAGTTTTCCCACTTACAAAGAAAGGAGAGGTCTGTAATTTTCATCGTAGGTACACTTCAACTGTAAAAGACGGAAACTAAAAAAAATCCAGAAAATCACATCGTATAATTTTTAAATAATGAATTTGCATTTTATTGCAAGAAATAAGTATTTGATACAATAGAAAAAATAGAACTTAAAATTTGGTACAGAAATCTTTGTTTACAATTACAGAGGTTTCCTGTTGTTCTTGACCAGGTTTGCACACACTACAGTAAGGATTTGGGCCCACTCCTCCATACAGATCTCTAGATCTTTCAGGTTTCGGGGCTGTCACTGGGCAACATGGAGTTTCAGCTCCCTTCAAATATTTTCTAATGGGTTCAGGTCTGGAGACTGGCTAGGCCACTCCAGGACATTGAAATGCTTCTTACGGAGCCACTTCTTAGTTGGAATGGTGTTCTTGGGATAGTACTCATTCTTCTTCTTCCTCCAAACACGGCGAGTGGAGTTTATACCAAAAAGTTCTATTTTGGTCTTATCTGACCACATGACCTTCTCCCATGCCTCCTCTGGATCATCCAGATGGTCATTGGCAAACTTTAGACGGGCCTGGACATGTGCTGTCTTAGGATTTTAATCCATGACGGCGTAGTGTGTTACCAATGGTAACCTTCGAGACTGTGGTCCCAGACCGTGGTCTCTTCAGGTCATTGACCAGGTTCTCCCGTGTAGTTATGTGCTGATCCCTCACCTTTCTCATGATCATTGATACTCCACAAGGCGAGATCTTGTATAGAGCCCCAGTCCGAGGGCGAATGACAGTCATGTTGAGTTTTTTCCATTTTCTAATAATTGCGCCAACATTTGTTGCCTTCTCACCAAGCTGCTTGCCTATTGTCCTGTAGCCCATCCCAGCCTTGTGCAGGTCTACAGTTTTGTCCCTGGTGGAGAGGTTGGAGTCTGATTGGTTGAGTGTGTGGACAGGTGTCTTTTATACAGGTAACAAGTTCAAACAAGTGCAATTAATACAGGTAATGAGTGGAGGATAGGAGGGCTTCATAAACACAAACTAACAAGTCTGTGAGAGCCAGAAGTCTTGCTGGTTGGTAGGTGATCAAATACTTATTTCATGCAATAAAATGCAAATTGATTATTTAGAAATCATACAATGTTATTGTATGAGAAGTCTGCAGTGTAGAGGGTGAAGAGGAATGGAGCCAAGACCTTCATTAGGTGGGATGTTAGTGCCACCAGCCTATAGCTGCTGAGGTCCTTGGGGTGTGGAGTCTTGGGCACCGGTACCATCCAGGATGTTTTCCACAGCTGTGGCACTCTCCCCAGCTTCAGGCTCAGATTAAACATGTGTTCAACAATCCCACACAGCTGATCCATGCAGGACTTGAGGAGCCTGGAGTTGATGCCGTCTGGGCCTGCAGCCTTCCTTGCCTTGATCCTCCGGAGCTGGTTTCTCACCTGGATTGTGGTGAGGGACAGGTTGGAGCATGGGGGCTGCATGCTGGAGGGTGTGGGTGGGGGGATTGGGTTGATGAGATGAGCAGTGGGGGATGGCTGTGAGCTGAGTGTTGTAGAGGGGGAGGAGGAGGTGCAGCAGCAGCTTGAAGCTGTCCAGAGCTGGGTCCATGTCTGGAGTCAGCGCAGTCAGCCATGTTCCCGTTGGAGGAGTTGGGTAGACTGTGTGCAGAAAGGGGGGGGCTGCAGCATGGAGGACTGGGCCGGGGGAGGGGCAGATGACTGATCCCAGGACAGGATCTATTGAAGAATATGTTCAGGTCATTCGCCCATTTTTGGTCCACTGCAGCGTGGGAGTCAGGTTCCTTGTGGCCAGAGATGGTTTTTAGGCCTCTCCAGACTCCTTCTGACATTTTTTTGCTGTAGCTGATCCTCCATCTTCCACCTGTAGGTGTTTTTCCCCTCTCTGATCTTCTTTCTCAGCTTCTTCTGCACAGCCTTCAGCTCATCCCTATTTCGTGACTTAAAGGCCCTCTTCTTCTCCTTAAGGAGAGTCTTTATGTCGGGGTTAATCCACAGTTTGTTGTTGGAGAAACACTGTACAGTCCTGGTGGGCACGGTGTTTTCCACACAGAAGTTAATATAGTCAATTATGCAGTGTGTGAGGCTATCGATGTCCTCTCCGTGAGAATCACAAAATTCCTCCCACACAGTTGTCTCGAAACAGTCCTTCAGAGCCTCATTAGCCTCATCGGAATATCTCTTCACTGTGCGGGACACAGCTGGCTGCCTGCGCACTAAAGGTTTGTACACAGGCGGGAGATTAACCAGGTTGTGGTCAGATCTTCCCAGGGGAGGGAGGGGTGATGAAGTGTATGCCTCCTTGGTGTTGGCATAACACAAATCCAGTATCTTATTGTCTCTAGTGCAACATGTAACATACTGGGTGAATATGGGCAGAGTGGAGGATGGAGAAGCATCATTAAATTCCCCAGAGATAAGAAGGAGGGCCTGTGGGTGCTCTGTCTGCAGCCTGCTTGTGACAGAGTGAAGAACATCACAGGCTGCATCAGCTTTAGCAGAGGGGGGAATATACGCAGCTATCACGATAACATGCGAGAATTCCTGCGGCAGGTAATATGGCCTCATGCTAATGGCTAACAGTTCAATGTCCTTGCAGCAAAGTTGTTCTTTAATAGTGATGTGCTCAGCGTTACACCATCTGTCATTCACAAACACTGCCAGCCCTCCTCTTTTCCTCTTACTACTTTCCCTCATCCTGTCTGCCCACAGCAGCTTAAAGCCATCCAGCGCCGCGTCCATGTCTGGAGTCAGCGCAGTCAGCCATGTTTCCGAAAACATCATGACCCGGTAGTCCCTCTGGTGCCAGGTCAGTGCCGCTAAGTTGTCCATCTTTTTGGGAAGAGATCTCACATTCCCCATGATGATGGACCGGAGGACGGGTCTGTATCTCCTCCTTCTGGCGTGGCGATCAGCTCCTGCACGGCTCCCCCGTCTCCTCCTCTTCAGCTTGCGGGGAACGTCAGGTCTCTCGTGGGGCAGCACCGCGGTGCTACGGAGCGCCAACAGCTGATCCCTACTGTAAGCAATAGGGCCATGGCTGTGCACGGGGTCCCCAGACACGGTCGAAAACAGTGAAAATTACAAGAGAAAGACCAGAGCAAACACGGCGACTTTGGTCTCTATAGTGCACTGATCAATTAAACACCTTAGAAACTCACTTTCTGATGACATAGCAGTTATGGATGGCATTGCGCTGGCCTCAAGCACCACTGTAAAGAATCTGGGAGTTGTCTTTGATCAGGACATGTTCTTTCACTCCCATGTAAAACAAATTTCAAGGACTGCCTTCTTTCACCTGCGTAATATTGCAAAAATCAGGCATATTTTGTCTCAAAATGATGCAGAAAAACTATTCCATGCATTCGTAACTTCCAGGCTGGATTATTGCAATTCCTTACTATCAGGCTGCCCAAATTCGTTGCTGAATATTCTCCAGTTGCTCCAGAACGCTGCAGCACGTGTTCTAACAAAAACGAGGAAGAGAGATCGTATATCTCCAATATTAGCAACTCTGCACTGGCTCCCTGTAAAGTTTAGAATAGAATTTAAAATTCTCCTCCTTACTTACAAAGCCATAAATGGCCAGGCACCTTCTTATCTTAAAGAGCTCATAGTACCTTATTACCCCACTCGAACACTGCGTTCCCAGAATGCAGGCTTACTTATGGTTCCTAAAGTCTCCAAAAGCAGAACAGGAGCCAGAGCATCTAGCTATCAAGCTCCTCTCCTGTGGAACCATCTTCCAGTCTTTGTCCAGGAGGCAGACACTGTCTCTACATTTAAGAGTAGGCTTAAAACTTTCCTTTTTAATAAAGCCTATAGTTAGGGTTGGCTCAGACTTGTCCTGGACCAGCCCCTAGTTATGCTGCTATAGCATTAGACTGTCGGGGGACCTCCAAAGATACACCGAGTTCCTCTGTCCCTCTCTCCCTCTCCATCTGCACGCTTTCATGACCTACCACGGCGTGGTACTAATTTAGCTCCTTCCCCGGAGTCTCTGTGCTTTGTCGTCTCGCAGGTTCCCATGGACAGTGGCTGAATCTGGATCGTGGATTACAGCTACGTCTCCTGCCATGGCCCTGCCTGACATCCACTGCAAATGCTACTACTGTTATTACATCCACTGTCACTGTTACTATGACTGCATGTCTGTCTGTCTCTCTCTGTCTGTCTGTCTCTCTCTCTCCCTCTGACTGCATTTCTGTCTGTCTTTCTCTGTCTGTCTCTCTCTCTCTCTCTGACAGCATTTCTGTCTCTCTCTCTCTCTGTCTGTCTCACTCTCTCTCTCGCTCTCCCTCTCTCACCCAACTGGTCGAGGCAGATGGCCGCCCACCCAGAGCCTGGTTCTGCCTGAGGTTTCTGCCTGTTAAAAGGAAGTTTTTCCTCACCGCTGTTGCCAAGTGCTTGCTCATGAGGGAATTGTTGGGTCTCTGTAGATAAAAGAGCACGGCCTGTACTAGCTCTATATGTAAAGTGTCCTGAGACAACTTTTGTTGTGATTTGGCGCTATACAAATAAAATTGAATTGAAAAATTGAAAATTGAATTAAGAGCACAAACATGTGAGAGTATATTAAAAAATAATTAAAGAAAGACGAAACTAAAACGGAAAAAAGCTCACAATGAGCAGGAGCTGCTGTAACAAGCTGACACTAGTGCAGCGCCATCAGGCAGGGAATACCATTGTTGGTTTTAACTTCCATGCCAAAATTGTTTGGTATGGGGAGGAATTATCTTTGTATTATGGGTACGTAATTTTAAAACCTCATTTCCAGTTTACAGTTCTTGCATGCCTCATATTTGTATGGAACACAAATCAGCCCACACCATGTTTTTATAATAAAACGTAACAGCATGGATGCCTCCCGAGACTTGGTCCTTATCTCTTCTATTTTAAGCCGTGCAGAAGAGCCCCTATAGAACAGTATGGCAGATCCCTCCCGTTGTCTCCTAGCTTAACCCGAGCTCATATTTAACATCACACAGGTGGAGACAGATACATTGCTAGTGTATATGTCAGACTTTATTGCTTTGTAGATTAACATGTCAGCATGTTCAAAGTATTCCTACAAGCCTATAAAGCCTAAGTTAGAGTAATATAGCTTATGATTTGAATATGATGTGATTTGTGCAGCAAACCATAACAGAAGCTTAAGCTGCAGGATTCAATCTGACAACAAGGATCCAGATTGATATTTTACTATCAGAAGCGAGTTGCACTGTCGCAAAAAGTAATTTAAATTCCTGTATCTTGGTTCCTCAGCATACTAACACAGAGCTGACTGTTTTCTATGGTCAAAGCTCAATGCAGTGCAAAGACATGCAAATGCACAACTTACAAGAAAATCTTGACCAAATTTAAAATGCAGAACAGAAAATGAAAAAAATAAAAGACACTTCAGCTGGCCAAGCTGTCAACTTGTTGTTGGCTCCTGACACATGTGAATGGTTTAAATTATTTAATCATGCAGCTCTTCTAGACTTTCCAAGTGTTACTAGACAAGGTGGATCACATTTTCATAATACAAACTAATCTTTCGAGGTTTATAACGAGGAAATCTTTCGTCACTATTTTACATCCTTTCTTTTTCCAATGATAGTGTATGAGAAAAATATTTTCAGCCAGATGCTGCATTACCCTACTACTCTACTCCACTAGTTTATAGCATAGGGTTGTTTCTGGTAGCTTGGTGTCTGGCAGTATTAATATCTCCTGGGAACTTGGTTTGTAACTAATTATTATTATTATTTTATTTATTTATTTATTTTTGTCTGAACAACTTGCAATGTTTCTAGATTTGTGTTGTTGTATTGTCTCTATTTGAAGGTACATTTCTGTGCTGTCTGCACATTTTATTGTGCAGCATATTATATTTGTTGACAAATTGGCAAAGATGTTTTCTTCATTTAATTGTGTTTTATTTGTGTTTTCTGTGGTGCCTTAAGCTCTCTTGGTCTGTGTAGTTTACACTTTAAGTTAACAACATAAAGATGCAGACAATAACTGAAGCTTCCTTCAGCACACATTGCAGATATGGACAGGGGAAGACATCCTCACAGACGGAGGCTATAGTTAAAGCAAGACAGTGCCTGTGACAGCGCAGCTCCATTCAAGCCCAGAATCTCTTTATGGTCGCTTTACCACAGTCTGTCTGGGCAAAGGGTTCAGGCCTGTGTCTTTTCCTCTTTTGTCTGCTCTCCTGGGGGAAATGAATGGGAGGTTGGGGCCCGAACAAAAGGCAGATCATGGGTCTATTGGGGGGACAAATGAGCTTAGTTTGGGTAATGGCAGCCAAAAGAAAAGGGAGGTGTGTGGAAGTATTGAGGTTCACCTAGGACCGGAACAGGAGGGGAGATGAGTTCCCCAGGATGAACAGCTGAGATCCTCCTTCCCACACTGCACATGCTCTGTCACTATCTAACAACAACAGAGCCCATACTGTCTACAGGGGGAGGAAGGGAGTGAGGGTATAGGCAGAGAAACACCATGGAGAAACACCAGCTGATTGCATGTTTCTCCATGGCAACTGTTGGCTCTGATCAGTGATGTGGTCCTAATAAAAAGGAGGGTGAACTATGACCTCAGGCTAGTAATCACCACAAGAAAATCTATTACGCAGTTTCTTATTAAAAATCTGAATAAATATCAATCACTACAGTGTGATTATGAATACTCAGAGTTTTTGGCACAGACTTTTGATAAGAATGAATAACATCCCCCCCAAATTTAGTTGGCTTTACACTCCTCCTGGACAGAAAGCTGTATAATTTGTGCTAATTAAATGTTTCAAATTTGAAAATGTATCATATGCCAGTGTATATTACTTTACTGCTACAACACGTTAGCAACAGCAAGACCTTTTTTCAGGGATCAAGATAAGACTTTTTTTTTTTTTTAGAGGAGATGGAGTTGAGATTTCTCTAAATGTCACCTTATCACAAATTCAATTTGAATTCCACTCTTCCTCTCGCTTTTACTGCTTCACACTTTCATTTTTTCTTTCTTTGTAGCAAACATTTCTTTGTACATTCCTCCCATACACATAAACGCCTCTGTCCACATGTCATTTCCCCCAACTCCCTTGTGGTTTTCTTTGTCTGTTGCCACTATAGCCACTTCTCCTGTGTCACTAAAACTGCAGATGGCCAAACAGAGAGCAAGCTATAGTGTGACCACAGGCTATATGAGCAGAATATTGGCTATTTATAGTAGAACAAGAAGACAAAATTACTTTGTTGCTTTTGCTTATGCAATGTTATACAATTCTTTTAAATTACACTCACTAGTCCTTATACATATGCATAGTAGATATTGTTGAAGTCAGTCCATCTCTGATATTATGGATGTCAGGTTGATTGATTATACAGTGCATCTGTTCCTGAACTGATCTATATGGTACTGGCTCTTCTATAGGTAGCCTTTGACCTGAACAGATTTTAATTAAGCATTCTGTGCAGATACACATAGGTACATAGATTTCATTCAGGCAGAAGTAGAATTCAGAGTGTTGACATTGTCCTCACCTGAAAAGTTACAACATCAGTCATTACATTTAATTCATTAAAAGAATGGAGTAAAATTAAATTCTTTTCATGGTCCTCCTAAACAAGGAAGACTATGAAAGGACAAAAATTGCATGATGTTGTTAAAGATGCAGCAAAACCTATTATGATAGTCTACACAGGAGGCATTTCAGTCATATTTTTCAGTTGTCTGTCTCACATGAAACAGAACAGATGGAACAGATATGCATCTATTTTAATCGGTCCTGCAGGCCACGTAACGGCTTACATTTCACTTACACTATATGCTAATAAATGCAACCCAGAACTTATTTTTATGCTTCAAGTTTCATGTGCCTAACTTCAGTGATTGTTTTTTAGGCTCTGAGCACTGCCAAAATGTGAGTGACTCACATTCACTCTTACTGAAAGCATCCTGTGAACATGACAAAACAGACATGATAAAACTTTTTTGTCTGCTTTGACAAGGCCTGATACAACTGCTTTTACAGGCTGAGCAGCACTCCTCATGACAAATAAACTGACCTTGACATGCAAAATCAAAAGTAATTTCAGTTTTCAGTTGCATAACCATAATCAAACCTTAACTGTGCAGGTGGTATATCGGAATCATCATGTTTCTGTAATATTTACATGAGTTGCACTCACTCTGACAACTATGACCTATGACTTATTTTTTTAATTTAAGTATGAATAGTGGTTGGAGTATCCAACTGTCTAAGTTCAGATTTTAAGGTATTTCAATCTTGTCATAAAAAATATTGGGCGGCATGTGGGTTAAAATAAATAGTTTATCTCAATAAAATCTTTCACTTTTGTATTTATATTTCAAACTTTTTTTTATTGTTAAACTTCTGAAATGCGCTGCTGTCTCTCGTGTTAATTGATACTCTGTTACTGTCTTGCACTCCTGAGTGACATCTAATAGCATCATGTTAAATGTTTAAAACACTCACTGGCTGTAACGATGTCATTGATGTGACTGATGACCGGCAGTGACCTCTGGGTACAAGGCTGGCCAACGTGCTGACGGGTGATGTGTAAAGTGACAGGTGATGAGCTGCTGAATAATGGGCCGTCAAAGCCTTTTCCTCTCCTTTAGAAGAGCTAGCACACAAGACAGTGCAGCCCAGGCTCCCATGATTGTTGCCTACCTTGGGACTGGTTTCTGATAAGCTGTTGGTGGTCCCTGAATGTGAATGAAATGTAGCTTGTTGCTCAGTCATGTCATACATTGCCATAGTCATCCATAATATCTTCATCTGTTATAGTGGCAAAGGCATTAAAAATGTCATGTTTTGCAAATCTATTTAAGCTCTGTGAGGATATCTGTTAGAGAAACTGTGGTGCAATGAATTTCAATGAGGCTCATGCTCTTAGAAATACAATGGAGAGGCATTTCTAACTGAAAATGAGGCATGGGGATGTTAACTTTTACAGCTTATCTCCACTGTTTGTATTACCCTGCAGTAAAGCCAGAGGCAGACACACAGCAAGGAAGACTTATCTTTTCATTCTCCTCCTCCTTCTCTTCTTGCTCACATCCTTATTTTCTCTTCTTTTTTACCTCTACATATTAACCATCTTTTTACTATTCATCTCAAATAAATCACCCACCAAAAAAGGTAGCCTGTACCCCTAGAAAAACATCACTCTGTCATAATAACGTAGCAGCTGTGATGGAAAGATATGAGACTTTAAGGCAGGCAGATCTGCCAAAAGCAGAAGGTCCACCGGACAATAGAATGGAGAGGCAGCTTTGGACAAATCACATTAAACAGCTGTGAAGAGGTGCGAGTGCTGCTCTTCTCCCCACATCCATTATATTTTCTTTATCAGCTTCAAGGATGAGCCATTGGGATGCTACTCCTAGTAGTAGTGGTAGTACTTTGCAGGAAACCACCAGAGTGATGTTCCCTTAATTGTGGTAATTAGCCTCCAAATCGCATGTTCTCCCATTTTTGTCCAGTAAAACATATTGACTTTCCATGTTAAAATACCAAAACTTAACCAAAGGTTGCAGGTCAGAATTGTTTTCTTTATGGTAACATTGGTTGTTTTGGAATTTCCTGACTCTAACACCACAGATCATGGTTCACAAATGAATACGGACGAATTTGACTTTTATGCCATGATAATGCCACCAACATTAATGTTCTGCAGTGGGTGTAAATTTTGGGTTTTGGCTGCTGGTACTGGTAATGGCAGGAATTTAAAATAGAGTGTGATATCACTTCAATTCTAATGACCATGTAGGCAATTAATCTGCTGAGGAGTCAATGTTGCTGATCCACATTTCTGTATCTTTCAACTACTGACAATCCAGCTTTCAGACCCACTTGATGCCATTATTGGCCAGCTGTTTGGAAATGAGAAAGTAAGAAGGGTAAGAGCTTTTCTGTCCCTTCTCATCACAAAGAAGTGTAACACTATGAATGTCTTTCAGGAGAGACTGTCTGAAAATGTGTGCCATTAGACCTGTGCTTAACTTAAAATCACATCTCTGCTGTTTCCACAAGAGATGGCTTTTAACTGTCTCTGAGTATGTATGTTCAGAAAAGGTATAAATAGTTTTGATTTCCATCATGGTTGGACATTGGTCCCATCTATGATTTGAGCACCCCATATGTTAGAGTGCCTAAACTTAACCAAAACCTGAATCTATGCTTTATTCTACGACAGTGCTTTTCAAAGTGTGGGCCTCGTTCCACATCCTGACCGACAAGTCAATCTGGACCCAGCCATATCAACTGGCAGCTCACAGGTCACATCCAGCCTGCCACATTCCCATCCGGCCCAGAATATTAATCAATTCAGAAAATGCTCATACCTTATGTTACTCACCAGTGTAAAAGGTCTAGTCCCACCCCTGGCAATGACCAATAAGTCCATCACCTAGTGCACACCTGAAACTCATCTCTAAACAGTGCTGCACTTAAGCTACTCTTCCACAATTACCCATTGCCAGATTGTTCATGGCCTTCATGCAGGACTCTCCAGCATTATTCTTTGGATTGCCTTCCTACTTTCGACCCTGCCTCTTAAATCACAGATACAGAATATGTCTCTGTTTCTCTAGGACACTGTTTCTACAGCTACTGTGAATGTGGTTGTAAGAATATGTCTGAGTCAGAAATAAATATGGACTAATTGCTTGAGCCTTGTCTGCCTCGGTTTCGTGTTGACCCTGTCACAAGAAATGTTACATTATTTTGTTATCACCAATTGTTCCAGACCTCTAATCTTGAATAAAAATCAGATGCAGACCTTTGAGTAATATATTTGAGATCCCCTGTTCTATGATAGCTTTATGTGATACATTACTCCATGTGGTTAATGTTGAATGCTGTGGTTACGCTACTACTTTTGAGTTTAAGTAAATTCGCCTAGCTTGCTTGCTTCCACTTGCTTCCACTTTCAAAGCTAAGAATACAAAAAAAAATCATTTAAAATCATAATTTGCTCTCGAAAATTTAAAGAAAAAGACAGTCATCTTGAATTGCTAATAGTTCACAACTAACATTATGTGGGCTTGCTTCTCTGAGTAGTACACCACGGAACTTAAGAGCATGTAATATTCTGACCTTAAATGAATCAAATCAGTGAAGTAGTGGGCTGGAAAAGTAACAAAAATGAAGTTAACATGTTAAAACACAAGAGTAGACGTAGAGCTGAAGGAAACTGCAGAGTCAGGTGAAAAGAACTTAAACCTTTCACATTAAACACTGTCATTAGAGCCAATGTTATTGTAAAAAATATTGATTATGGCCACATATCAAATCAAGAGCTGAATACTATGTTCTTAAAAAAAGCAAACTGCAATGGCGTCTTCTCAGGTCTTGACCAAGAACCTTTCAGGCAATTGCAACTTGAGAAAGCTCAAAAACAGTCAGCAAAAAACTAAAACAGAAAACTGAGCTAACTACACTGATCAGCAGGACTCTACACTGACTTCCAGTTTTCTTATAAAAGCTGCTCACAGATAAATCTCTCAGAAGTTTAGGCCAAAATACATCTCTAACTGTCTTTTACCATGTGAACGCTCTCAGCCTCTACAGTAGTCGTTTGGTAACTGTCCCCAGAGTCAAACTAAACATGGAGAAGCAGCATTTATTTACCCTAAACCAGGGTTGGAACAAAAACTAGAACGTATAAGACTTCTCTCTTCTTTGTCTATCTTTAAATCCAGGTTTAAAATGTTCTCAGCTGTCCTTTTCATTTCATTGAAGTCTTAGAATGTTTTAATCTGTCTTGGAATGTCTTGTTTTTTAATATTGGCAATGCATTGCGTTTGTGTGTGAAATCCGCTCTACAAATAAACTTTCCTTGCCTTGTTAAATGACTTGTTGGGATGTGATATTTTTGCAGAAAACAATCGCGATCTCTCCTATGTTCAATACCAGATAAAATTTTGCTTTTGCAGTATAGAAATGTGTAGCCCTCTCTTTTATAAAAGAAAAGAAAACACTGTTAATGATTCATCGTCTCCTGTGCAGGGAAGGAGAAATTGAGGAAGCAAAGAGGGAAAGATAGAGGGAAATCGGGACTACTAAGTGTTTATTAATGATAAACTAGCTTGCAGACTCCAGAGGGCTCAGTGATCTCCTGAGATGTAGAGTCTGCTCTATTTATTCTCACAACCTGTCAACCATTTGAAACAAAGAGAAAATATATCTGGAGCCCTGCTGTGCTCACTTATGGAGCCTTGCAAATGTCTCACAAACATGAATTACATCCAACTTTACCCTAGAGGCTTTCTTTAATGATGGCGGTTTCTGTTTGAATTCAAACAGACTCAAATTCTGGATGGAAACAGTGAAGGAGAAGATGAATGCACACTTTCACTTACAATGGTAGGGTTACTGGTAATAATAATAATAATAATAATAATAATAATAATAATAATAATAATAATAATACAAAATAATTTGTGAGTTTTCAGTAGATTGAATAAAAGTATTATCCACAGCAGGGTTTCCCAAACAGTCAAGTATCACTGTCCCTTACCACTTGTTCTGTTCAACCAGGTTATGAATTACATCCCAAGCACAAATTGGCCCTTGACTAGATGACTACAATGATAGATAGTTCTGAGGATCAGGACTGACTTGAATTGATCCTGAGTTAGGAGATAGAAAAAGAAAAACAGTAGTTATTGTTGTAGTTTATCTTATGTTGTTATTTATATTAGTTATCGTAGTTTATGTGACCCCACAGTCATGAGAGTAATTACTGTCAGCTAGCGTAGCATGACTTTGTTATACCACTCTAAATAGTCTGTGGCGTGTTGAGGTGGATGGTTTGGTGGAGTCTTGTCATGGGAGACAGTGGTGCCTTTCAGTCATGATCGTAATCTCTCTATAACCTTAAAGCAGGATTAATTTATTTCATTGTATTTTGGGGTCACTTGGAGTCACCTGAACAAGCCACAAAAACAAAACTGTCCTATTAATTCATTATAATGTTTGATATGGCTGACATACTAGCAAATTGTAAAGTATTTAAATCAAGGATCTCACCTCGCCTACCGCTCCAGCTGCCGTTCATTTTTCCCAATTTTTTTCTTCAGTTTCTATCAATGGAAGTTTAAAGTTCTGGAATTTCTGGACTAATAAAAGGAATATTGAATTGAATTGAAGGACTGGGCTTTTACACAACTGACAATTCATGCAATTTTTGTCGACAAATTCTTGGAGAAAATAAGAGTGGAGACTTACCAGGCCTGTGAGAGTTGTTCGCTTGTCAATTCTCAACTAAAACACGACATCTAACACACATAAGATGAACTGAGGGGAGAGAATTAACTCATTCCTTGCTTCTCCACGACTGCATCATCCCAGGCCAAGCAAATCTCATACCTAAATGCCACCAGCAGCAGCTATGGCACTTGAGAGCAGTCTGTTCTCCCTGAAACAACACCACTGTGCCATAGTTTCCTGTCTGTCTACTCTGTGTCTGTGTTGCTACAGGGTATGGCCGGCAGGTCGGGTCTGTGGTTTTCTTCTCCAATGTAATATGATGTTCAGTCAGAAACCACTAACCTTTCCCTCAGATATCTCCAAGATTCGCTATGTGATAGGGTTATTAAGAGGTTTGTCACTTGAGTGGGCAGAGGCGCGGTATGCTATGGAGCAGTTAGGAAATTTGTCTTTTGAGAGCTTTATTTCAGAGATTAGAGGCATGTTTTACATCCTGAACAATGCAGGCAAGGTAGCTAGCAGGACACTTAACATAAAACATGGGAATGGTAGTGTGGCCAAATACTTGGTGAGGTTGCAGGAGTTGGCAGCAGAGTACGCTTGGAACGAGGCAGTGCTCCATGATGTCTTCATTAAGGAACTCAGCAAGCGATTCAGATGAGCTGGCCACGTGTGACCTCCCATCCCCACAGACCGTGCGCATGCGCCAACCGTGCATGCAGCCTGTCGCAGTCGCTCTTTTTCTTTTCTTTGTTTTACTAATTCTTTTAGTCTATTCTGTATTATTTTACCCACAATTTTATGACCGTCATTTTGAATCTGTGCCCTCTCCAAATATGCTGGCCGAGAGAGTTCTGGTTTGTTTTTTCACTCTGGAATTACTATTCTCACTGGGACACAGTACCAATGTGCAGTGCATTATTTACTCCAGAGATCAGCTGATCGCCCTGAGGCCAGAACATCAGAGATTCCCGCTGAAATCTGGAGAAAAACACACAGAGGATTCAGAGGAGGACAGAAACAGCGGAGGAAAAGAGATGGGTTCAGACAACAGAGGCTTATTGAGAAGAGGACATATAAGCCATGTCTCCCCTCTCTCATCATGAGCAACGTGAGGATGCCAGGAGTCAGAGGGAGTACCAGGAGTGCAGTCTGATGTGTTTTTCGGAGACATGGTTGCATCAGGACATACCCGACGACAACGTCTCCATCAGTGGCTTTCAGACTGTTCGGGCCGACCGGGATTGCACCCAGAGCGGTAAGCGTAAAGGAGGGGGGCTCGCTGTTCTAGTCAACAACCGATGGTGTAATCCTGGTCACATTACCATCAAGAAACGTATTTGTTGCCTGGACATTGAACTGTTGGCTGTTGGACTCAGGCCATATTATTTGCCCAGGGAGTTTTCACATGCCATAGTCCTTGCTGTTTACATCCCCCCCTCTGCCAACCCGACGTCGGCATGTAACGTCATTCACTCCGTTGTGGCCCGTCTGCAAACTCAACACCCGAGTGCATTCATCGCTATCTCTAGTGACTTCAACCACGTCACCATGGCAACAACACTGCCCAACTTCACGCAGTATGTGAGCTGCCCCACAAGAGAGGAGAGAACCCTGGACTTGCTGTATGCTAACGTCAAGGATGCTTACAGCTGCTCCCCCCTTCCCCACTCTGAGCAGATCAGATCACAACCTTGTGCACCTCACTCCCTGTTATGTGCCTCTGGTGAAGAGTCAGCCCACAACCACAAGGACAGTGAGGAGATGGTCAGAGGAGACATACGAGACGCTGAAGGGCTGTTTTGAGGTGACAGACTGGCAGGCACTCTGTGAGCCGCATGGGGAGGACATTGATGGGCTCACAGAGTGCATCACGGACTATATCACCTTCTGTGTGGACTCTACTGTCCCAGCCAGGACTGTCCATTGTTATCCAAATAACAAGCCGTGGGTGACAAAGGACATCAAAGTTATCCTCAATGAGAAGAAGAGGGCTTTCAGAGCTGGCAACAGGGAGGAGGTGAGAACGATACAGAGGGAACTGAAGGTGAAAATCAAGGAGGCTAAAGAGAAATACAGGAGGAAGCTGGAGTGGAAACTCCAGCAGAACAACCTGAGAGAGGTCTGGAGCGGTATGAGGACCATCACTGGCTTCAGGACAGACAGTAGAGGGTCAGTGTTGACATTGTGGAGGATTATAAGTACCTGGGGGTACATATTGAAAATAAACTGGACTGGGCAAAGAACACTGACGCTCTCTACAGGAAGGGCCAGAGTCGTCTCTATTTTCTGAGGCGACTGAGGTCCTTCAACATCTGCCAGACTATGCTCAGGATTTTCTATGAGTCTGTGGTGGCAAGTGCTATTCTCTACGCTGTTGCGTGCTGGGGCAGCAGGCTGAGGATGGCGGACGCCAACAGACTCAACAAACTGATCCGCAAGGCCAGTGACTTTGTCGGGATGGAGTGTGACTCTCTGTGTCAGAGAGGAGGATGCTGACTAAGTTACGAACTATCTTGGACAGCGTCTCACACCCACTTCATGATGTGCTGGCCAGGCACAGGAGCACATTCAGTGAGAGACTCATCCCACCAAAAGTCAGGACTGCACGACACAGGAAATCATTCCTGCCTGTGGCCATCAACCTGTACAACTCCTCCCTCTGAATGGCCCTTGGACTTTTCACTGCCTATTCTGACATATATTTTCCAATTTCAATTTTGTCTACCTACTCTTGCCAAGGGATTGGATCTGTCTACCCTTCAGCTCAGTATAAGGAACACCATCACTACTTTTTTTTCATTAAAGTACTCAAAGTATTTTCTCACCTCCTGCCTCATTTGCTCAAGCCTGGCACCTCCTGTAAATTCAGTCAAAACTCCTTCTTCCATATTCATGTTATTTCACAGGAAAGGATAATGCTAATGCCGCAGGTCCATTTAATGGGCATGTAATCTCTCATGATATTCATTTTGTTCGAAATGGCTTTTCTATCAATCAGGATAATGACGTATTCTTCACTTCTACTATCATGCAGACAAAAATCCAATCCAAACAGTGACCAAATGACACAACTTAATTCCTATGAAGTTACACCTGTTTTTAACAGCAATGCCTGTCTTAATTGCTTGGCTCCAAAGTGCTTTCAATTCATGATCCAATCCTGCAACAAAAAAAGGCATAGCTTTATTACTGTATTTTTGGGCTCTGTGAAACCTGGTTATCCACAGATAACACATTGCTTTCACCACTGAAATTTTTAGATTCCCATATCACTTGTGCCAACAAAAATGTGGTGGTGTAGCATTAATTTATGATTCTAAAAAGTCTTTTCATCCGAGAATAACCATTCACTCCTCATCATTCGAGGTGCTTTTAATGTCCGTCTCTTTGCCTTCGCCCAACACAAACTTCCCATCTTTCTACATTACATTGTAGCATCCACCTGGAGCCTATTCACAATTCCTGGAGGACATTTCACAGTGTATCTCAGACTTGTGACCGGCGCTGGTTGCATCATTATAGATGGAGATTTTAATATTCATTGTGATGGCACATCCAACTCACTAAAGCAAATGTTCACAACAATCAGTGATAAATTTAGTTTTTCTCAAGCAAGCTCACTCAAGCTAAGTCTGATCATTACTCTGATCTGATTTAAAACAACAGACATACACTAAAATTTGTATTCAATACAGCAGATAAGCTCACTAAAACAACCTCACCTACACCAGTTATCATCTTTACAGCTGAAGTTTTTAATAACAATTTCACTGAAAAGACTGAGTGAATCAGGAATAATATCACTGGCAAGGCAGTATCCCTCTGATCCCTCTCAGCCTCTACCTCTTTCTCATATTCATCACCAAACCACCAGCCACCTTTTTCACTTTGATCCAGTTAATTAAAACCCTCCCTCTAAAATTATCTCAAGATCCAAACCAAACACCTGTTCTGGATCCCATTCCTGGCAACCTCATAAAAGATCTGTTCACCGTGATAGGAAACCCCCTTCTCAATATCATCAATAAATCCTCTAGTTCTGATATTGTTCCCATTGTTTGTCCCACAGTCTCTTAAGAATTATAGACGAATCACAAATCTCCCCTTTATGTCTAAACTGTTAGAAAAGAAGGTAGCCAGCCAAGTCGTTGCCCATCTATTCAGTAATGTCCTTCTTGTTGAGTTTCAGTGCAGTTTCAGACCCATAAACTCTATTGAAACTGCACATATTGTCAGACCTAAATTTATATATTTTGATCAGTATCTCATCTGACCACATCGCAAACGTGTTCGGCATGCGTAATGGTCAATCAACCTGACCGAATGTACACGGGTGAAATAGGGATGCAAACTAATCAATTAACGTCGCTGTGCCAACCAGAAACAGCCGTGGCATCCAGCATATATACTGCATCTATCTCAGAGCACTCGAGAGACAGAGAGAGACAGACAAAGATGGAGTACATCATTGCTTTGAGGAGGATGAGGATGAGGAGGAGGAGGAGGAGGAGGAGGCTGAGGATTTACCATCTAAGGAGCTCCTCCTGGGAGAAGTTTGGTGCAGGCTCAGTCATCCTCGAAACTTGCCATGCGCCTCGCCAGAGGCGTTTTTAAAGGTGAGGCAAGGAGCTGGTGTGATTGGTTAAGATTGGACTCGGCTGTGTCAAACCCACTCCACGCCTTCTCCCCTCCCTCCTTCCGAGTTGCGCTGCTGGGTGGGACTGAGATGAGAAGGGGGAGTAGTTGCGCCAGCAGCACAGTGCATGAAAATACTAAAGTCTGTGCCGCCACGCCCCATCGGCGAAGCGGACCTGACTTTGCGCTGCGCCTCCGCCGCACCGGCAGCGGAATTGAAAATAGAGTCCATTGTCTTCCTGCTCTAAGGTCAAATACGGTGTTCCACAGGGATCAGTATCCAGGCCACTCTTGTTTTGTGTTTACTTCCTGCCCCCAGGTCACATCTTCAAAAACACAACATTATGTATCAATGCAATGCTGACAACACACAAATCTATCTTCCTGTAACAGTCAATGAATCCTCCCAGCTGAAATTGAAGACCTGCTGCATTTGAATGCACACAAGATGGAAATGCTTCTTACAGATTTTTCCATTAACCATGATGGCTGCACAATTTCTCAGACCCATACAGTTAAAAATATGGAAATAGTATTTGATGCCTCTTACATTTGAACCACACATCAAAAATATAACAAAAACTGCCTTCTTCTGCCTTCATAAAAAGATGCAGAATTTTATCAGAGACTAAAATCCTCGTGTATGCCCTCATAACATCTAGACTAGACTACTGTAATGCAGTTCTCTCTGGTCTGCCTGAGACGGCAACAAATGGTCTCCAAGTGGTCTGCCTCCTTCTTACCTATAAGGCTTTAATTGACCTGGCTCCCTCATTTATCTCCAGCCTTATTATTCCACGTACTCCATCATGTCCATTATTTTCACTTGATGCTGGTTACTTAACCAATCCTCAATTCAAGACGAACTCTTTTTGTGGTCAAGCCTTTGCCCACCAAGCTCCACTTCTGGAATAAATTACAACTGCACATTTGGGAGGTAAGCTCTACTGATACTTTCAAAGCCAGCTAGCTATGACCTCTTCTGATTTCAGAAGCCAAATCACTGACAGCTTTTCCTTGTTGATAAATGAGCTAGTATGCAGTATGCAGTATGGATGTGAACAATGAGGAATTAAATGCATTCAACATGTCAGACCGCAAGGGCACACACAATGGGCTTTGGTAAGAAATACTGTAAATAGGGGAGCTTTAAAATCCACTAGCCTGCAGTTTTGACAGATGGATTCAAATATTCAGGCCCCAGTAAGAGACTCTGTATAAGGGTAAATTAGGCAACCTACATGATGGACTGATAATCTGACAATTAAAGTGAAGCTATCAAGTGGCAATTACCCACCCAATTTGACTGCCAATATGGATAAAAGCATTGTGCATGCTGTGTCCTTCATTAAAGATCCTACCTTCAGCTTGATTGTACTTGATTTTATGTACTAGTGTTGTGCTTGTATATCCTAATTAAATACTCTCTGCAATAAGCTGTATTGTTTTATTCCTCTCACAGCACATCCTTGTCTGACCTGGATCTCAGTAGGTATACTGCACATCTGTACGCCACCAGCACTGCCAGCCTGAAACAAAGTGAATGCGTCCTGGAAGAAACAGAGAATAGCTCAAGGTTTCTGTGCTTCCCATTCAGGGTAATAATCACACACTGCTAAGATGCACTCTTTGGAACAGTAGTCGGGGAATGTAATGGCTTCCATGTGCGTGTGTAACATGTGCATCTGCTGCTGTTGCTGTCTGAACACACTGAACACTCATCAGTCTCAGGCATGTTTTTTCTTCTTTCTTTCCATTCACACTTGCTGTTAATGTCCATTGCTTTTATGCATGTAGAGTTTGTGTGTATGGATGTTGTGTCCACAGTTTTCTTTGCATTCCTCAGTGTGCATTCATGCACATCTGTGTGTCCATGTATGCATTGATGTTGCTTACACAAGTCTGGTCTGCTGAGAGGTGAAGCTATAGCCTCAATACGAGCAGCCTATAATTACAGAGGCTGCTTCAGTGTGAAAGCACTGAGAACAGAGACCCTGCTGGGTAATTACCACTAAGAGCACCAGAGGAAGTATGGCTCCTTTAAATCCAGCACTTATTCAAATGGTTCAACTTGAGCCATTCCAGAAATTGTGCAGGGCCAAAAAAAAAATCACACACTGGTGGTGGCCCTGCAAGATGTATTGCCCGAATGTCTTAAAAAAGTCAGCACCAGTCACTTTTGTAAGGGCATAATAATAAATATTTAGACTGGATTGTTATGACAACATCCAGAGATAAACAGGAAATAGGTAAATACAAGCTAGGGTGGTATCCGAGTATTCTTAGCTGAAGTAAGACAAATCCGAATAATTATACAGAATGCTCACTTGAAGCAAGTGTTTGTCAGTAAAGAAACTATGTCATAATCTTTGAATGAAATGCATTTCTTACTGTTTGCTCAAGACAGCATCCAAAACTGTTACAAATGCAGTCAGACTACTGTAAGTCACTACTGTCATATGACTATTAGTTAGATTTATTAGAGTGTTACCAAATGCTTAAATTTAATTTAGTCTGCAGATTAAATGAAACATTAACAACACAAATTTAACAAACAAATCTTAACTCATGGTCCACTTATTAGATTTCTAGTTGTTAGCAGTATCTCGTAGACCTCATCAAGAAATGGAGTCTGCAGAGTTGTCATGGAAATGGTCCCATTGTCATCACCTCTGTCTCTGTTCAAATATTGGGGTGTGTCCCAAATTCAGTCATCCTAGTACACTGTTTTAGCAGCTATATCAACATACTTTACCATACTAACAGGAAATAGTATGGTAAAGTAAAATATATGTGACATTAGATGTGCAGAGAAAACAAAGAAAGAAAACAAAGAAGTGCAATATGGAACAGGGACACCCTTTTGTCTCTTGATCTCTGCCATCACATGAGCAGGTCCATCCAAGTCCATACTTAGGAGATATGTCTATAGCTCCATAACAAATGAACAGACCCTATCTGCTGATGATGCCATCGAATTAGACTGAAAGCTCAGGATCTAATAATCTTTTAATTAAGAATTCTTTGTCAAACTATCATTTTCAACATCAAGCAAGAACTTTACAGGTCCCAATTACCAACACTAGCTCATGAAGTAAGACGAAGTAAGAAATTATATTCAGTGGGACAGTCATGGGGGGGGGGGTACTGCACTCACACAATTTAGTACTGCTCTTGAATCAATTTAGGCGACTAACTATAGACAGAATTTTAAAAAGAACGGCCAAAATTGGAGCAGCAGAGGATGAGATATCCTATCCTATCCGACTATTAGTCCCATGGGGGAAAATTTTACTTGTGGTTGGGGTTCCGTTTGTGTTTGCAACATACTGACCAAGCAATGCAAATCAGACTGCCTTGTCCATCTGGTATGGCCTTTTCAAAGCAGTTACTTACAGCACAAGGCGATAAATACAGTATACATACAGGCACACCTGCATGCTGTGGCAAGCCAGTAAAATCTGAGACATCCTTTAGGACCCCTCTGGCTGGCAGAGGGAGCTGACAATTTTCTGCAAGTGAAGTCTGCTTTCAGAATCTAGAATCAGTTTAAACAGCCAACAGCTCACTGTGACAGATTTGAGGGGCCATCAGAGCGGAATGTTATGGGAAGGAAAATGACCAGCAGAAGCCGAGATATCCTGGTACAGAGTCATCTGCCACTTTGCAGATGAACCACAGGGCAACTTTTGGAAACTAGTACCTAGTATGGGTCAAGCTTTGTAATGTTGGATCATGCAGTTCCCAAAACGCAACTCCTTCACTGGATCCTTTCCAATGGTGGAAAGTATTCAACTACTGTCCATTTTATGTGACTTACTACTTCTACTCCATTACATTCATGTTACAGCTATAGGTAGTAGTTACTTTTAAGATTACGATTTTACATGAAAAATAGCATGTATGATAAGCCTATGAAAAATAGACAAATAATTATTATAATAATATGTATTGGTAAAGATTAAACCCAACATTTTTGGCTTGTGACCTTTACAAACAAACAAAAAAAAAAAAGAAAAAGAAAAAAAAAGAAAAACTAGTGTCTGGTTGGACCCATATCATGTTTCAAATGTCTGACTTTTCAGCAGTTCCACCAATTTCCCCTCTTAATGTCTCTTAATAAAAGTTTAAAATGTTTAAATGTTCAAGGCCCACAATTGTATTGGAATAATTCATTAGAGTTGTTCACTGCAGTTCAGTATTGTTGAAAGGTTCTCTCATTTTTATGGCTGTCTCAGATTCTCCATGCAGGTCGCTGTCCACAGCTAAATTTATTTTGTTTTCTTTCTCTCGTAGCAGGCCTTGAAGCTCTACAGTGTGAAGATCTTCTTTTTACTCTTTGGCTCATTTTGGTGGACAAAACCTGCCCACACATGGAGCAGAACAGGCAGCCTTGCACAGCAATTTTAGAGCATAGATAATGCTAATGATGAAGTGTCATGAACGTGCACCTTCTCATGAATAGGTGGTAATCATCAGGCTGAAAGAAGTGATTAAGTTTGTGCAGTAAAGAGGGTTCAGCGAATCCAGCTTATATTTCTTGCATGAGGCCAAATGAACAGAAATTTCTGAAGTAGGAACTTTTTAAAAGTTTTTTAAACTAACCCGACCTATACCCATTACAATAGTAAAATACAACTTTTGCATTGATGCAATAGTACTAACAATCTAATAATGTCATGTAACAATATATGTGACCAGCCACAAGAAAACCAGCAACAAGTCTCCCAGGGGGCATTGTCATTTACAAATTCTGAAAGTGTAGTTTCTAAGCTTTCCAACGATGTCTAACACATGGAAATCTGAAAATATTTGAAGAAGATGTGGCCATTTGAATGTAGCCACTTCTCAAACTAGTTTAGTGAGAAATCCAGCCTGAAAGATTCTCACCTAGGGGAGCCACGTAACACAGTGCTGCTCATTGCATCTTATTTACATAAGTCCAACCCCCTACTGGTCTAGCTATCACTGACATCTGGTATCTGTTAGCCCGCAGGACAGACTCTATAGTTGTTCAAACTATAGTAGAACTATAGACATGTGAGCAAACCGTACTTCATGTGCAAAACTGGTGGATTGCCCCATGAAAGAAAAAAATGTTTTAAATGCACAACAAAAATACACAGCCTATTATTCAATGTGAATGTTTCATAATATGGCCTAAACCTGCCAAATACTGACAGAAGAACATATATCTGTAATGATAATGCATCACATACAATAACAACAATAAAGAAACAACCATTCAACGAACAACGGAAATTTGGCAAGAAGGCCGCTGAGAGCAGGGGGTGGTGTGTCCACTCCTCTGCTCGTCTACAATATCTTTTTTTTTTTCTTCGCATTTTTGGCTCTGAAAACTTCTAACTTCTCAGTTCAAGATGGTGGGTTGAAAGACAATCAAGTCAACAGTCAACCAAGGATACATTCCAGGAACAATCGGGAACCTGCTCCAAACAACTGCTATGGAGGGTATTGCTGCACATGGCTTCTTTGTCTGTGGGTACTTGCCCTTTGTCTGGGATTCCTCCAGGTATGCACAACTGCACAACTGCCCAGTACTTCACAACAGCGACATGAAGACAAATAGACTGCTTATCCCTGGCTTCTGCTTTGTTCATGGCTTCTTTGTGCCCCCCTTAGTCAATGTATCACATCAAATGAGCCACCAGCAGGCACCTTTCCAGATGCTAAGTTGCATATGCTGGACACTTCCAACCTAAATTTTTTTGGACATGGATACTCGATTATCTACGCACTATTTTGGCAGAAAGATCGCCATCTCTTTGGAGGTAACAACACATCAAAGGAAAATATAAAAGATATGTTTTATACTTTTTTCTATTCATGCTGCTGCTAAGTGGTGATATCCAACTGAATCCTGGCCCATCAACCAACAACACTGGCCATGTAGCAACAGGAACTGCCACTTGCCAAGGTGTGGATACTCAGCTGAACACAATGATTATTGGATCACTGGAACCCTCACTGATTCCAACAGGTACAAGTGACTGCTTCAACCTAGTTCCTCAGCTGGACTCAATCACTGAAGGAAGCCTGATTACTCCCAACGAAATCAAGCTGAGCAGAAGCTCCTCCCCACAAAAAGACTCTAACCCAACCCTTTTGCTCAAGACTCAAGCACCTGTACCATCACACCTCCCTCTGCAGCAAGACAGATTCAAAGAAAAAATAGCCCACAGCAGAGCAGCTTTCCAGCAAAAAGGTGTGAAATATTTTCAAACAGTAAACCATACAAAGGTGATTTGGTACTCAAAGAAAAAAACTGAAGGGCATTACTGGTGGTCTTTTGAACATACAAAGCATTATACCAAAGAGAGATCAAATTCAGTATCTGTTAATAGACTCCAACTTGGACTTTCTGGCCTTGACTGAAACCTGGCTGTCCAATCACACCCCAACAACCATGATTGATGTGCCTGGGTACACCTGTTTTCGCAAAGACAGACTGTCAGGAAAAGGAGGTGGAGTGTTAATTTACATAAAGGACATTTTTAAATGCACTCAGGTTAACTTGGATACTTATGGATTAGAATGTCTAATTTTAAATGTGGTTCTGTCACCTAAAATGAATTTTAACATAATAGTCTTGTACAATCCGCCTAAACACAATGTAACATTCTACCAAAGTTTTGATGACTCGCTTAAAGCACTAAATCATAGATCGGAAAACATCGTACTTGGAGATTTTAACATAAACTGGCTGGACAAAAAATGTAAGCAAAAACTTAAAACAGTTATTTCTAAACATAAACTGCACCAAATAATTAAAGAGCCAACCAGAAAGTAAAACTCTCATAGACCTGATCTTTACAAACAAACCTGACAGAGTGTCAAAAACATATAATTTGTTAACAGGTTTATCAGACCATAACATGATCCTGGTAATTAGGAAACTTACTAAAAACTGCTTACAGAGACTCTCCTTCAAACAGAATCATAATTATGTGCCAACAAGAATTCCTAAACAAAAAATCAGTCAATTTGAAAATGATTTAAAACAACTAAATTGGGACAATGTCTTGCAAACCAGTGACACAGACAGATGTTGTGATATTTTGACAAATACTATGGCAGATGCAATCCAAAAGTTCACTTGTCCTTTTAAATTGAAACACAAACAAACTCTGCCATGGATAAACAGATAAAAAATCAGCTGATGAAGAAGCGGAATCATGCATTAAAAAAATCACTGTCCACAAAATTACACACAGATAACCTCATCTACAAGGGGCTACGAAACCGAGTTGTAACTGAACTAAGGAAGGCAAAGACAAATCATTTCATGCAACTGATAAATGATTCAGGTGGGAACAGTTCATATCTATAGAAACATACTAATAGACTCTTAAACCGTAAGCCATGGAGAAGTGAAGTGCCAGCCAAGTGCCATGGAGAAATAAAGGAACTTAATATTAAAGGAATGATTTCCACTAGCATCAAGGAAATAGCTGATGAATTAAATACATACTTCATTCTGTCCGTAGATGAACTTACATCAAACTTTGAAAAAACTCTCAATATAGATGAACTTAACTTAGATCCCCAACAATTGCAAAACCTAAACAACATAACTAATGGTCAGGCTTCCTACTACCAAAATTAAAAAAATTATAATGCAATTAAACAACTCAAAGGCAAAAGATACACTTGGAATCGATGCTTTATTTTTGAAGAAACATAAACTTGATAAGCCCATTACGCCATTTGATAAATTTATCTTTTAAAGAAGGGAAATTTCCACAAAGCTTTAAAATGACTATTATCACCCCAATTTATAAATCTGGTGCATTAACTGATGCCAGTAATTATAGACCAGTATCAATTCTCCCATCAATGTCAAAAGTATTTGAAAAGGTTATCGCTAATCAATAGATGATCCATCTTGAAAACAATCAGCTTTATCATCCAAAACAATTTGGATTTTGCAAAAAATGTTCAACTGAGATGGCACTGTGTCACTTCATTGAGAGAATAAAATGTTCACTTGACAATGGAAATGTGGTTGGAGCAGTGTTTCTGGACTTGAAGAAAGCCTTCGACACTGTAAGTCATGAGATACTTGTCAGTAAACTAAGACATCAATTAAATTTTTCTGCCCTTGCTATTAGTTAGCTTAGCTCATATTTGGAATATCGACAATAGTGTGTTCTCTTGCAGAATGTGAAAACATCCCCTTTGTACAGTAAGACTGATCTGCAACAGGGATCAGTTTTAGGTCCTATTCTTTTTTGCTTATACATAAATGATTTGCCTATTGGCGGCACGGTGGAGCAGCAGGTAGTGCGCGTGCCTCACAGCAAGAAGGTCACCGGTTCGATCCCCGGGTCGGGCGGGGCCTTTCTGTATGAAGTTTGCATGTTCTTCCCGTGCATGCCTGGGTTCTCTCCGGGCACTCCGGCTTCCTCCCCCAGACCAAAAACATGCTCATTAGGTTAATTGGTGACTCTAAATTGTCCCTAGGTGTGAATGTGAGAGTGAATGGTTGTGCGTGTGTTGCCCTGCAGTCGGCTGGCGACTGGCTCAGGGTGTACCCCGCCTCTCGCCCACTGACAGCTGGGATAGGCTCCAGCCCCCCCACCACCCCCCCACCCCC
>JBBMOE010000004.1:9796447-10088626 GCA_037975065.1 Chaetodon trifasciatus
CCCCCACCCCCGAAAGGGATAATCGGGGATGAAGATGAATGAATGAATGAATGATTTGCCTATTATATGTACAGACACTGAATGCCAGATGTATGCTGATGATACAGTGTTTTATGTATCAGCAAAGAACTCCTATCAAGCTTCAGAGATCTTAAGCAGACAGATGGTTACAGAATGGCTACAAAGGAACCACTTAACACTTAATTACAAAAAAAACAGTATCAATGTGTTTTTCAATAAGTCCCTGAGAAATTTCACATAACTATTGATGCGAAAGAAATTGAGGTGGTAAATGAGTTTAAATATTTAGGTAGAATTTTAGATCCTCAACTTAAGTTTGACGTACATATAAAGAAGCTATCTAGAACTGTAAAAAACAGTCTGAACTGCTTTAGACTTATCAGGTCATGTCTCTCCTTTAAGGCAGCTCATTTATATCTGCCATGGTTCTTTCGCATTTGTCCTATTGCATCACTGCCTGGGGCCAGGCCACGGACTCAGCTACTAGACCTCTATTCTCACTTTATAAACAAGCTTTGAAAATTTTAAATCAGAAGCCACCAGAAGGCACCACTGCAAAATCATTGAGAAATATAATTTGTTGACTTTTTCCAATTTTATAAAATTCTCCTTCCTGAAAGTTGTTTTTAAGTGCCTAAATGGACTGACCCCACAAGTGATGTCTCAGATCTTTAAAAAGACAGCTGTAGGACAATGACAAGGAACATAACAAAGCAAAACTGTAAAATCCGAAGGTGCAGGACACATTTGGGCAATCATCCCTGTGTAAGGTACACACTTATGGAATTCCTTACCATCAGAAATTGAATCCCAAACAGAACTAAAGAAGTTTAGTGTGAAGGTTAAACATTGGCTTAAGCAGCAGCAGAAATGTGAACATTACACACAAGTAATTATTACTATAGTACTTTACTAATGTTAATGTTAAATTTAACTTGTGTTTTAACTTGTAATTTACTGCAAATGTGTTTATTTATTGATGGCACTTATTCACTTTATCCACTGCATTACTCACTGCATTTGTATTATTGCATTTGTATTGTATTCTGTATATTTTTTTCTATTCTAAAGCCTGACCAGGGACAAGGACTGCAAATTAGTTGAAGCTAGACGTCTTATGTACATCACATTCTCCCATTTCCTGTGGCAATGTTGTATGTATCGTCCCTGTTAAATAAACATTAAATAAATAAACAATTACATCTAGCTCCAGAACCATCAGCACTTAGACCCTCTCCCTCTACACTAATTACTGCGCCTCAGGAGACCTGTCTGTTAAACTCACAAAGTTTACAGGCAGTACAATGGTCATCAGCTTCATCCGAGACAGTGACTAGTCTGCATACAGACAGGAGGTCAAACAGCTGCTCCTCTGGTGCAGTCAGAAAAAGCTGGAGCTGAACATGCTCAAAATTGTCAAGATGACAGTGGACTTCAGGAGAAGCCCCTCAACACTGCTCAATATCACCATCCTCAACAACACTTTTTCCACTGTAGAAACCTTCAGGTATCTGGGATCTACTGTCTTGTATGTACTCACTCACTCACTGAACAGATGTACTTACTGCAGTAGCTCAGAAAGTTCAACAGCTGCTGATCGAGTTCTACACAGGAATAATCCAATCTATTCTATGCACATCTTCACTGTCTGGTGTGAGTCTGCCACCAAACAGGACAAAAACAGACTCTAACCTCATATCCTGGACACAGCCTGTTTTTGTGCTACAGGTGCTACAGACCACTGAATGCCAAAACAACCAGACATAAAAGTTTCTTCCCACAAGCGTCACCTTGATGAACAGTTAGCTAATCATACAGTGTCACTAACCCTCTCATGCCAAAACGTCCACTGACTAGCCATTTATCATCCAATAATGCAGTTTTTAACATGTACATTCATCACTCACTGTCACTGTCAATAAAAATACCAGCACATTGTACCTTTCATTGTACATATTGTTTATTGCCTCATCATTCTTTGTATACATTGTTTGTTTTTTATTTTAGATTTTTGCAGTACTTGTTACATTAAGTACATTGAGTGTTTAAACTGTAGTCAAATTCCTTGTATGTGCACACGGTGGAGGGGGACTAAGATTGAGAATGAGGGTGATTTGGTTCAGCACTCGTGTGACAGATTTATGAGATATGCTGATCTGAATGTAAAATTCACAGCCCACAGCACCTCTCAGCATTCAGAAGCTCTTATTTGTTCAGGCTAAAGCCCAGCTGCAGACACAGCTCCCTGACTTTCCTGACTCTTCTCGCCATCTATAACCAGAGAGTCCACACTGATCGAACACTGCATAGACATAGGAGGAGAGTCTAGGATCCGACAAAAACACTGACAAAGTCACATGTTTGTGTATGCATTTATACATTGTGTAGAGCACTCTGGGATGAATGAACGAACACATTTTAAATAGAGTACATTTGACTTTGATCTGATTTGCTTCCTTGCAGAAGCTCTGTATCAATCTGTCAAACACTATGACTACTGCTACTGCTGAGACTGTGGACAGGGTTAGAAAACCCGAACACTACAGCAAAACTGGGTATAGCGTGAGCCCTGCAGGGATTTGTTGAATCCAAATATTTTCAAGAGTTCAGTTTGGCAAACTGAGTCTGCGATGGGCTTTGGAGCCTTGCAGTGTGAGTTCACCCCACAGGGCCACAGCAACAGTTGAAAGTAGAAACTTGAGCAAACTTCTGCAAAACCCCGCAGAGGCAAAACATAACTCAACTTCAGCACATTGAAGATAGTACAGTGCTGCATGTCGATCTTGGCTTTCCAAACAGCTGCCCTTAGATGAAGTTTGTGCTTAAATCATCTATTAATATTCATGCTTTTGTGTGTGTGTGTGTGTGTGTGTGTGTGTGTGTGTGTGTGTGTGTGTGTGTGTGTGTGCGTGCGTGTGCGTGTGTGTATGTGTGTGTGTGTGTGTGTGTGTGTGTTCTGAGGTATGTGCTTCGACAAGTCTGCATATTTCATTGGAATGTGGAGAAACATCTTTTGCCTTTTCATCACTGAGAGCCCAGGAGGGTTGGGTATCACTGTGGTTCCTGTTATGTGATTGGCAAGTGCTGCAGCTTCTGTAATCTCATTGCATGGCTGACTGACACAATCTATGGAGTCAAACAGAATAAGGCCTTTACATTGACATGCTAGGAGAGTCCCAGGACCCAATGGATGGAGACCAATAGTTTCCTCTCTGTGATTTCCCCTTCCATTCTATACAACACTGCTACTGCCTGACGATAAGTGATACAAAGAGTTCAGTATGTGAATGTCGAGGGACAGGAATGATCTACAGTGTCAAATCCAAACACAGACATCTAAACATGTCCACATGACTGAACAGATGGTGAAAAGACTCCCATTCCACAATAAACTCCCAGCTACTAGCTTTTTTGCAAAAATTGGAGATTTCTGTCATGTTACAGCCCTGGATTTCAAGGTTGTTAGATTTAGGGAACATACACTGGATGAGTTGCATTTTCAGATTACATAACTACCCGAGGTCTGACCTTGTGCAACCTGCAAATCTATCTCAAAACTTCTGACACTAAACCATTCCAAAACAAACCAATTTCAGTCTATGACCAGCTTATGCTACAGACAGAGGTAGCAATACAACTTGTGAAAACCAAACTTGTTTGAAATAAATGCATTGGTCTCATCAGGATTAGGAAGGAAGAGATCATAGACTTGGACCTTTTCATACTACAAGACACAGCTGTCCAAACTAGTCAAAAACACCACTTGATTATTCCCTCTAAAAAACACGCAGATTAGAACTACTTGAATATCAATATCATACTACTTGTATATTATTTCAACACAAACATGTCTTTTAAAAGCTCTCCATACCTAAACATTCTAAAATAAACAAAATAATAACCTTTTGTGTTGTTGAATTATTTGCTCTTTTTAGCTTGACCTACATTTCATTTTCAATTAATGACTGAGTTTTTGGTCTTTTTCATGAAAATTACATTCAGATATACGTAACCCTAACTTAAAGCTGCTCTAGCAAATATTTTCATATTAACAATGGATCAAATGACTATGAGTAATGTGAAAGGGAGAATAATCTTTCAAGCATCCCTCAGCTCATTTTGGTTTTAGGGCCCACAAGTTTACTGTCATGGTTCAGTCTCATCAGCCTCATTTCCAACAGCAGAGGCAGCTTTTTTGGGTGCCTGCTCAGCACCAAACGGCAGACAGACAAAGCGACAAACCGATCCTCAGTGATGATATGTCAGCCTGACCCAAGATGGATCACCCTACATTTCCCCAATGTACATATTCATAGGACTGTACCATCTATTTGTAGTCCTGACAAACAAGCCTAGTGAAAGCAGAGAGAGAAATATTTTGCAGCATTGTGTGTTTCTTCTTTTCTCACATTACAACTCATCTTTTCCTTAATCATCATCATCTGAGAAGAAGAGAGGTGATGGAGGACTAACCCTACACCATCTCTCCTGACAGGCACATTTATACGACTGTACATACTGCTTGCCTGGACTTGAACATTTGTGGTCACAAAAAGCTACTGGATCCATAAAGCTATTATTGAATCTGTGCTGCTCTGATCATTTATCCAGCCGAAATCAAATAAATAGCTTGACTATAACCCTGTGACTGCTTACACAACCATTTTTCTTTTGTACATGTTTGGTGTTGTTGTAATGATTCCTAGCATTTTGTACAGCCAATGTACACCTTCAAACATGTCAAACTAAACTATAAATTCCAACCCATTCTAGCAGATATGGAGGATAACAAAAAAAATCCATATTTAGCTTTAACAAATAGATTAAAAGAGAACAAAATGTAAAAATAAAAGTATGAAAACCAGTGATCGATCTCAGAGCTGCAGCAGTTGGCCAAAGATTTCTGATGTGTCTTGGCAGAGCTACCTTAAATATTCACATGTAGTTGCAATGTATGCTATACACTTTTGGACACATTGCCAGACAAAAAACAAACGTCTCATATCTGTTCTGAGAGGGATGGTTATGAGCATTTCTTTGTTTGTTTGTCTGTTTGTTTTTTGACGGAGTTAAAGACTGGCAGCGCAGGCAGAAGTATAAATATACAAAAAACAGATAAAGGGCCATACGGTAGAAATCAGGCGTGCTTACCTGCTGCAAGTGTCACATATCTGAGATTTATCAAACAGAGCAATGTGTATACACAATTTTGTCAATCTGACAAAGGGGTTGTGCATTTTCTGCATACACAGAGTTTTGCTTGTGAGCCTAGTTTATGCTGTTTTCTGACTCAAAGATATGACATATTTGTCTTTGATAGTCTTGCCTCCACCTTGATGGAGGCTGATGGAATTTTGTTTTTCAGGCCAACAACATTAAAAAATATATATATAAAAAATAGAATCAATGGCCTGTTACTCTGGATAACGCACCCACCTTGTTGTTAGCAGTTAGTGTTTGATTATTTTCTACAATGGATGTAGTCCCTTTGAAAAATGTTGACAGCACGTTCTTGGGATTAATCTCATTTTCAAGTCCCAAACAAACAATCACAAAACAAATCCAAACTAATGGAGACACCATTTCCGATGATAACATTTTCATGTTGAAAGCACCAAAAACAAAATTCTATTGTAATCTATTAGAGTGGCAGCAGAACGCTTCAGGGACAGATCTGCACGGTTAGATACCACTAGAGGTACATGAGAAAATAGGTGTTTTTGTAATTTGGGTTATCCAAACCTTTAAAAGCAGTTTTTGCTGCTGCAATTCACTAAACAGGAACTCTGTTACATACGATAGTTTAAGAAATGTAAGGAATGGGCAGCCCTAATGGCTCACCTGGCAGACTGTGTGCCCTATTTACTAAGGCTGTATCCCTAACTACTGGTCTGGGTTTGACTCCAACCCGGAGCTCCGTGTTGCAAGTCATAACCCCTCTCTTCGCCCATTCCTGTCTCTCTCCAGATGCACAATTAAAGCTGCAGTAGGTAACTTGTAGAAAACAATTTTTTTTGTCATATTTGCTAAAACTGTCCCTATGCCCAGACTGCAGTACATGAAACATGTAATCTCTGAAAAAAAACGGCTCCATTGGTCCCACCTACTGCTCCTACTGCGATTTGCAAGAATCCACCATGCCTGACACAAAACAACCAATCAGAGCCAGAGGAGCGTCTGAGGAAGTGTCTGACATCTATCAATCACTACTCACACACGCTGTCAACCGCCCCCTCCCTCCACTCATGCTGCCAGCTGCTGCTCAGTCAAACAGCTACCGCCGCTGCCAACAACAGCATACACGGCTAAGACAACAAAGCTAATATGGTGATTGTTACAGTAACACTCTGCAGCACGTATGGTATGTTAGCGACTGTGATGTAGTGGCTGGGCAGAGTTAGCTTGTTTCTGATGCTAAAGCTAATGTTACTGGTTGTCACGGCAGCCGCGCAGACGCCGCAGGGAGGAGGGGCTTGGAGGCAGGGCATGAGTGCAGGGAGAGGGAGGGGGAGTGACGTGGAACTTGTGTTGGTTCAAATTTTCAGGCTAAGTCTGCTCTCTTCTCCATCTTACCTACTGCAGCTTTAATTAAAGGCAAAAAGCAATTTCTACTGAGAAAAACCTGAGTAAGCCATGGTGCAAGACTATATATCAGGTCAACAGATCTTAAAAGATTGTATAATCTATTTTATTATCTTACCTTAATTATCTAGAGTATGATTCTTTCCCTCTTTGCAAGTCCAAGTTAGACTTGATGATGGCACCAGAAGTCTTGATAGCAGTTTGAGATTTGGACTCTCCAAGGAGATGAGTCATGCAGCTGCAGGACATGTCTTCCTGTAGTCTGATGAGACTACAGTATTGTTTGAGCCAGGTTTGAGCCCGGTCACTAAATTTAGTTAATAAAACATACACTTTTCAAAAAAATGCCTGCCAAGAGTTGAAGTGTGGATTCACAGAGACTGAAACCATATCTGAATCAAGTAGCTTGCAGTCTAAATAAGAGTCTCAATCTTATTAGATGACCTAACCTGCCACACCAGTTAAAAACAGCCCTAGAGGATAATTACTTCATCAATGCAGTTTGCCAAAACCTGGGAGCTGTCTTGACTGCTTTGTTAGTATGGCAGAAATCAAGCAAAATCCTATTTGGCCTTTGGAACAGACCAGACACTGATCACCACTTCTCCCAACATTAGTGGTGGTGGCAGTACAACAGTGGGTGGAATGAAACTGAGCAACAGACAGGTCGCACCGACACGCTGAGCCACCGGCATGGCAGCCTACCATCTGACCTCCTGCACATCATCACTTGCCCATTAATGAGGCAGAGAGGAGGAGAAGGGCAGTGTTTTAACAGCTACTTAGTGAGAGAGCACTGTGGAGCCAAGTGTGCTATGTAAACACATTTATCCTTTGATGTGTGGAGTGAGGACATGCTTAAATCTACTTCGCTGGCAGTTTGCTGGTGTCAGTGGTAGCATTTGGATATCATTCAGGCTCATCACCACCTAATAAATCAACAGAAAACATCCCACACTGCTTTGGACTTGGGTCTGAGAGTGATTCTTTGGTATGCTTTCTGGCACATGCCCTGAAATTTATGCCGAAAAGTAGCACCTGCAATAGACTCTAATGAAAAGATATATCTTCTAAAGTGAACAGCAAACATATCTGTTGGTAAGTGTGTAGCCCAGCAGCCTGGCAGAGCAATAGGCAATCCATTCTAGAGAAATGGCAGCCTGAATAATGCAAGCATTTGTTCTGTTTGAATAAAAAGGAGTTGGCACTGAGGCAGCTCTGCTGGCAGATGATCCTGTGCCAGAGTGCTGCCCTCTCTCAGGGAGAGGAGAAGGGTTAAAATAGAGTTCTCAAATAGAATCTGCCTTCACATAACCACCATACCAGAGGGGAAAAGCAGAAATCACACATTCCAGCAGTTCCTCAGGTTGCAAAGTTTATAGCTGATAGGTGAAAAAAATTCCTACAAAGCTGTAATTGAGCTCAGAGGAGGTTGCACTGTGGTGTACCTACCTGTTACTATCTGACTTCACCTCCCCTGGGGAGCTTGTACCCATGGAAACAGGAGCCTGAGAAAAGCACTGAGCAAGGTGCTTTTTCGTACCTTTCTTTTCCCCTTTTGCTAACATTAATTGGTTGCCAACAGCACTTGACTGTAGCGAGTAGAGGCCTCCCTCTCGGCAGGTCTTTAGCTCAGTCCAGTGAAAGCTGGTGGCCAGATGAATGAAAGGTTTTGCCAGCTCCCAGAGCCAAGCCTCCAGGGAGCCGGATTGTTTGAATTTGCTGTGATTAGATAGCTGCTATGTGTCACACAAGCCTGGGCTAAGCCTGGGTATACTCTTTCTTTGCATTGTGTATAAGAGAGATGACAAGGTGGGAGAGATCATCAGCTTCTTCCCTAAGTAGGTCATTGTGTGATTCAAGACCAATGGGGGACTTGAAGCAAAAGAAAGTTGAATGTTTATAGTCCCCCTCACCCACCACTGGAGATCTTGTTACAAGATGCCACAGAAAATGAAAAGCAGATAAAAAAAGAAAAAAAGAAAAAAGCTCTAATTTAATTTCAAAATCGAATGCACAAGACACCTGGAGTGATTTAGCAATTCACTATTTTACCTGGGTACAGTTTATCCACTGTATCATGTCCTGTATCACAGAATGGGTAATGGGACGAATAGCAACTGTCAATTTCAACATTATATGAATCTTTTAATTGCCATGCTGTTTGGGCTGTCTGACTTTTTAAAGTTAGCATTTTCTTGACAATTCTGTCAGCAGGCTGAGGATCATTTTATAGAAATGTACCCAATGGCAGCCACTGTTAAGAGTCTCATTTGGAGTCAAAAGCCAAAAGTCCAATAATTAATCTTAGCAGTTGTTGACATGCCAGTCAAGAAGGACCCCATTTTTTTCATCTGAAACATTCATGATAGAAGATACACCTCTTCAGAAACAGCCCACTCAAGTTTGGACAACCTCAGTCAGCCACTGCCACTTGAGGTGCCAGTCTGTGTGAAAAGAAGCAGAGTCTCCAATGAGATCTCTCTCAAGGTAAGTGGTGGGACTCTCAACAACTCAACGCCAGCGATCATCTTACATCACAGTGGTTTGAGGTTAAATTGAGAAATTCCATCTGAGAATGTGAGCACCTTCGGGTTCCACTGAATTTTAAAATGATTCTAGTAGAAGGGCTGTGAAGTGAAAGGGTGTATTTTTATATAGGCTATGTAGTCAATCTTTCATTTGCTTTTTCTCTGAAACACTGCCCATTTTGCCATTTGTAGGATTGAATCTGTATTATTCCTCACTTGACACAGAATTTTAACTGTCCATATGAAATATTTACACTGATGGTCCTGCTGCTGCAGAAAATGGTTCAGTATGTGTTAAACATCACTTTCTACAACTCCCATGGTTGCTTACATTTTTACATATAAAGGTCAGTTTACAAGCTATGTGGTGTACTACTCTGGTGTACTACACCAAATTCTTATGTCAAATCTTATAAAAGAACCCCCTGGTCACATCATCACGAATTTTTGTAGCCAGTATTTCTTCTGAACTTTACAGATATCCAATAAGAGCCCAATTGTCAATGTGGTACATAATGATATTATTATATAATGAAAGTAAATAGCAAATATTATGGCCTTATCTTAAAGTCATACACATCACATATTAATCTGCCAGCTGAACTACTTGGCTGTAATCAAAGCTGAACAAAAAGCAGAGCACTATGTCCTAGGCTTTGTTGCCTCCTTTGTTGCCCCCCCCCCCCACACCACCACCACCACCACCAGCCTGGAGATGTGCAAAGGTAATGTGGGGGTAATTCTCCAATCAAATAGCTGTGAGGGGCTAGTGTTGCTGAGTGGCAAAGGGCTTCCTCTGCTTCTGCCTGCAGCACTCTTTCCAGCTTTGTTCTGCCTGTTATCTTTGGCGGCAGATAATCCTGAATGTGCTGCATGTCACAGCTGCTTCGCCAAGAATCAACCACCGGTTCATCACGCATGTTAAACTCATTACATATTCAAAAGGAAACTAAATCTCCTGCATATCAGCTCGCTGGAGGGGTGTGTGCACGTGTTTGCATGCATATTATCCATGTGTGGGTGTGTGTCAGCCTCCTCCTCTATCCTCAAACAAGCTTTACAAACAGCATTTTTCTACCCCCATTTTACCTTGCCCTTTCATCCTTGCCCTTGTTCATATACAATCATGCTCAAAGATGTGGTAAACAATTTGACTCAACTCTTCACTTTGCGGATTCTTGGGTTACACATGGTCAAGACTCTAACCACTAGGTGTTGGCAGTATCTGAGTATGAACAGATCCGGGAGAGAAATAACTAGTCCGAAAGGGGTCAAAAGGTCAAACTGACCAACCTCTGGGTTACACATTTCATCTGATTTTACAAGGCGTCTATTGTGTTCAGAATGGGACATGATCTGACAAACAAAAGTTAAATTAAAGCTGCACAGATCAATTAGCCAAATAAATCAGTTGTTGCTGATTTATTGACACTGAAATAAATTGCATACTATATGTTTATAAGGAACTCCAAAGGAACCTATAATTATATTTACAAAAAATACAGCTATTTTAGTTGTTTTCACTTAATTTAATTGTATTTATTCATCTTTGTTATGCCAAGATAAACACCTGAATGGGACAAAACAGTTTGTCAACAATGAATATTGCTGGAATTGCTTTAAAATGTTAAAGACTGAAGACATCTGACTACACAACCTGTACTTGCTGTTTGTTTGTTTGTTTGTTTTTAGTTAATTAGTTACCAACAAGCTTTATGGATGCTCTGACTATGGCCCCAGAAACTCAATTAACAAAGACAGCAAAGTCCACCCCTAAATGGGATAAGGTCTACACATGCTCTGTATTCCATCTAATTACACTATATCCCAACCATCTTATTTGGATTTCGTATAAGTGGGATAAAGGCTAATCTGGGCTTCTGTAACTACAAAATAATAATACCATAAATGAACAAAATCTATTAGCTTAAACAGAGGAGAAATTGAGTGTATTCACTTCAGTATATGGTTAAAGAGATCAATAGAATCACTATAGAAAACAATCTCCAAAGAGAGGGCTCATCCATCTATTGTAGCACATGACTTGTATGGTTTACCAATAGCTCATACATTTAATGTGCTTGCAGTAATCACATCATATTCTAGGATCGGCACTGAGGGGATAAAACAGCAGATTGATCTCCACTGTACATTGGTTAAGCTATGTTAGGTAAATTAGTCCTGTTGATAATGCTCTTGCTTGCATGTGTGGCTGTTTATCTATCTGCAAGTCCTCACCTCCACACTCACCCCCTAATCCTGTCCCCAGACAGGCTGATGCCAGATCAGCAGTGACTTCAGGCTGGAGGGACCCCTGTCTCCTCAAATAAGCCGCTGTCCTGAGGATCAGCTTCCATAAGTCAAAACTGTAGCATTTATTTGTCAAGGTGCGGATTAGACATCTGAAAGCTATCAAACTAGATTGCTTTTATAACTGTGCATCATCAAGTTAAATCATGGTGATTTTCTACAAGTATTGCAGTTATTGATTGGTTTATCATTGACAAAACTTAGGTTTTGTTTGTTTTATGGGCCCATATTTGAATAACCTCTTGATAATATATCAGAACATTTCCTGGAAAAAGCTTTACTATCAGTAAAACAGAAATTTTCTTAAAAGACGAAGCTCAGTTTTGTAACTTTTTTTGGACAAAATTTCAGGAAACATTCTTGAAAATGACCTATAAAATGAATCATTACCAAAGATTTTCAGCAAAAACTACATCTTTTTATTTCCACATTATGTTAGTAACGCTCAATGTAGCATATGTATATGACTATATATCAAGGAGTTTGAGCTGTTTTAAAAAAATTACTGCATTTCCTTTGGAAAATATAAACTAGGAAGCCATGTAGTTAATGGTATAAACACTTCTCTGACCAGCAGTTAGCAAGACAGCTTGCTTGGAGAGCAGACTGGTAACAGTGTAGCGGCTGTTTCACCAGCAAGGCTAGTTTGTGAAATAGTCCTGTGAGTTGTCTCTACATCACCAAGTTTACTTAGTATAGCGTCACCTACTTTGTGAGGACTATTACACTTAATTTCACTTTCACACATTTCATCATCAGATAAGACAATGTCATTCACTTCTTCCCTGTCAATTCAGGGATTCAACAATGCAACCTCTCAGACACCGAACCCGCCTCTCTAATGTCAAGGCTACCATCTGAATTTGCCACTTCTCTAGGCTTTAATCAGGGGACACCCTGCTGTGACACCCATGACTCAACACCTGAAAGATGTCCAAATCTGTCAAAACACACAAAGCTTTCCATACCCCAACATGATTTTCACCTCTTGATATTTGTTTTTTAAGAGTGCTTATTGGCTGCTAAGAGAAGAGTGTGTGTGAGCAGAATAAAATTATAATAGAATATAATAATAATATTTATTATATAGAATATAATAAAACACAAAGAAATCATAAACTGCTCCAATCAGTACAATTTCTATCTTGCACTGGACGCATTAAAGCCATCAGGCTCTTAAAATATATCTGATGGAGCAGTAGAGATCAGAAATACTGTTCTTTTTAAAATCAAACAGCAGTCCTTTGTGATCATAGACTTCCTCTGTTCTCTCTGAGCTTGAAATAGGTCAGATTATAGTGATAAAACGATGGCTTTTTTCATTTACATGACACATATGGACTGGGATTCACTACAAACCCTGTGCATGCTCAGAATTTCTATCAGCTACTCCTGCCAGCCACCCCCCTTCTTTCATCCGTAGTCAACATAAATCCATCTCAACACATTATCCCCCTGCCACCACCTCCACACTTGCCATCATATCGTTGTCCTTTTATAATCTATTTTTTGAGGCGCGCACAGAAAGATCAATGTCTGATTATAGCGGCCACACAAAGTAAGGTGCTGTGATGTGAAAGCCTGTCAGAGCTGTATATGAGCTGTAGAAAAAAAAAAACGCTACATCTGCTGAACACAGGTCATGGAGTCCACACAGCCTTTAATTACACTACAAAGTCTTTAAAAATGCACTTGGGTCAATGGAACGCAAACTTAGATCAATAGCATGTCTGAATCAACAGCCTTGTGGGTTTCTCTTGTCAGCTTGATTAAATTCAGGAGGAAAGTGGGTTGATGAGTAAACATGACAGTATCAATATTGGATGAGACTGAACAGCCAATGATTTCCATCTTTAATGTTTGCGAGAGATCTGGGTTGAATCCTTTTAATTTTTGCATGGATTAAGTTGCCACATCAAAAATGAACATGCAACACAGGTAATGTCAAACGCAAGGCATAGTAATAAAGGAAAACCAAAAGGTAATAAAAGAAATAAAAGCACACCAATAGCAATCCTTAACAAAATCCTGCAAAAGAAATAAGGCTGCAGCCCTCAGCCCGATAATTCCAGAGCCATAAGAAGAAGTGGAAAAAGTCTACCTTGTTTATATGGAGCCAGGGCACTTCAGTGGCATTGTCAGTGTTGTAGCTGCAGGGTGCTTGTGTTTCCTCAGTGAAGTGAAACAGATGTCAGTAGTGACACCTGCTCTGGCTCAGCCTCTTCCTCTGCTGCCTGCCAGCCCGGGCGTTGGGGGTTGCTGCCCTGCCCCAAAATACACCCATCTCTCAGCTCCCTGGCATGCTATTGTCTTAAGCACAGCCATGGATTTATGAACTCATTACGACATTTTCACACATTTCTCATCTTTTGCATGACCTTTAAATGTTGGAAATTAAGGAAGCTCTTAATTTATAAGCAAAGAGGGTGTCATGAGTGTCATTATTGGTGTGACTGTGATTGCTTTGATGAAAAGACCCAAATTAGTGATAAGCATGAAAAAAAATCTAAGGAGCTTACAGTCTCTTACCAAGGGACTAGATCCGGGTTAGAGCTGGGTGGGAGCGCAAGCGTGTGGTAGTGGGTGGCCATCTGTTTGGGATGTTTCATGGTGGGTTTCCATCAGTGCCCATATGATTGACTGACAGTTGAATAATCCAATCTCTGCTGTTCTAAGTCAAAGTGGGGTAGGCGTAGGGCAAGGTTTCTTGTGACGAAGGATACTGAATCATAGAGCCTTCACAACTGCAAAAAAAGTCAAATGTTTGGCAGTGATGGCTGGGCATAGATCTTAGGCCATAAGTTGCTGCTTTAATCAGCCCCTGCTCAGCAAAGACACAAGGAACAGTGACCTACATTCATTCTCATCTGAATGACAGATGTCCCCAGTGTCTTTGCTGCACAGTTATATGTGCTCATTCTTTAGCGATTACTGCTGCATGCCACACAGCTCAGGCATTCACAGCTTCCACAGCAGAGAAGAGTCTGAACTATCAGAGAATGTGTTCTGTGTAATTACACATATTGCTTGAAAATATAATTCGGCATTATGCCCAGATGATCACTTTGCACATATATGGACATGATACTGCAACAACATCATTACACAATAAAGATAATTTTTTATGGACAATTAATTCAGATGTGTCTGTACATAAAGTGCAACCTTATTTATATCTAACTTTATTTATCTTTTGCAAGGCAAGTTCCAGGTTTGCCTTGTGGAAATTAGTTTCTGTCAAATGCCATTCTTGACTGACAGTAGATTGACAAAAAAATGTCAAGGTCTGCTTAGCTTTTTCTAAAGTTCTTAACTACATATTGTGGTTTTAGCTTAGAAGTGATAGTACAGTTGATTAGCCAAAGACATATGAAGACATTACCGGTCAAAAGTGTTATAAAACCCCAATTTTTCCAGTTATTTATTACCCCTAACCCTAACCCCAAGTCGTTCAAGAGACCTGCTGTTCAGTTTGTGAGCCTGTTTAAAATGCTTGACAGAGAGGACTTGTGGTCCCTCAGGAATTTTCTTTTTAGTACATTCATTGTTTTTCTCAGTTATTATTAAAGCAAGGTCAAAATGTCAGCTATAATCCTTGCAAATTTCACAGGTACAGCTTGTGTTATTAATTATTAGTTGCTATTGACATACATGTTAGTCCCACACATTGTTTTGAATAATAACAAATAACATTCATTTGTGTTTAAATGGATTTTATTGTAGGTAGAAGCAAGAAAGCATCTGACATTAAAAAAAAAAAAAAATTGCTGATGCAAGTATTACAAAGAACGTAGTATCAGCTGGGTTAGGTCCAGTTAAAAAAATAGACCCAACCTAAACCTTATCTAAAATTTAACTGTTTGTAGTTCATAATGCTAGGCTACAATCTACAGGCCTAGACTTCACTTCAACAGAGGTTTTGCCTCAGAAATCTCTTGTATACATATGTATCAGGTGTCATCACCTATAAAAGTATTTTTTTGTTAATTTGTTTGTTTGTTTGTTCATTTTGTTTGGCCTCTGTCAGCCCTCACAGGGCCACTCCTGAATAACAAATGATAATCTCTCTTGAATGTATTCTGAATCTCAAGATGAAGCACATCACATGACTCACATCAAGTGCCACCCAAGTACCATTAGGAATGCTGCAGTGTGTCAACAGAAAACCATGCACCATGCAACTACAACCTTGAATAATCTGAGCAGTGAGATTATGTTTTTAAAGTAGCAGATCAAGTTTTAGGCTACCATACCTGCTAGAAATGTTGCTGCATTTAGTCTCTTCAATTAAATATCTTATAGCAGCACGGTGGTGCAGCAGGTAGTGCGCGTGCCTCACAGCAAGAAGGTTGATTCGATCCGGTTCGATCCCTGGGTCGGGTGGGGCCTTTCTGTGCAAAGTTTGCATGTTCTTCCCGTGCATGCGTGGGTTCTCTCCGGGCACTCCGGCTTCCTCCCACAGAAAACACAAAAAACATGCTCATTAGGTTGATTGGTGACTCTAAATTGTCCCTAGGTGTGAATGTGAGAGTGAATGGTCGTATGTATGTTGCCCTGCAGTCGGCTGGCGACCGGCTCAGGGTGTACCCCGCCTCTCGCCCATTGACAGCTGGGATAGGCTCCAGCCCCCCCCAACCCCGAAAGGGATAGTTGGGGGTATAGAAAATGAATGAATGAATAAATATCTTATTAAAATAATCAGGTTGAAGTGCTTTCTATACACATGGTGTGATTTCACACATTACATGACTGATGAGAAGTTATTTTTACTTTTATGCATCTCTGCTGTGTGCCTAGCTACCAGTGTTGTGGGGGTTGTACTTAGAAAATAATAGGGGCGGCTGTTTTGATGCACACTATTCAGCATCTGTGTATTTTGAGCTTCAGACAACTACTCTTAGTAGCTAATGAAAAGTCGGGGACTGAGAGACTGGCTACTGTCAGATGGCCAATCAAGTTATCTTATTTTATCATTTTTTTATTTTGTCAAAAAGCTAGCTAGCTAGCTTCCTTGGGAAAGACAGAGATGACTATATTATGTAGGGGTTAGCATTAGTTTTTTTCCTAAGTTGCTCTTAAAATAGCCTACGTAGACTTTTGGAGTTTTACTCAGTTTTTGCCTTTTGGACACTATCAAATCAATCAAACTTTATTTGTATAACACCTTTCATACATAAAATGCAACTCAAGGTGCTTGACAAAAGATAAAAACAAGGAAAGTCTGTACAACGCCCATTCCCAAACACGCCCCCAGACACCCACACACACTCACCCCAATGAAACTGTCGACGTAATAACATGGCAGGGCACTGAGGAACCATGAGAGATAAAGAAACCACCTATGGGGAGCTCATCCACACTGCAAGGGGTCAAAGCCCGCGGCCACAGGGAGCACCGCCGCAACAGAGACCCCCGACCCAGATAGACCGGGCGGACACCACATACAGGGCAGCGCCCCCCAGTCCTCCGGGCCCGACGGGTCCTCAGGACGACGCCCCGGCGGGCAGACCAGACACGCCTCACAGCGTGGAGGCCCCCCATGAGGAAGCACTGGAGCTAAAACCTAAATAACAATAGAATAAAAGACCTAGAACCATAAAAGACAATAGAATAAAGAGACCTAAAACCTAAAAGACAAAAGAATAAAAGACCTAAGACCTGAAATTAAATAGAATAAAATTACTTAAGAGCTAAAGACAAACGGTAGCATGAAACAGATCTAAATCAAAAGAGTAAAAGAAATCAATTAAAAGCCAAACTAAAAAGGTGAGTCTTGAGTCTCCTTTTAAAAACATCAACGGTCTCTGCGGTCCTGATGCCCTCTGGCAGGCTGTTCCAAAGCTTCGGACCACAATGGCTGAAAGCTGCCTCCCCATGGGTTTTGGTCCGAACCCTCAGAACAATTAGAAGGCCAGTGCCAGAGGACCTCAGGATCCGCGAGGGCTGATAAGATAAAAGGAGGTCAGATAAATAAGATGGCCTGAGACCATTAAGACACTTAAAAACTAATAAAAGCACCTTAAAATCGATCCTGAAACACACGAGGAGCCAATGCAGCGATTCTAAAACCGGTGTAATGTGCTCCCGCCCTCTGGTCCTCGTCAGCACACGTGCGGCTGAGTTCTGAAGTAATTGTAAGGTATAGATAGTCTTTTTGGGAAGACCAGAGAGCAGGGCATTACAGTAGTCTAGACGGCAGGAGATAAAAGCATGCATCAGTACCTCCGTGTTAGCCTGAGAGAGAAACGGGCGGACTCTGGCTATATTTTTAACATGGTAGAAACCTATCTTTGTTACATTTTTAATATGAGGAATAAAACTGAGCTCAGAGTCGAAAATGACGCCCAGGTTCTTTACAGATTCTGAGGGTGTAAAACCTTGTAGTTTTGGTAAAAGTGTCTCTCTCTTGCCTTCAGGACCAATAACTAAAACCTCTGTTTTATCCTGGTTGAGCAGTAGTAAGTTCTCTGCCATCCATGACTTAATGTCTGAAATACAGTTTAAAAGGGTATCAATAGGCCCCGTGTCATCAGGAGACACGGCAATGTAAAGCTGTGTATCGTCAGCGTAGCTGTGGAAGCTGATGACATGTCTCCTGATGACATCCCCAAGGGGAAGCATGTAAAGATTAAAAAGTACTGGACCTAGAATTGACCCTTGGGGCACCCCACACTTCATTTCACGGGTCCCAGAGGAACATGTATCCAAACTTACGTAGAAACAACGGTCCGTGAGATAGGAGTAAAACCAATTAAAAACAGTACCAGAGAGGCCTACCAGGCTTCTGAGTCTGTCTAATAAAATGTGGTGATCTACTGTATCAAAGGCAGCACTTAGATCCAGTAGCACCAGGACTGTGAGTTTTTGTGAGTCCGCATTACACCTGATATCATTCAAAATCTTTAAAAGGGCTGTCTCGGTACTGTGGTTCACTCTAAAACCAGACTGGTATTTCTCTAAAATGTTATTAGTAATTAAGAAATAGTTTAGTTGGTTTAAAACCAGCTTTTCTAAAATCTTACTTAAAAAGGGTAAGTTGGATACAGGTCTGTAGTTATTAAAAATGCTGGGGTCTAAATTGCTCTTCTTCAGAAGGGGCTTCACCACTGCCGTTTTGAAGGCAGCAGGGAAGACACCCGTCTGAAGAGAGCAATTCACTATGTTTAAAATTTGTTCCTCGAAGAATCCATAAAATGTCTTAAAAAGTGATGTGGGAATTGGATCTAAAAGGCAGGTTGTTGGGTTTACCTGGGAGAAAACTCGACCAAGTGTCCTCGTATCGACCAGGGCAAAACTCTCCAGTGTTTCCTCAAATAAAATCGACTGTCCAGGTGCGTTAAAAATTACATTCTGACGTGATACAAGACCGGATCTGATGTCATCGATTTTACTTCTGAAGTGGTCTGCAAAGTCCTCGCAGAGACCTTCCGTTGGGTTCTCTGGGGACTTTTTAAAATTGGTGTTTGTTAAGAGTTCGAAGGTGGAGAAAAGTAATTTTGGGTTGTTTTTGTTATCTGAGAAGAGTTTTGAAAAATGGGATATTCTTGCCTGTCTGACTGTTTTATTGTACGATTTGAGTTGTTCACGGAAGATTTCATAGTGGACTGTGAGTTTGTTTTTTCTCCACCTTCTCTCCGCAATCCTGCATAGTCTTTTTGATTTTTTAATTTCATCTGTACTTCTCCATGTGGGTAAAGGTTTTGTTTTCACCGTTTTTGTTAAAAGTGGAGCCAATAACTTTACAACAATAAAATCACAGGGTGCAGGTAAGACTTCTGCAGGAGTGCTCTGTAAAATCTCGATAAAACTTGCAGCCACTTCAGAAGTTAGGTGGCGTTTCCTCACTGTTCTCACCGGGGCGTCCTGATGGTTAAAACTGGCGATGTTAAAATACACACAATAATGGTCGGACACAGCCAGGTCAACAACAGAGGACACACCAGTGGAGAGGCCATAGGTTATGACCAGGTCCAAGGTGTGTCCTCTGTTGTGAGTTGGCTGTGTGACGTGCTGGTTAAAATCCATGCAATTTAAAAGGTTTAAGAATTCTCTGGACAGTGAGTCCGAGGTGTTATCCACGTGCAGGTTAAAATCGCCAGTTATTAAAATTCTGTTATAAGTGGTGTGTGTGATGGATAAGAGCTCTGAAAATTCACTGATAAAAGCAGTGGAATGGTGGGGTGCTCTATAAACAGTGATGCAAAGAATAGGAGGACTGCTAATAACAAAGGTGTGATACTCAAAAGATGAGTAACTGTTAAAATAAACTTCCTTTGACATTAAAGTATTATTAAAAATTGATGCAGTCCCGCCTCCTCTCTTGCCTCCCCTGGTGGAGAATAAAAAGTTAAAATTTGGTGGGCAAGCCTCAGTGAGAACAACTGGTGCCTCTGTGCCAAGCCATGTCTCTGTTAAAAATAACCCATCTAACTTATTGTCTAAAATCAGGTCATTTATGATAAAAGATTTGTTTAAAAGAGAGCGCACTTTCAGCACAGCCAGGTTAATGTTGCACTTATGACCACAGGGAGATAAAGTGACCGCATTACTGCCATTGCATAATGTTACTGTCAGTGCAGGTTGCTGCAGATACTGTTGTTCTTTGCTGTACACCAGCCAATACTGTTTGGATGTATTTCTTTTTGGCTAGGTCCTTTGGTTTCACTTACATGAAAAAGTTACCTAACCAACCTAAACACTGACAGTTAAATTGTATGAAACAATTATTGTGCATAGCATGGCCTACCATTATGTAATTAACAGTGTCAAAAAAACATTGTCTAAAATCAATTCTAATGAACACATTTGGAATATGATGGGTGGTGTTGATGAAGAAATGTTTGAGTTCACCTTTAAAAGCCCTGCAAAAACAATACAATTTGGGCTGTGCTCGCTGCTGGGTTCAGTGGAAACAATGGGTTTCAGAGCATCAACGTAGACAGTCTATTTACACTTACCTAAGATCTGAACACAATGCAAGCCAGACCACCTCCAGATGTAGTCTGGCAGAACCAATCATATTCCAATCACAACACGTTTGCAAATGGCATTAACATACATTTTTCCTTTTCCAGATAACATGTCTGGATACAGATCACATTTTAACACCAGGTGTGAATGGAATCGATGCGTATGGGGTATGATATGTTAATAATGCTTAGTGTTTCATTCATAAAACATAGGACAGCCTGATTATAGCAAACATTAGAACATGCTTCACATTATTTCAATTAAATTTAATCTTGTATACGTAGAAATTTTACAGTGAGAATGAAAATCTCTGTTTTGTGTTCAGATTTTCAGATGTATCAGCTGCACTACAATACACCTCATATGCATCATGCCATGTCTTCTGTTTATGCGGGAAACTGCTACCACTTACATCGTAAATAAACCCCTGCACTGAGAAGATAACTGTGGATTTTTTTGGTACTTGGAGATGAGAACAGACTTCAAAACTTTATCCAACTTGTCTGACATATACAAATGTGCCGAGGGTTTGCTGGATTTGCACATATAATAAAAAAACATACCTGTAAATGTGCTTAAATGTGTGTGATTGGATTTAAATGTGCCCTCATTGTATTAAGGGTGCAATTACATCTGTATTTAACAAACACACAATCGGGTGCCAGGTGTGAACAAGGCCATGGTATATCAATGCCATGTCTGAGCACAGTTGTAGCTCAAATATAAAACTTCAAAGATGCTACAAAAAGCAACTACAAAAGCTTTTTACAATCAGTACGGTTAAGGTTGTAAGTGACTTTGAAGCCTAACACCGATGCCAGTATGTTTAGATGAAAACTGCTGATAGCTGAAGGATGATATCCGACTCAGATGATTTCTATCTATTTTGTCATGTTCTGAGACCTTAGCAAATGTTTTGGCAGATACATTGTAACCATGAATTACAGAACTGATGACCAGAGCAAATAAACCCAATTTTTAATAAACCCTCCTTTCTCAGTTGTGCGTCGTGATTTTAGAGTTTCATCACCAATTCAGAATTTTATTCTTGTCAGAAAGTGAATGTAAGTTAGGTCTCTGTTGCACCAAGGATAATGTTGTACTCTTGCCATGTGGAATTAAAGATAGCTCGGAGAAAGATTCATGTTTACCATTTGTGAGTGTTCATTGGATGTATCTCAAGACATTACAAAAAAAATATGGTACCTATGCAACTCAATATATGTTGTACCATAACCATATCCATTTAATAAGTGTTTCATTATTTTGCATAATGGACATTGTCTGACATGAGGCATCCATGTGTGTTTACTTTTTCTGGCATTTCCATTCTTTTCCTCTTATAATTAGGACTGAACTAGTAATAACCAAGTAATTATGGTAACTCTCAGATGAAGTAAAGGTAGCATTAATCATACAGAATCAAAGTTCTATTTTTTCAGGTTGAAGGCTTCTCATAGACAGTGTAGTTTTAATCCATTTTAAAGCTTCATTAATCTGTTGGGTTTGTTGTTGTTGTTGTTGTTGTTGTTGTTGTTGTTTTCTTTTGTCCACCTGGGGAAAGAATTCCACGCATGCTTCACATACTGTATTATGCTCCTGTAAAGTTGATATAGTTGACATGTGGCTTATTTACACATCTGGTAGACATGGAACCACATCAGCATTAATTTGAAGTTGTGTTTCTGGGCACCTGATAATTAACATAAAGTCTGACATACTTTTTGCTCTGTTTTGATCTCCACCAACTCCACACTAGATAGTTGCTCATTTTATCTGTCTGTTGTTTGGTGTTCCGTAAGTATTGTGCAGCACGTTTATCAAGGCTTGATGAAATGAAAACATCTGGCATCTGCTGCTGGAAATAGGCTTGGTGAAGGTGGTAAGACTCTACTAATGTTGAAGTTACTAGCTGTGCAGAGTTTGCAATGAAAATATCAACCTCTCACTTGCACTCCTTGTAATGGAGCAATTATGTTGCAGAACAAACCAACAACATATCTGATTTTTTTCCTACTGCCTTCCAGATGAGAAGAAATTGTATTGAAAAGAAAGCAATGGCATTCACTGTTCATTGCCAACAAAGTGGCTGTGTGGAAAGGAGAAATGAGCAGTGACAGATGCTCACAGAGGAGTATCATTTCAAAAACTCATTAAAATGAATGAGGAACACGAGATGGGGTCAAATGTTTTTATCTGTAGCCAATGGGAATTTCAAATTGATTGAATATGCTCAGAGAATGGAGGTTCATATGAAAATTATTGGCAGTTTCTGTCTTTGATAGACACCTCACTGCTGGCTTTGCTGACAACAGGTATTTCATTTTCATTCACAGATATTAACCCCTCTGTTGCTTATTCTTAAAGTGAAACTAAAAGGGCAGAATTAAATCATGGTCTGGAGAAAAGAATAATGATGGGCTCCACATTTTTTTTCCTTTGTCCATACATGTCAGCTTCTACATTTTGCATTGTTGACCTCTGTTAGACCCCACAGCTACTACAACTCAAGACCTCGTAAGATTTATAGCTGCTCTAAATCACTCCACTTAAATATAATGCTCAGTGATCCCCATTGATTGATTTCTCCATTCAACCTCTATAAATTGAATAAAAACTCACTGCTCACACTCATGCTCCATGATGTTAAATCTTAACATTCTGCTTTTCACATTTACTCTGAAGCTACACAACAAATATAGTCATGTACATATAAAGCTAGAAATCAGTATGCTATATACTCAAAGAAAACATACCTGAAAGGGGTTGCTGTGAATGAATATGAATATAGTCTAAATATAGTAAGTTAACCTTTATTTCCAAATTCAGGTTACTGGGACACAGGAAACTGTCTTGTCTTCAGCTGTTGTCTCTTGAGGTTTGTATTCTCAACATCAATGCACTGCCAGTTGGAGCTACAGGACAACAAGCACATTTTTCTTAAACACATGCTTGTTTTTGGCTTTATTATTCATTTAACCAGTCAGCAGGCAAATTAGGCAAACAAGATGTGGATGTTAGCAAATAGACACTACTAATGCTATATTTCAAAGGAAATGTTAAAGGATAACAGGACGTTAAGGATGTCCCGATCCAAAGCAAATGAGAAAAACGGACCCGTCACATAACCACGCAGACAGGCATAGTTTTGGATGTCTATGTTAAAACATTTTTCAAATGTCATATATACAATGACAGAATCATTGGTCAGTTCTCTACTCCATACTGGCTTTGAAGCAATCCCTATTCAATGCAACTACATACATTAACAGTCTTCATTTCGTGCAGAAAGGTATTCAAGTCAAAGCTAATATAAGGCTTCAGCGGTATTAGTTAATTCACAATGTTATCTCCAAAATTAGTATACAGAGTATATTTTAGCAAACAAAGTATGATTTTCTTTTTAAAATCCATATTTGTGCTTACACAGACAGTGGTTCTCAGCTGAAACACAGGGAGGGATTCATCCTGGGATGCGGATGTAGGTTTGTTGCAGGGACACAGTGCTGGCAATCAACAGAGGCAATGTCTGTTTGTTTGACTTTGGCTAAGACATTCATGTTCACCTCAGGATGAACTGTAAAAACTCTGATACTCATCTAAAGCCATCATTGGGTCAAAATTTGATTTCATCCAATAGCATGGCTGTTTTGTTCTACAAATAAGGACTGTGGATTGTATCTCCTGATACTGCTAACTAATTTCAATGGTAAGTAGCTAAAGCCTGCCCAAAAAGTTGCTAGATGTTGTTCTGGTTTTGGTTTTGGGTTCTAGTTTAGTATTACCTGTTTTATGTTGAAAAAGTTTTCTGATGAGTCATCTTTTGCTTTATCTCCTAAATAAAAATAAATGTTTACAGATTGATAAGAGTGATAACATGTTAGATAGACTATTTTGCACATATGAATACAGGTGTGCCTTCAGATCTTAGTGTGCCTTGGACACAGTTTTTTTTTTTTCTGCTATTCTGCTATGACAGCTGGATTACCCAGTGAGATCAGATTGTGTGATATTCTCTGAACAAAAAAACTCAAAATCAAAGGCCTCACAACAAAGATGTCCTTGAAAACAGAGAAAAACAAAAGTGTCCATCACATGGGGATTATGTAAAATGAGAGACTTATGTCAAACTTTTGAAATGATGAACCTATGTGGGCTTCTTTGCCTGTACTAAATCTTTCACAAGGTAATATGATGCTCAACCTTCCCATCTGCTTAGCCAAAGTTGTCTGATACGCTTACCGTACCTGTCATTCATCTCTTAGATGGTGTGATTCATGTTTGATGACTGCTGTCTGATTCACACACAGTAGAAATGTCAAACCACCAACCACAACTCATATTTCAAAATTGTGCATGCTTTTTTGAATCAATACAATGCACACTGAAACTTTCCCCTGTAAAGACAAACTATCTATTCAATTTCCATCCATCCATTCATCCATCCATTTTCTATACCCCGACTATCCCTTTCGGGGCTGGGGGGGGCTGGAGCCTATCCCAGCTGTCACCAGGCGAGAGGTGGGGTACACCCTGAGCCGGTCGCCAGTCGATTGCAGGGCAACATATACGGACAAACAACCATTCACACTCACACTCACACCTATGGACAATTTTAAGTCACCAATTAACCTAATGAGTATGTTTTTGGTCTGTGGGAGGAAGCTGGAGTGCCCGGAGAAATGTATGCACGGGAAGAACATGCAAACTTCACACAGAAAGGCCCCGCCCGACCTGGGGATCAAACCAGCGACCTTCTTGCTGTGAGGCACGCGCACTACCTGCTGCGCCACTGTGCCACCCCCTATTCAATTTCCTCAAAATATATTTACATGTCATGAACTTGCAAGTAGGGCATTACACTTTTCTCCCTGAAACTAAACTAATAGAATTTATGTCCTCTAAGCTTTTCCAGTTTTAGTTACCTCCACCACGCTTGCACAATGTCCTAAATGTCTAATTTGAATAATATGATAACTAAATAATAATAAAATGCTTAAATGTGTCAAATATTTGCACCTGAATCTGCATCAAAATACACAGTGATACAATTCTCCTGATTGGTTATTGGCCATAATTTTGAATAAAAACTATGTGCTGTGTGGTCATACAAAGGACTTTGTGCAAGGGAGTCAGCATGACCATAGAGCTATTTAATTTATTATGTTGTTCTAGAGTAGCCAGTAGGTCTAATAACATCAAATAGGCCACAATGGTGGTGTTCAGTATGTGAACAGACATATTTCTAACACTGAACTGAGTGTAGTGAATCATTAGTATCACTGACTAAATGTTGCTTTTTGCAATGAATATCTGGTCATTCACTGGTAGCTGAAATGCCATTTTCAGCTCAGTAGTGACATATAGTATGTTACTTCCTGCTTAAAAGCTTCATGAAAATCATGAGGGCTACAAAAACAATCATTAGGCAATTACTCTTGCAGAGAAGTGGTCATCAGGTTATTAAACATATTGATGTATGTACTGTATATATAAACCTGTACAAGAACCAAACACTTCTTATTTGGGCCTAGTTCTGGCCTGAATTGACCGAAACAGTTTGAACCAGCAAGAGATGGAACATACTTAGATTCCAAGACTGAACTGAAGACAAGCAAGCAATCCCTTACTGATGCATGTTTCAACAGTGATCAGGGCTGCCAACTCATGCAGGTTTTTACCTTCAGTCTGACACTGCAAAAAAAGCAATTGTCTCTACACACACACACACACACACACACACACACACACACACACACACACACACGCACGCACGCACAGCAATGACACACACACACAGCAATGACAATTTCATATGTGTCTGTAGCCAAGTGTGCATCATATTCTAAGATAATCCTTCAAAATCAAGGTCATAAAATGCCATTACCAAAAAACAGTTACTAATTACTCTGTAAATTACTACAGTCTCTCAATAGGCTACATCTGGGGGGTATTCCAGGTAGGAGGTTCAACATCATCAAAACATCATTCAAAAAGGTAAGGTATATTTTGCTAGGCTATGATTGTACCTCACCTTTATTTTAATTTTATTTTTTAATTGACTTAGGCTATTAAACAAAGTAAATATTAATTCAGTGGCTACGTCAAGTAGTAATTTAAACCCCTAACAAAATGTTGTTTTAACACGTCATCTCACTTAATACCCCACTTAGTAGATTAACACTTGATACAATGTTTACACATCTTTATTCTATACTATTGAAGTCATTTAAAAAGTGACGATGTGTCCACGAACACTCAATAAAATACTAATTTAAAAAAAGATTAACATTTGAGTTCTGCTCAGCCAAGAGAAAGAAGGCAGCGGCCTGAAAAACGGGTAGAGGGCTGGCTCCACCACCTCTGACAGAGGCTGAGGAGCTGGCCCTCAGCCAAAACCGTGACGGACCGGTGACTGAAGGCATCCCCGGGGGAAGCTCATCTGAGCCTGTCACCCCCCAGGACACGTGCTTACATCAGATGCAGATATACATTTGTTTCTTTTTAAAAAATAAAACATATATTACAATGCTGTGAAAAAGTGTTTGCCCCCTTACAGATTTTCTTGTTTTTTGCACATTTGGAACTCTAAAATATTCCAGATCATCAAACAAATTCTAATGTAAATCAAAGATAACCTTAGTAAACACAAAATGCAGTTTTTATATGATGGTTTCAATTATTAAAGGAAAAAGGTTATCCAAATCAGCCTGGCCCTATGTGAAAAAGTAATTGCCCCCCTTGTCAAATCATGAATTAACTGTGATTAGCAACATCTTTTGGAAAGCTGAGTTCAATTTCACTGACCACACCCAGGCCTGATTACTTCCAGACTTGTACAATGAAGAAACCACTTAAATAGAACCTGTCTGACAATATGGAGTACGCTGAAAGATCTCAAAAGGCCAAATATCATGCCACGATCTAAAGAAATCCAAGAACAGCTGAGAAAGAAAGTAATAGACATCCATCAGTCTGGAAAGGGTTACAAAGCCATTTCTAAGGCTTTGGGACTCCAGCGAACCACTGTGAGAGCCATTATACACAAGTGGAGAAAACATGGAACACTGACAAACCTTCCCAGGAGTGGACGACCAACCAAAATTACTTCAAGAGCACGTCGAAATCTCATCCAGGAAGTCACAAAAGAACCCAGAAGAACATCAAAAGAACTGCAGGCCTCACTTGCCTTAGTTAAGGTCAGTGTTCATGACTCAACCATAAGAAAGACACTGGGCAAAAATGGCATCCACGGTAGAGTTCCCAGGCGAAAACCACTGCTGACCAAAAAGAACATAAAGGCTCGTCTCACATTTTCCAAAAGACACCTGGATGATCCCCAAGACTTCTGGGAAAATATTCTGTGGACTGATGAGTGGAACTTTTCGGAAGGTGTTGGTCTCGTTACATCTGGCGCAAAACTAACAAAGCATTCGATAAAAAGAACATCATACCAACGGTCAAACATGGTGGTGGGAGTGTGATGGTCTGGGGCTGCTTTGCTGCTTCAGGGCCTGGACGACTTGCTGTGGTTGAAGGAACCATGAATTCATCTCTCTACCAAAAAATCTTGAAGGAGAATGTTCGGCAATCAGTTCGTGACCTTAAGCTCAAGCGCACTTGGGTTATGCAGCAGGACAATGATCCGAAGCACACCAGCAAGTCCACCTCTGAATGGCTCAAAAGAAACAAAATTAAGGTTTTGGAGTGGCCTAGTCAAAGTCCGGACCTGAATCCGATCGAGATGCTGTGGCATGACCTTAAGCGGGCTGTTCATGCTCGAAAACCATCCAAAGTGGATGAATTAAAACAGTACTGCAAAGAAGAGTGGGCCAAAATTCCTCCAGAGCGATGTGAAAGACTCATTGCAAGTTATCGCAAATGCTTGATTGCAGTTGTTGCAGCAAAGGGTGGCACAGCCAGTTATTAAGTTAAGGGGGCAATTACATTTTCACATTGGTGATTTTGGTTTTGAATTATTTTTCACTTTCAATAAATTGAATTGTCATTTAAAAGCTGCTATTTATGTTCACTCTCAGTGTCTTTTTCTTAAATTAAAGTTTCTTCAATGGTCTAAAACTTTTAAGTGTGACAAAAAAGCAAAAACAGTATAAATACAGTAAGGGGCAAATACTTTTTCACAGCACTGTATATATAAAACTTCTTATATATAAAATCTCCACCCCCCAACAGTTGTGGATGGTGTCATCTGCCTCGTTCAGCCTCCTAATACTGAAACAATTGAACACCCTGCAGCTGTAAGTATTCCATACTCAGATCTTGCCTCAGATGGTAGTTCAAAGTATTCTGAAACAGTATCTTTTCCTGCATCACAGGAAGATGATGATGATGATGAAACACTGTCTGCTGCCACAGGGAGCAATCCAGAGAGGCCCACTGAAGTGTGTCTTAATATTATGTATAGCTACTGGCAGTGCTCTACCCATTCACATTCCTTTACATTCTTGAGTGGAATTTGGAGTTTGACATGTACACTGAAGTGATGAGCATAGATAATGGACAAACAACTAGCACATTCTTGTCCTTCAACAGAACATGGCTGGGCATCACCAGGAGGGGGGTCCATCAACTTCCACAGCGCAGCTTGACACAGTGAGATTTTCGATCAATACCATGTTAAATCTGTTTGTAGAACTGTAGGATTTAAATGTCGTCCATATGTTTCCCAGTTACCAGTGAAGGAGTTTTATAGAGTCCACCTCATGAAGAGTATAGAGAAAAGTGAAAAGGAAATGGCCTATCTGGATCGCCAGATTAGAAAAACAGACCTTGAAATTCTATTACTGGAACAGCAGTTGACGTGGGCGCACTTCACAGGTGAAATATGTTAATGGATGGAACTATATTACAAATCCTAACTGCTGCTTTTGTACTTTTAGGGAGTAAAGAAGACCAAATCACATGTGAATTTGTCTTTATTTTACTGTTTTAATCAAAAGTAATTTCTGCTGATTAGGTCCCTTACAGCCCTTCCATCCTGCATGTCTGCAGGGTGGATGGGATGGTCATCCTCAGGATCATTCATTTGTACGCCAGGGTGTTGCTCTCCTCTAATAGTTGCAATATTATGGAGAACAACACATGCCACAATGATGTCACATGCCCTCTCTGGGGCGACCTTGAGCTTACGCAGACACTGGAACCAGGATTTGAGCTCCAGCCCTGCAGTGGGCCACATTAAAACGTTGCTGGGGCCCCGGCTCAGGCTCAGGGTAAGGGGTCAACAGAGTGGGCTGGCATGGATAGCCTCGATTCCCCAGTAGGAAGCCATCAAACACTCCTCTAATTTATTACACATTTGAGTGCATTAAAAAGGAAGACAAAGAACATTTGTACAAAGTTTTAGCTTCCTTGCACGTGCAAATCTGTTGCTTAGACTACATTCCCAGTAGATCCGGGAATCATGTACAGAGCCAGGCCACTTGGCTTCTACATTTGTAATGATGTAGGCTGCATCACATATGATCTTCACAGTGCAGAGAATGACATGAGTTACAGTGTATTGTAATGTATACATTTTCATGTACGTACATCATTTTTAAGATGGTAGGTCATAAACCTGGACATTGATGCTGTGAAAGGATTTTCTATTCACATAGTCCCCTTCGTTTTTTGCAGGCGCAGTAATAGGAATTTGTGTCCCATCTATGCAACCTATCACATTTGGAAGCCCTGCAAAATGACAGCTAATTAAGCTACTGAACCCACTCTGAGGTCGCAGCAGAATGTATATCAGAATTTAAAATAACAGAATATATGATTTCTACATCAGTCACCAGTCACTACCATTATTGGTAACAGGCGTTTCAGTGCAAGGGTTACTTTCCTCACAGCTCCACACTCTTTTGCCTTTCCAAAGTGCTCTGCATCCCCAGTGTTGTACAAAAAACTACTGTTTGCAAAAAAAAAACAAAAAAAAAAAAACGTAGTGCTATGTATAAAATTTTCTGTGATGTCAGTGCACGTCCGCGGTGTGTGAGGTTGGTAGTGTATGGTCGGAGAATGTTATCGAGATAAATTATACAGTTTGATGAAAAGCGGTAGAGTTCAAACATCCTCTGGAAATGACATCTAATCTGGGTCGGAAGATTCTCTCAGGACGAAAAGCATTTCGAATCAGTTGGGCTTCGATAACAATCGGATTGGGAACGAATGGGCAATCCATGTCTAACAGCTTTCTTCATGTGGGAGGAGACAGGTAGAAACTCAGGGTTTCTTATAGTAAACTGGCCAGCAAGTAGGTTATGTTCACAGACTCTGTTGCCATGGTGACTGACTCAGAGTTTCAGTTACCTCTCTTTCTGGAACGGATAACTAAGAGTTTCTCATCTTTTTGCTCAGTGGCTTTTTCTCTGGCCTCACCTGTGCTTCTGTTTTTCACAGTGCCTACCAGCCACATTCAGCCTTTGCCCAGCCTCAACCTCCCACGTGGGGAATTGTTTGTTCCACTCATTGAGTGTGTAAGGGGGTGGGAGATTACAGGTGAGATTGGTGGAAACTACTGTTAAGTGGAGTAACAGATTATTTTCGAACGGGGAGGAGGTTCTGATTTGATCGGGTAGGAGCACACTGACAGTGATCTTAATTACAAGGATCGGACATGACAGATGCCGGTGCAGAGACAAGGGTAATTTATTTACAATGCTTACAACAAAGGAGCCACACAGAACTAAAACTTTTACAATGCTTACGACAAAGAAGCCACGGAGAACTAAAACCTTTGCTAAAAGAATTAAGACTAAGCTAAATAAAATACTACTAGGCGGGTGTAAAACCTTCATGACAGAAAAAACAGAGTCTTTAGGAACGGACGGCCAGACTGGATATATCCGAGCCCAAGGCAGCGAGACACAATACGTTGTCGGGTGCTCCAGGCGCCTCAGCTGTCCTTCCCGGCAGCGTCATGGAGGCCACCTGTAAAATAAAAAATGCGCGGCCAATCAGTTGTCCTTACGACAAGCAATTTTACTCGGATGGTGCTACACACACCAGAGCGTTACTCAGTGTTACAGACCCACCAGGCAGAGTGCTGTGCCCTGCCGCTGTGGATATGGGACATTGTAACGCTCTGGGGTTTCTGCCTGGGTCTCCAGCGCACTGCTTGGGTCATTGCCGCTTGTCGTCCACTTGGCGTCTTGTTAACCTTTCACTGCCTCCTCGTCTCATCCGCTACCTCTCTGGCATCTTCGTTTCCTGTGCATTGTCGTCACGCTCCGCCGCTCTCTGTCTCTGCGTCTCTTTTGTACTCCTCGCTGATACTCTATTTTTTCGTTCTTAATTGGTGGAAAAGCCACCTGTTGGGGAAAAAGGCAGAACTTCCCAGGTGCAACTATTTCAGCAGACAGCGGGTGTTCATGGGCAGTGGTAATTTAAAAAAACGGCAACATGTACTATAAACACAGGTATAAAACCATAAAAAGTAAATCACACAATAAAAGTATGCAACAGTAAATCATAAAACATATAAAAACCATGCATAATCAAGATAAAATTCTACTGCCCATGACAGAGTGCACCTTTTGTTTCTTTATCCACTCGTTGATTGCGCTTTTTGTTTATTGTTTCCACTTCTTATGAGTGTGCTATATGTTGAATTTCTTTTGAATAAATTCGTTTTTCTTTTTTACTTGGTCTGTACACTGAGTCTAACCCTAACCCTAAATTCAGGCCAAGCCTAACAAATAACGTTAACTTTCAACACAAAATTGTGATGTTAGGCTTTCGCCTAAGCAATATTTTCAGGACTCAAATCAAATAAATAAAATAATTTATTTTTACAATGAATGTGAACAAAAAAGCGCACTCATAAAGAGTGGAAAAAAACTAAACATAAAGCGTACTCCAAATGAGTGGAGAAAACATACACAAAATACACTCTATAGGAGCAGAAGTAACTTCAAACAAAAGAGCACCGATGGACGGGCAGAGGTTAAACACAAATACCGACGTGGCTGGCAGGCACTGAAACAAAGAAGCAAACATAAGTGGCAGTCCAAATCCAACATTAACAAGTAGACAAGCACACAAAGAAAACACTGGCCGAATGCCTAGGTTACTCACACTGGGAATAAACTGGGAAATCAGGACAGTCTGACAACAGGTAGAGCCAAGAGCCTCCTTAAATACTCAGCTCTAATCAGCCTGATGCACTGCTGATTAGGCGGAGCCAGCTGAATGAAAAGGAAAACACTAGGACAAGACAGGTTAGCGGATCCTAACAGTTTGAGGGAGACTTCAAAAGGAGAGAGACCACTAGCAGAGAAGGTGAGAAAATTCTGAGAATACGCCATGCACTGCAGGAGAGTGCATGAGTGGAGTGAGTGGAGAGTCAACTTACCCCTTGGTTAAGTTGACCGTGGCTCCCAAGGCTTTGGCAAAAGCTTTCCACACTTGTGAAATGAACTGGGGACCATTGTCAGAGACAATCTCAGTGGGAAAACCATGGGGTTTGATGACATGCTGTGTGAGAAGTTCAGTCGTCTAAAAGGTGGAGGGCAGTTTATGCAGGGGAATGAAATGGGCTGTTTTAGAAAGACTGTCAACTGTTTGGACCTTTGGATGGAGGCAAACCACAAACAAACTCCACAGCAGTATGAGAGCAGGGTCTTCCAGGGACAGGCAGGGGATGGATGGGTCCAGCCAGCACTTTGTGGGAAGCTTTGCTTCGAGCACAGGTGGTGCAGGCAGTCACATACTCCCAAGCATCAGCCTCTCAGGATGGCCACCAGAAGTGGCATCGTAAGTGAAGAACCTGGGAACGGACTGACTCGGGGACAAAGAGTTTATTGGCTGGTCCGTTACTTGGGTCAGGGTGCTGTTGCCAGGCTTTCCGGCTCCCCTTTGGAAGAAGTTGGCTTCATCAACGTCAATCTTACTATAGTCCCAGACAAACTGCAGACAGAAGTTTGCGAAACCCAGAAATCGCTGCAACTCTTTTTGGGTCTCCGGGACAGGCCACTGCTCAACAGCCCTCACTTTTTCGGGGTCAGCTTTGAGACTTCTTTCCTGGATAATGAAACCCCGAAATGACACAGTGTTAGTGTGGACCAAATGCAGACACATTCAAACCTATAGTGATGTGTAACGGGCTAGTGGAGGACTCAATTGCAGTGCCGGCTGATTTACGGGAAATATGGGTAAACAGACAACCGGGGTAACACTGTGCCGTGCTGAGCAGAGCAGAGAGGGACTTACTGTGATGAGAACATATCAAATGCAGAAATCACTGACAGATTTCGGCAGTGGCCGAAACCACTCTCGGAGGAGGAATATGCTCTTTAATACCACCGAGGTGGTGAGACCTGCTCAACCGCAGACACAAGGATGACAGACGGAGTACTAAGGAACAGGCGAGGTCGAATACCAGAGATCAAGTTGGCAAGGAACACTGAAGAGTCCGGCATGACACAAAGACAATCAGGCAACCAGAAAGAATGCCAGCGCTGCTTAAATACCCTCCTGATTAGTCTAATAGGGTAGGTGTGCAGATGAGCAGATATTAAGCATGGCTGAAGAGCTGCAGCAACAATTAAGTGCTGGGCTGGACAGTGACAGCAATGTATCTGAAATGAGTAATTAAACTTTTGCAGGCAGTGCAACCCTGACTGCTCATCAGTGGAGTATAGGCTGTTAAATTAGTGCTTTCCATGGTATCACTGTCTGCATCAAAAAACAAATCAGTTCTTTAACCACTCAGTTTCATATTTCATACAAATCTCTTTTTTAAATATCTTACACAAACAAAGAAACAAAACAATCTGGACAGAAAACATAACATTTTGGTAGAGATAATATTAATAATAAATAACTATATAAACCTCAAAACTAGTAAACTCATTAAACTGGTTTAACCCTACAGCATATTGTCATATGTCTTATTATTTCTGTCAACCAATGACTTCTCCTTATTTCGGTGTTGTGTTATGAAGCATCACTTTATAGCTGATCATTAATATCACACTGGGAGTACCCCCTTCAGATTTTTCCTGTATTACTACAGAAGCCCGGAGACTATCCCCTCCCCTCAGTTTAAACCCCACATCAGCATTTACCAGCATTTTAATGCGTCTCTGTGTCAGATGGTGTTCTCATTTACTGCATCCACTTGACAGAGAGTGCAAAACGAAGACTTTACCCATCAAGCCAGAGCAGAAAGCCCACGGAAGCAGTACTGAGCCCCTGGGGAAGCCGTCATCCTCAAATTACCAAACTGAACATAACTCTTAGTTTGGACACAAGGACACTGATTAAAGCCAGAGAGAGGAAGCCAGGCAGCCAGGGAAGACCGAGAGGCTGGACAGCTGACAGGATTTTCTCCTAAGGTGAACTGAAGGCAAACTTTCAAAGAGTAAAAGTAGTAGCAATCAATGAAATATGTAACACTGTATCAGTAACATGCCATTTAAGCCAATACACAAACAAACCAAGATGCTTCCACCCATTAAAGTCTGTAAAACACAACAAAATGGTACCTGGAGTGAAGTACATGATAGACAGATTGAATACTGTATAACATCACATGTACAACATTTGTCTAGCAATATAAACCTGAAAAAAACTCTTGGCAAGTGGACTATGCTCCTCTCTAAATATGGGGATAACGGTGCACATTCAAAGTTGCACTCTGCTGTAAACATAACGAGTTGAGCCTGATTACTTTCTCGCCTCTGCACAGCTGGCCAATCACTGCTTGAAGTTGTTGTAAATGTCAGGTTTTCAGTTTCAGAAATTGCTAGACATGCCCCCCCCGTTCTGACTTCAGGTCAAGCATACTGGCACCTTTACAATAAACTACAAGACTGAAAAGCGAGAAACAGCAAAGCAAAATTTGCTTTGTTATTGAATGTTTGGGAGATTGAGTTCTTTGAGCGATTCAACTTGGAATGCAGGTTTTTCAAAAGAAACTTGTTTCAAAGGAAACGTGCTGGTCACTAACAGCTCTCCTTATGAGTAGATGACTGCATTTTTCCTGAGGGATGTCTGGAGGAGTCTCAGGAGGATGTGGAGGATTCCATTCTAAGCTGGTAATCCTCAGCCTCCATCCATGGAGGCCAGTCATATGACTTATGCCTCACCTACCCTCACTACTCGTTAACATGTGTGAGTATGATTAATTTGTGACCTCATCTGTTCCAGATTGGGAGAAATTTGTAATGACTGACTTGTTTCTTAGAGAACTTATTGTTTCTTCATTGTGTGATAAAATGACATGAGTTGTGTTTAACATCTGGCAGGAGGACAAGGAACAGGGGAAGACCTGGAGGAACTGGGTCAAATAGTAGCTGTAAATCATCCTGTTTTGTGCTCACTGCCAGATGGTTTGGTTTTACCTCAGCTCAGACTGTGGTAGGCAAGTTTTCAGTCAGACAAAGTTCACTAAATTGACTTATCTGTAATGAAACACATTTCCAGCACTTACACTGACTAAAATGTCTATCAAGTTGCTATGAAAGAGTGATGAAGCTGTTTTCTCCTAACATGACTCTCCTCAGTCATAATGATGTATCATCTGTTAGCTTTAACTGTGTGATACAGCTTTACCTGATCTCTAGACAAACTGGGAGTCATTTAATATCATACAGTATATAACTTAAGAAAAGTGGCAGCCTCCAGGGCTGAATATGGAGGTCAGAGAAAAAGTGCCTGAAGTATCTAATTACAATTAGATACTGGCAGCACAAAAACATGTTTCAAGTGACAGTGAAAAAATTGAGGAAGTTGAAAGCATTAGATGACAAAATACTCTCATGTGAGGCTAGAGCAAGCAGGAAGTTGGCTTATCTTAGCATCAAGACTTGACACAGGGGAAACAACTTGCCTAACTCTATCCAAAGTTGCTTTCTGGTCAGTTGACACACTATATTTTTACAAGAGATTTTGTACAAGAGTACTCCTTTGCTCATGGGTGCAGTCTCATCTTCACCATGAAGTATTTTTATTTCTGTAAGTTCTTAGTTAATGTCTCTCTGTAACACGTGTTATTGGTAATAATTGTGTCTTTCAGTAGATATTAGGGCCTGTTATTAAATCTTTTTCAGTTTGTAAATTACATGTATGTCACTTCATTATAGTATGTCATAAAGTAGATTGTTCAAGGTAGCAAATGGACTGCATTCATATTGAGGCTTTTATATAGCGACCACTCAAAGCACTTTAAATTTAGGGTTCAATGTCTTGCCCAAGGACACTTCAACATGAGGACTGGAGGACTGAATTATTTGGCTACTGTTCCTCCTTTAACTTTCTGAAAAAAGACAGCAGCAATTCTTTTTTCAGAGACATTCGAGTAATACTTCCCTGTAAACCAAAACGAATCACTTTGCATCATATTTGAGCTGTTTGGGTCATAAGTATTCGTGACTGAACTGCAAGATGCTGGTATAGAGAGCTATATTGAAAGATCATTCATCATAGAGCAGGGACACTGGTTCAACAACGTGACTAAGCTGTGATGGGTTGGGACAAAATTATTTTACTTAGCTGTTTATTTATGCACAATGCTCAACATCATTATAAATATACCAGTGTTCGGCAAAAGGCTAATTTTCAGCTGTCATTCTTGAACAGATAAATTAGGCATTAAAACAGCAATAAAACATGTAACATGGAAAATTAGAACAGGATAAAGCAAAACATCACCAGCAGCTAAACAGGATTAAAAGCTCAGAGGAGTAAAGCAGTATCATGTCACATAGGACATGTAGAATGCAGGCAAGTAATACAAGACAATGTTAAAAGTGAAGGGCACAAATATCAAACTACAGTACGGTGGTAAATTGGTTTTTAAAGAGAAATGTCTTTGCAAGGATACCCTGTCAATTGGTAAGTGTTTCAACTCTCCTGATTCGTCTCAGCTCCACTCTACTGGCATTTGCACTTACAGAAACATATGGATGACACACATGGTCCATATTTTGTTTCTTTTGTGTTTCTGTCTTAAAATTTAATTTTTCTTCCAATAAGTGATAATAATACAATAGATAATAGATGGACAATGGAGATAAGGCCACATGTCCTCACTGTGCATATGCGCATATGACGCCTTGTTCAACATCTTGTGTCAAGGCACTTAGGCAAGAACACACAATTTGACACAATGTAAATTTCTTTTGAAAAACAGTGAAATCATTTCACTTCATATAAGATGTCCTTTCTTTGCTTAGGGGTACATTATGTAAGAATTTTAAAACATACAAGAATTAATTATCTGTAACCCCAGTCCCATGTAGTTAAGGAGTACTGACTGACAAATTAGTGGGGTGTTGTAGTACAATGGGATGGGGCCGGAGTTCGTCTGGAGATGGCACCTAACCCTAACCCTAACCCTAACCTGTGATAACTGTAATAAGGATAAAAAAAAAAAAACTTGGCAGTGCCTCCAATAACTTTTAAGAAGGAAACACAAAATTTGATACTTCCCTTTTAAAATAAAAGTTCGCTTTAACTTGTTTTATATTTATCCACAAAAGTATCACCTTCATATTTACAACACAGGATTTAGTTCAAACAACCAGAATTATTTATTACAAAGTTACAAATTAGTCACCTGCAAATTAGTTAACTGGTTCACTGTTGACCTTACAGTATTCAAAACTCACTGACCCACAAATGATCCCTAATGAATTCAATCAGAAAATGTAAAATAAATGGAAATGACCAGGGAAACTCAAGTGTCCACAGCCCACACTCACACACTCATTCACACAGGGCTATTAAATTAAAAAAAAAAAAAAAAAAACGTTGCAGGCCTAGTCGATGCTGGTGAGCGGGGAGGCTGCAAACAAATGGCCACTTCACTGGCTTTAACCGGCACAAACAAAAAGGCATTTGCCATGATGTTAAGTGTACTCACGAGTTCAGCAACAGTCAGAGATGAAGATGGGGGAAAAGGGGCAAAAGGCAAGGTGCAGTTTCAGCAGCAAGGGAATGGAGAATGGAGCAAAACAGTGCGGCAAACCACGCTCAAGTACAGCAGCTGCAGTCTCTCTGCAACAGTCCAGTGCTCTCCTGGTCCTCACTCTCTCCCTCTTATGGCAAATGTCCGGTCCTGAATCACATAATTCTAGGGATGTCCGATAATATCTGCCCACCAATATTATCGGCCCGATATTGGCATAAAAGCGTAATATCTGTTTATATCGTTATCGGGTTTTTTGCCTATAATGAAAACTGATAAAAATAATGCCTGGATTTCGCCCGGAGACATTTACCAGCGCACAAATGATGACCTCATCAAACTGCGTTGTGAAGCGTTTAAACAAGCGTCAGTGGCTGCAATAACAAGTTTGCTCCCTCTGTGCCTCACGTTATGTCTGTGGTTTGGAATTATTTCCAAGTGTCTCCTTCACATGTTAAACTTGCGATTTGCAATGACTGCAAAGCATTGGTTATGCGAGGCGGAACCAAGACTTCTTCCTTCAATACTTCCAATTTAATCTCCCACCTCAGGAAGAATCATTCAGAGAGATACGTGGCATTTGTACAGCAAAGTAATGAGAAGAAGCGACAGGGACAGGCGGCACTGAAAAAAATCACTCAGTTGACGCTTAAAGAGTCAACCGAGAAAAAACAGAAATACAACAAGGACCACCCCAGGGCGAAAGCTATCAGTCAGAAAATCATGGAGTGTATCGACTGGATAACCAGCCCTTTTCTATCATGCAAGACGCTGGATTCACCAAACTTGTGGAGTTCCTCGAGCCACGCTTTGCCATGCCCAATTGCAAGTATTTCTCAGATGTGTGCTTACCCGAGTTGTACAATGTTGTTTACAGCCACGTCGAGAAGCTAATTGCTGATGCTGAATTCATTAGCTTCACAACAGATATCTGGTCCTCAAGCGTTAGCCAGGTTAGCATGTTGAGCTTGACATCTCAATAGCTAGATAAAGACTTTGTGCTGAAAAAGTCTGTGCTTCATTCCCAAGAGTGTCTCATACGGCAGAAGCAATCGCATCTGCTTTTGAAGGGATGTTTGAGATGTGGAAAATCCCCAAGGAGAATGTGCATGTAGTGGTCAGAGACAACACGTGCAACATGGCCAAAGCTACGTCGGAGTTTGGTGTCCCAAGTCTGCCCTGCATGGCGCACACCTTGCAGCTCGCAGTGAACGGAGGCGCCCTGTCTCAGCGTAGCATTGCAGATGCACTGGCCGTGGGGAGGCGAGCTGTAGGCCACTTCAAGCACTCACTGGTTGCTTGAAGTCGTTTGGAAGACATACAAAAAGAACTCAACATGCCCGTGAAAAAGCTGCAACAAGACGTCCCCACCAGGTGGAATTCCACCTATTATATGATGCAGAGCCTGGTGAAGCAGAAGAGGGCTTTAAGTGCATAGGCTGCTAATTATGAGCTCCCCGCAACATTGACAGCAACTCAGTGGGGAATTATGGAGAAGATGACCACCCTACTGGAACCCTTTGAACAGCTAACCAAGGACATCAGCTCTGCGGAGGCCACTGCTGCAGATGTCATCCCTGGTGTGGTGTCCCTGACACGGCTGCTTGCCAAGATGGATGAATTAGACAAAGGTGTGCAAACAGCCAAACATACTCTATTGGAAGCTGTCAGTAAACGCTTTAATGGTGTGCAAACTGAACCTCTTTATGCAATAGCAACCATGGTTGATGTTCGTTACAAAGACCGTTAGTTTGACCCGGATAAGAAGGAGGGAGCACGGAATATGCTGCTGAATGTTGTGGATGAAATGGCCAGTGTGGGCAATGATCAGCAAAAAGAGGCTGCTGGTGCCAGTGCAGATGACCCGGGCCAGGAGGACCAGGACCCCCCACCTAAGAGGGCCCAAACTGGGAGCCTACAGGACATGTACCAAGAAATCCACAGAGAATGATGTCACCAAACAAGCAACTACAGGCAAAACAGCATCACAGGTGAGTAAATAATAAACTTTATTAGAAAACTTATTTTATTTGCTGAGTGCTTCACATGAAAATGTACATAAAGTAAATAAAATAAACATTGGGCTGTCAGTGCTTTGAAGAAAAATAAGTAGAATTATTTTTTTTTTGTTTTTACTTTTTCTTTAGGTGTATGCATACCTGGGAGAAGCCACCATCTCCAAGAAAACATGCCCTTTGAAGTACTGGAGGTCCACCCAGGTCCGCTTCCCTGCGCTTGTCTGAGTTGCATGCAAGTACCTCACTGCACCCTGTACCAGCGTAGACAGCGAACGGCTGTTCAGCGCCATCTCCAATGTCATCGACGAGAAGAGAAATCGCATACATTGCAACAATGCTGAGGTGCTTATTTTCATTCAGAAAAATCTACCTCTCACACATATGGACAGCCTCATTTGTTGCATTTTAAAGGAGGGTAATGTTTACTTGTCTGGACTGAAGCTGTTTTTATTTTTTGTGCCTTCCATTTTTGTTACTTATACAACAGAGCAGGGTGGATTGAGCCCAGTTTATGATTTTGATTGTGTTAGCTAAGTTATGGCCCGTTATGAAGGCCAGTCAGTCTTTTAGCCTCGTTCATTGGACTTAGACTAAAGGAGGACTGTGTTTACTACTCTGGAAGGTCTGGACTGAAACTTGTGCCTTCCTTGTTCTTATTGCACACTACCTTAATGTTGCATCTTTTTGTTGTTGCTTATGTGGAGCAGTTCTGATTGAGCCCAGTTTAAAATTTCAATGATTGTATTAACCCAAGTAATGGGCTAAGGACACAGGCTGCTTATATTTGTGCACTTTAAAATGTTTCCTTTTTTTGCACGTCACTTTAAGCCTGAAGCATTGTTTGAGGCTCAAAGAAATATGCAGTTTTCAAAATTGTACAGTATAGTTGCCACATTGTAATGGACTCATATTTGTGAATTAATTCAATTAAGGTGATTGAGTTTTAGTTAAAGAAACAGTTCATGAAGCATCCTACAAATGCAGACTCATTTAACACTGAAAAAAAGAGTAGCCTGTCCTACACTATGCATGTTATTTTAGTTGGCTTTACATGCTGCACATAGTTGTACAGGTACAATTTGTGAAGAAGTCAAATTTGCCCTATTTGTGGGGGGCATTGTCAAGATTATCTCAGGGAGAGTGTGATCCAAACTGTTGTTTGAAACAATCAAAAAAATAAATAAATAAATATAGCACTTTTTCCATAACTTATGTTGAAGTAGTTTTCTTATTTTGCACAATGTTTACATTTGGAAAGCCTTGTTGCATTTGAGAATGCATCCAGTGGGGCATCACAATAAAATTAGGCATGATGTGTTAATTCCACAACATGACATATGTGATGATAACTAAAATTAGTTTTGAGGAAAAATAGCCCACATATATCGGTATCGGTATCAGTTGATATCGGAATCAGAAATTGAGAGTTGGACAATATCAGCATATCGGATATCGGCAAAAAAGCCAATATTGGACATCCCTACATAATTCCTCTTAGTAAATAAGGCTACAGGCTAATTCATGGTGAAAAACCCACAGTATGTCTTACACAAATTAGCAATTGCTAGCTGCAATGCAGAATTAACAGTGTGGAAGCTTAGGAGCAGGCTAAGCTAACAGCAATTAGCAATTCAGCTCATCTTTTACACATTACTGTCAAGCAACAGCACAGAGTACATCAAAACACATGAATTTACCTCTGGCAGCTTCTCAGAACACACACACCTCAACCACGGGACGACTCTCCATCAGTCCTGGAAGCTGGAGTGTTTTTACATTACTTTTATAACTTATGGCTGTCCTGCTCGAACGCCGATAAAATGGACTCTGCTGCCGCTAACTTTGCTGTGGTACGTCAGTCACGCTAAGCACCTCCTACCTGAACAAGGTGAGGACAGGATTGGCTGAAGACTACAGACATACAGAGATGAGAGAATAAAAAGATGCTTCACTGCCCCACAAACAAACGTGGTCTCCTGTCATTTGTGCCAACAATCAACTACGAATGGTTTTTAAAATTAACACCATCCTTTTGTCTCTGACTTTTAACTGTATATAAAATGACTGGTTTTTAACATGTTATAATCCAACATTTTTTAAACATGTTTACACTTCATGAACTGTTATTACCAACATTAATTTCTGTATATGAATGAAGGAAAATAATGGGCTACATATCCAACAATCATCAGCTCTGGTTTGTTTGAAATATATTCTTAATTCACAGAGTTACACGTGAAAATACTCTGGGTCTACACTTTTCTTCCCCACTGCTGATGCCCGACCTTCTTCTTGCTCCTCTTCCGCTTCACCTCTGTCTTGTTACTGAATCCACTGTGGCTTCACCGTCCTGGTCAGAGCTGCACTAAACCACGTCGGTACTGCATTGCCTTTGGGCAAACTGACCTTGTTTGGTCTTTGAGGCTGTGTTTGATCCCAGTCCAGTCGCGTTCACTAGGAGGCTGCTGAGCACAGTTCTGTTTTCTGTTGTACCTGCTCTGGTTCTGGTGCAGATTCCAGTGATACACGTCTGTGGCTATGGCTGAATTCTATTTCACTACATCAGTTTCAGTGTCCTAGAACCTCCTTTTTCATGGTAAAGATTTTGAATTGTCATAGCAGGAAAAGCACAGGTGAGACAAATTTTGCTGGTGATGGCTTTATTTTATAAAGTGTTCCAGTGAGCCATGCTAGTAACCCAACACACGCAAAACTAGCTCACCTAAATGGAATACGGTTATTGTTTATGTTATTAATTACAAGTGTGCTTTTCCTGCGATATCAAAATATCCTCTGTGAAGGTCAATTGTGTATGCTGGCTCAATGTCACACTGTCATACTGGGACAATGGAATAGAACATTGTTAATGTTATTAATAACACCTGTGCTTTTCTTTAAGTAATTCAACTAACAATCGTCAAATCACTAAAATGTGACTAAAACTAATACACATTTTCTTAACTAAAAATAAAGTAAAATCAGGTGCCAGAATTAATACTGGTCAGTGCATTTGAAATATGATGTGGTAAGAAACAACAATGCAATACAGTCCATAATTGTGGAATATAAACTAAAATGTGTATTCCAACAATACATAAATATGCTTTGGAGCTTTTGGGACCTGAAATATGTTTGTCATTCTGAAATTGTGTCTGAGGTTTCCATAGAAAATCTATTACCCACAAGGAGAGCATATAAGTGTTAAGTTTACGCCTGAGAATTTTGTTAGGACCCAAGGATGCAGACCAGAGACAGAGATATAAAAAATAACACAGTTTATTTTAAACAAAAAAAGTGAAACAGAAAACGCACTCATAAGGAGTGGATGCAAAATTAACACAAGGCACACAAAAGGAGTGGGGAGAAACTACACTGCCAAGGATTCAGGACAATCCGGCACAGGTAGGAGAGAGCTTTCCCCTTTCATACTGTGCCTAAATCAGGATCATGGGTGTCAGGTGTGCACCTGAAGCTGTGGAACTACTGGGTGTAGGTGAACACCGGCTAGACAGACAGAGAAGAACAAACAGGCAACAATAACACTGGGTAAAAGGAAAAAGACATACTAGGACTAGAACAGGTCTGTAGGATCGTAACAGTAAGAGGTCCATGCACAGCATCATTATGATGATCAGGCAGGATGGACCAAAGGAAGGAAATGTTTTGTAATGTATGCACATAAAATCTGTTACTTTGCTCCTCACTCAAACCCAGAGTCAAGAAAAATACATCACAGATGTAGTGAAACTCATAAGCCATATGGTGAATCAATTGGCATGTCCCTCTGTGTGTTCAATTAAGGCAAGCCACAGCACTGAGTAGATAGAGACTCATCTATCAAGAAAGCATGACCAAAGGTTTCTAAACATAGTTCTCATTACTCATTAAGCTGCACTGGGTATCTTGTGGGAGGAAGAATATGGTCGATACTCTCATCTTGCTCCAACAGCTTAGGAAGCCGACACAGCCAACTTCCTGGAATGACTGAAAGAAAGAGACTGTTGCTATGGGAACAAGCGTTACATGGCTTTTCAAATGAGTTGAAGTAGTTCAAACTGAAAAAAAATGATAGAATAAATACAGGACAAAAGATTTGTAATTTCCTTTGGGCTCTGACCTGTTAGACAAGTGAAAAATCTCCCAATGAAAATTGCTGAGTAAAATATGAGTTAAGTATCTCTGATGCACACTCAGCAGGGATCCTCAAGAGAATATTCATTAGAGACGTGAGTTTTGTGTGGGTTCACAGCAGTGGTATCAAGAAAACCGGGGGCTGGCCCACTTTTTGGCATTTCTTTCTAATCATCTATTGAACTTGCCCTGGGTAATGACCCAGTTCTCATTGAGCCTCCCGGTACGCCACTGTGCCTCTATCTCTGGCCACTGCCTCCTGCTTTCCTTCAGTCATTGCAGCATTGATTTACTTACAAAAGATGCAAGGGGACAGACATGTAGGAAAGCAGGAGGAACAGCTTGATAATGGTAGCATGAGAAGAAAAGGAATCAGAGGAGGGATCAGTACAGCCCGTCACGCCTGGCTTTATCATCATCTTAGGTCTACCCAGCTGTAAGGGATGTGTTGTTAAAATCAACTCTGGCGGGGCAGGAGAAACGACCTTCTTCTATTGAAAGTTTAAGGACATGTGTGATTGAGTGGGCTCTATTTCTGTGAGTACCACTTACACACAGTCACACATTGTCATCATACCTAACCTCAGCCTGTCATAAGATGTAATATGAAGTGAATTACTGAAGAAAAAGACTCCTTACAAGTGAAGTGTGTGAGCTCCTTTCTTTGTTTCAAAGCCTCATCATTCCTCAGTCATATGGCAATGTTCATGATGAAGCACCCCGTTATTGCTACACTGAAGACTGGAAGGATAATCAAGAATAAATAGTCTAGACTGCAGGCGACCCCCTGCCTGTCCCATTGCCTGTCATATGGACTAATCTCCTGTCATCGTTGGGAAAGTGCAATGGATGGCAATCCTCTAAAGCACTCCGCAAAGTAATATTCTCAGTGATGAGACTATCCTCAAAAAGAAGGAAAACTCTGACACCTCAAATCCCCTTTTTCCCTCACCATTAATCATGTTATGCTCCTTATACTGTAGTTTAGATTTTTTAGGGGGGTTGGGAAGGCACATCAAGTGCTGCTGACAAAGTGTGTGTCAAATTGATAAAGTGTGTAAAATGGCAGTGCTGGTGTACAAAGGGAGCTAGATCATCATAATCCTTTGCAAGCAGGAATCACATTTGCAATGGGTCAGTGACTTACAATAAGAACATCAGATTACTGCCGCGATCCAGCATCATAAGCTGTTGACATGACTCTGTGGCACTACCTACTCCCATGTGGAAATCCCCGACAGAACACAGCATGTGTCAGATTCATTCAAGGTATAAGGGAGAACAATTGTTATGTACAATATTGGCAAGGACAAAGAAGCTGACTGACAAAAGCACCAATAATAATGAAAGCAGCTTATATATAGTACAGGTTCATCATGGATGACAGCATTATATATCATCTCATTAGGACACTCCTTGAGACACTATTGTTGTATGATTGTATGATTGATTCTGTTCACAATTCAGAGTGTCTCAATGTAATCAGTGATAGAATTTTCAAATGATCTGCCATTGGCGGAACATAACTACATACTGTACATTAAATCATGTACTGTATATGTGGCACCTGTAAAAATATTATTTTTAAAAACATGTCTAATTCCTTTAATTAACATGTTGTTTATTAAGACACTGTCAATTCTACACATTACTGCACTGGCCAGTGGGTGGCAGCATAAGATGTCTGTGGCGCATTTTCTGCAAGCAAGATAGAGATGACCAGTTGCAGTTGAGAGTCATGGTCTGTGGAAAAAAGGTGTGCCCAGTGCTGCTAGCTTGTATGTTTTGCCAGTCTTGGTGCAAATAAAAGTGAACATTTTTCTACACCACTAATGCTGTCGCAGTCTGAATGGTGTAACATATAATTAAATATATTTTATAGCCGTTGTTCTCAAACGTATTACTCTGTGGGGATCTGCAGTTTTTCCCCCTCCTTTTTCCCATTGTTTCTTTTGTGTTTGTCCTTCCCTCTGTCTCCTGTCTGTCTGTCTCTTGTCATGTTATGTATGCGTATAAGCATCAGTTTTCTACCCAGCATTCGTCAGGAGAAGCCTACAGGAGGAAGCTGGTGGCCAAACTCCAGCAGAACAGGGTGAAGGATGTGTGGACAGAAATGAAGGAGGTCACGGGGCTCGAGGCAAAAGACAGACCAGCATTTGCTAGTCTTGAGAGGGCCAATGAGCTAAACCATTTTTTCAACAGGTTTAGCTCACAGCCAGGAGTGGCCCTACAGTCCCCCGCCCCTTCACACCTCACCACTATCCACAACAGCCTCCATAACCCCCCTCTGCCCAAGCTTTCTCCCTCCAACCCTCAATACCCCCTGGTGATCCCTCCCTTGAACTCAACTCCCACATCCCACACCGTCCCCCACAGCACCCCCTCCACTAACGCCATCTCCTGCCTGACTGTGGGCCAGGTAAGAAGACAACTGGAGATGCTGCACCTTGGCAAGGCTGCTGGCCCTGATGGCATTAGTTCCAGAGTTCAACCTGAGCCTCAGCCTGCAGAGAGTCTCGCTGCTGTGGAAGATGTCCTGCATGGTTGCTGTTCCACAGAAGAAATCATCTGGCCCCAACGACTACCGACCCGTTGCCCTTACATCACTCATGATGAAGGTGCTGGAGAGGCTGGTCCTGGCCTACCTCCGACCGCTGGTGAAATCATCACTGGACCCTCTACAGTTTGCCTACCAACCCCATCTGGGTGTGGACGACGCCATCATACACCTGCTGCAGCGTGCTCACTCCCACCTGGATTGTAGCGGCAGCACTGTCAGGATGATTTTCTTTGATTTCTCCAGTGCATTTAATACCATTCAGCTGCTGCTCCTGGGTGAGGAGCTGCAAGTGATGGGAGTCAGCACACCCACAATCTCCTGGATTACTGACTACCTGACAGACAGACCGCAGTTTGTCCAACTGGGCAATGTTCTGTCTGAGACCGTGGGAAGTAGTACAAGAGCACCACGGGACTGTTCTGTCTCCTTTTCTCTTCACCACGTACACCTCAGACTTTAGTACAAGTCTTAATCGTGCCACCTACAGAAGTTTTCAGATGACTCAATGGTGGTGGGGTGTATAAAGGATGGACGAGAGGAAGAATACAAAGCAGTGGTGGACAAATTTGTGGAATGGTCTGGGGGAGAATGTTTGCAGTGGTGGAGAATGACAAATACCTGAGAGTGCACATCGACAACAGACTGAACTGGAAAACTAACATCAACGCTGTTTACAAGAAGGAGATGAGCAAACTATTTCCTGAGGAGGCTAAGATCTTTCAACGTGTGCAGCAAGATGTTGGAGATCTTCTACCAGTCTGTTGTTGTCAGTGCACTCTTCTTTGCTGCAGTGTGCTGGGGGAGCAGCATCAGAGCCGTGACACCAACAGGCTGAACAAACTGATCAGGAAGGCTGGCTCCGTTATTGGCTGCAAACTAGTCACTTTTGAGGAGGTGGGGGAGAGGAGGACACTGGACAGACTGTTATCCATCAGGGATAACTCTGAACATCCTCTTCACCACCTCGTGGACAGACAGCGGAGCTCCTTCTCCAATAGACTGCTCCAGCTCCTCTGTCACAAGGACCGCTTCAGGAAATCACTCCTGCCACGAGCCATCACACTGTACAATAGTAACTTAAACAGTTAATCTACCAACCTCACAAATTCTTGTGTTTTACATAATTTTTTTACATATCATCTGCACTACTACAATATTGCTCATATGGTATACATACGATATAAAGAAGAAGTCCAGAGTCTAAAGTCTAAATTTGAATCATCAGTTTATCCACGTGGTAACAAAACAGACCCATTGGTCCGGATCGATTGGTGACAACAAAATAACATTTAATCAATTAGTTAACGTCACATCTTTTGTGATTGGGCTAGCATGAAACTGCGACACACAAGGCTCAGATACTTAGTCCCTATTTATTTCTGACTCAAACATATTCATACAACTACATTTACAATAGAAATTGTGCTCTAGAGAAAAGGAAACACATTCTGTATCTGCAAATCAGGCACTAATAACAAATTATCTGCTGCAATGTTAATTTGTGAACTCGACAGCAACAACAAACAACACACTCTCCATCCGTTAACATCACCATGACAACATTGTCAACCATAGGGAGATAAACCACCTTGCTATTTTTAAATATCTTTATTTTATTAGCATTTATAAGTGTGAATAGACTCCTTAAAACATGCAAAATCCATAATGATAACAAGACACATAACTAAAAAATGCTCGCAAACCTCCACCAAGGAGGCAGTCAGTGCTCATTGCCAGGGGTTGGCAAGCTAACGGATGATCACTTTCAGACTGGACGCCTTTCCCTGGTGAGTAACATAAGACATGTGCATTTCCTGAATTCATTCACATTCTGCGGGCAGGAAGGTGGGAAGCTCTAGTGATTGACTTGCTGTTCAGTTTTGGATGCAGACCAAGGTCTGGACTTTGAGAAGACCTGGTTTAGAGCACTGGTGCTTCACTTGAATATTTCCATTTTCTGCTACTTTATACTTCTATTTCACTTCATTTCAGATAAAAAATATTGTACTTTTAATTCTATTACATTCATTTGAGAGTCACTTTGCATCTTAATTTAATGTTTATCATGTTCACCATTTTAGTTTAGTGAGTTAGCATACAAAGATTTGTGAAATATAACTTAACACAAGGTACAACTGTGAATGATTATTATATTACATATTATTAGTTTTGTTGGTATTTGGTCACTGCAGTTAAACCCTTGGTAATTAATAAGGGACACTATCTATATGTATTTATTTCAATCAACATTTTGGACAAATTGGAATATTGACCTGATGGTGATGCTATATTAAAAGTGGATCATCAAAATCATTTGGGCTTCATCCTCTGAGTACCATGAATGTCTATACAAAATTTAATGGCAATTTATCCAATAGTGGTCATGATACTGTATTTCAGCCTAGACCAAAGTGGTGGATGACTAACTGACTGACAGACTGAGATTATCGTGCCTAAAACCATGCCACTGGTAGATTGACAATAAGACACCAGCAGCAATAATGCCCGCATAATGTGATTTTTCACTTTTGTGTCAGTTTTTGCTTGAGTAAAATTTTGAATTTTACACGTCAAGCATCTTAAATTGGGAGGGCTACAACATACAAAATACTGAGTGTTTGACACAAGACAAAAGCAGAGATAACATGACAAGACAATTATGGTTTACAAATTTCACATTCAAAATAAGGAACTTCTCTACAGTACAGTACAATCTGTAGCAAATCCATTAGATGATGCAGAAATGAAATGATATATGAAATGATAGCAGATAAAAACCATTGACGCATAAAAGTTAAATTACATTTCAATAAAATTCACTAATATCTCATAGCCAAATATTCAGAAGTTTCTGAATGTATTACTTTATATCATTTCTACATGAATACCAGAGCATAACTCCTGCTTGCAATTCATTATTCACAAAGGTAGACTGCACAGCTGGACAATTACATCCCTGACATTACATTTATAATTGTATCGTTGCACACATTTTGCCATCTGTGCAGTGCAGCTTGTTGCTAATTCCTGCAAGTACAAAGTGTAAAAACATCTGTTCAATGTGGATTTAAAATTGCCTTACAGTCAGAACTCTTAGAGGAGGTATACATATGTAATAGTGCCAACTCCCTTTAGGGCTGTATCACACTTATTCCTCTTTTGCAGCCCAGACATGCACGGAGGACTGTATGTTTGGTAGCAGGAGCTGGTGGAAGTGAGGCAGGAGAAATGATTTACAATGCGCTGTTCTCTCAGCTGGGATAATAATTACACCAGACATCTGGCAGAAGTCAATAACTTCTCACTAAACCAGGACCAAAGCCAAAGCACTGGAAGTGGAGGTGCAGTGGTATATATAGAGTAAGGTCAGATGCTCTTACCTCATACAAAGGAAGTATCAGGCAAACATAAGATAGGGATGGAATTTGATATATACTGAGCCAATAATCAAGGATAGTAGTGCCTTAGAAAACCAAAAACAAGACCCAAAGTTACATAAGGTAACATAGACAACATCACAAAATTTGCAAAAATAATCTGTGGATTCTGATCCCCCTGTTCCCTTCAATCTCTGTGCATTGTAGATGTACAGAAACACCTTCAAGGACCCATGGACCAAGATGGTGCTAACGTGTGTGTGTGTGTGTGTGTGTGTGTGTGTGTGTGTGTGTGTGTGTGTGTGTGTGTGTGTTTCCATGTATTACTCACATTGCGACAACATAAATCTGTTTACACAGTCACATTGTGGGGACTTGCTGTACTTGTGGGGACAAAATGCAGGTACACATAATGTAAATCAGTAAATTTTAGGTCGAAGACTTGGGTTTAAGGTTAGGGTTTGTGGTTAGACAAGTAATGGTTGTGGTTATGGTTTGGGTAAGTCTCCAGGAAATGAATTTAAGTCTATGTCATGTCTCCAAAAGTGATTAAACCTAACATCTGTGTGTGTCTGTGTGTGTGTGTGTGTGTGTGTGTGTGTGTGTGTGTGTGGTATCTAGAATGTCATTTAATCCCAAACATGTGTGCTATTGTGCAAATCCCTGCACAATTTACCTTTAATCTCATGATGACTGGTTTTGAAAATCTACAACTGGGCAACAGGCTGAACAGAGGTGACCAGTAAGCTTCTTTCATTGCCACAGTCAGCGTATAAGAGGTTCAAGAGGATGCTGAGTTTTAGGCCGGAAGCTCTGAGACAGACCAAACAGTAATCCTGTTCACGCTAGCTGACAGGCTGAGATCAGGTCTGGGTACAGTGGCAGGGAGACAATAATGGCACTATGAGGCAGACATCTGGGTTTCCACCCCCTCTTTCCTCCCCTCCAGCCCCCACCGGCATGGCTTNTGCAAACTGTTCATACATTCATTCATTCATTCAACTTATTATTTTAACTCATAAATACATTGAGGTAGAGACCTCATTTACAATGTAGCCAAGTAAAACAATAAAAACAAAAGCACTTAGACATGGAAAAAGCCAAAGAGAAAATTACATAAAACTTACATAAAAGTGCACAAGAAAAAAAGCAATAAAAGCCATAAAAAAAACCCATTTGAAATAAAATAAGATAAATAAAAGCAACAACGATGAATAGAAACAGTACATTAATCAAGTAAAACAGGAACACCTAGAAGCAGAATGTGATAGTTAAAGATTTAAATTGCCCTATGGATAAAAACGAGGAAAGCTTTAAATGGCTCTGCATGTTGTTCCACGTTGCAGGTGTGCAATATGAAAAACTGGATTTTCCAAGTTCAGTAAAAACAGCTGGCACCTGCAGCGTGATCCAATCACTGGACCAAGTTTGATAAGAACCCACATTAGGAGAAAGCATTGAACTAATGTAAGCAGGTAAAAGACCAATAAGAGCTTTATAAATAAATAAAACCTGGTGTCTTTCACTTACACTGAGAGAGGGCCACCCAAACAGGTCACAGTGATGGGTGTTTTAACTATCTCCAGTGATGAATCTCAAGGCCGAGTGATAAACAGAGTCCAAGGGCTTCAGAGTGGCAGCAGAGGCATGCATGTATAAAATATCACCATAATCTAAAACTGATAAAAAAAAAAAAAGTTGCCTCAACAAGCATCTTTCTACAATGCAGCGGAAAGGAGAGTCTGTTTCTATACAAGAAACCAATTTTCATTCTCAAGGAAGACACCAGCTTGGAAACATGACACTTAAAGGTTAACTTTTCATCAATCCAAATAACAAGGTACTTATACTCCGTCACCCTTTCAATATTTGTACCATTCCTGGTAGAGATGATGAAGCTGTCAATGTTCATATTTTTTGATCTGGTGAACAACATGAATTTTGTTTTGTCTGCATTGAGAACCAGTTTATGATTATTGAGTGCAACTTGTACATCAGAAAAGCAGTGTTGGAGGGAATTTAAGGCAGAGTGTGCATTGTTTGCAATGCAGTACAAAATGGTGTCATCTGCATATAAATTAATATTACTCCCAGTGACAACTGAGGTAATATCATTGATGTAAAGTGAGAACAAAACAGGCCTCAAGATGGAGCCTTGCGGGACACCTTTTGCTAATTGCACAAATTCAGATTTATTATCACCAATACACACACACTGCTGTCTGTCACTAAGGTAACTCTGAAACCATTTAAAAGCTAAGTTGTCAAATCCGAGACTACGAAGTATTTTTAAGAGCAGTACATGATCCACTGTATCAAATGCTTTAGAGAGATCATTAAAAAGAGCTGCACAGTGTTTTTTCCTATCTAATAATGTCATTTAAAACAAAGGTGGCTGCAGTAATAGTGCTGTGTCTTTCCCTAAATCCTGATTGATGCATGCTGAGGATGCAATGTGTTGAGATGAATGATTTTAGTTGATTATTAACAAGAGACTCCAATACTTTTGACAGGCAAGATAATTTAGAAATAGGTCTATAATTATTGAGGTTATCTGTACCACCACCTTTATGCAAAGGTGTTACATAAGTGACTTTCCAAACCTTAGGGACTGTGCCATTTAAAACTGAGAGGTTAAAAATGTGTGTAATATAGTTGACCACAATTGGAGCAGCAACTTTTAGAAAGAAGGGGTCAAGTTTATCCTCTCCCACAGAAATCTTGGAATCCAAGGAAAGGAGTGCGTTGGCTACTTCATCGATAGAGAAAGGCTGCAATGAAAAGCAAGGAGTTGTCATAATATGGGCGATGGGATCAATGGTAGACAGTGGTGGTCCTGTATAAAATTCATCGAACAATTTACCAGCAGATGCAAAATAATCATTAAAAGCTACACAATTCTCCTCGTCATCTTATATAGAATACCCCTGTGCTGTGATGAGAGGACATATAACTTTAGCCTCCATCTTTTGGCATTATATCATGTACACAGCAGTTGTTTAAACAGTTTTTTATTTATGTGAGGAATCAAACACCTAGTGGTAAATATACCGCAGTGATCACTGTAAACTATGTGCACTGCTAGAAAGGTAAATTGACAGGACTAGCAATAATAATGAGGGCAGGGCTAAGAGAGGAGTGAATTGTTGTTGTTGTTGAATTTTACTCCAGAGATGGCAGTTTGCATCCTGTCATCTCCTAACAGGCAACAATAGTCGACCAGTGAACAGAATCTTTCCCTAAATTAATGAAGTACTTTTAGTTGGCTAAAATTAACCAAGCAAGCAATGAGGTGACCAATCAAAAAATGTTTGAATGATTTTGAAAGGCAATGATATTAACTAGTCACCATTTAGGTAGGTGCCTGTTGGAAAGTTTTTGTAAGCAGAAAAAGGATGTCAACCCCGGTCTCTACAAATGAGTACTGCCCTGCTGCTCTACTCTAAAACAATCAACGACACACTTACAACTTATTCCAGCTTTCAGCATCATTATTACTTTTCAAGATTTTCTGTTCCCAGCAGACTTCCACTCACACACTCATAAGCAGCCAGCGGTAAATGTAAAAGTTAATCATGCTTAAAACAGGGGGGCCAGAGGATTGGATTGCAGACCCCAGAGCAGACATGCCCACCCCCAGTGGCTCGAAAGCATGAAGAAAGCACATGGCTTTACCTTGTAGAGCCACATTCAAACACTTATCTGATCATTAGCAACCTCTGCTAAATTCAGTGGGAGAAATGATGGGCAAAGCAAAGCACAATCCTCTGCCACTATAGGTGAGCTGAGACCGTAGAGTTACAGAGGGCGTAAAAGAAGAAGAAGAAGAAGAAGAAGAAGAAGAAGAAGAAGAAGAACTTTACTAATCACACACATGCACATGCCATGCTTTTTGAAGAACACAACAAACACATCATGTACATGCTTCAGTGAAATTAATTCCTCCACGTTTGACCCATCCTGGTAAGTTCCTCCACGGCAGACCAGCCGACAGCAGCGCCCCCGGACCCAGTTCCTTTCTCGTCACCATTGGTCAGGTGGTGATCTTCTTGCATGTTTTTAGTAGGGTTTTTTTTTGTGGAGGATACCCCAGGTAAACACGGGGAAAACATGCAAACTCCACACAGAAAAAAGTGGTTGTTAGCACCATCACCTCTGATCCTACTCACTGAGTGCAGCAGGGAGATTTAATTTTGATTATTGGTTGAAATTAAACACATGAAAAGAAGTGGACGAATCTATCAGCGGGAGTACTAAGAGAGGGTCTGAAACTGGTCCCAATGCCTGATGCTCCTAAATTGGGAGCATAAATCACAAGTTAGGCTTTAGTCCTGTTAAACCCTATTCAACAATAATGGCCAGCGCAGAATGCTTTCAGACCTCCCCAATTAGCCAGACTGATGGGAGATACTAATCTGTAATAACTGCCATATGTTGACTTAACATAGCTTGATGTGTGCAAAGAATCTGTTAAATGGTTGACAATAAAAGAGAAATCATAGGAAAAGTACACAATAGATTCAGTGTTTAACCCACTGTCACTGGCAATAACTCAGTGGCTCTTGAACTGAAAAGCAGAGGAAGCAGAGAGAATCAGAGCTGTATCAGTCTTCAGAGAGGATTAACTCTTTCCCCAGGGGCTCTTGATGCAATGGGAAAATATCCCTATGTTAAGAAGACTGTGTCACAGAGAGAAATAAATCATCATGTTGGTCTATTACTGCATGTGATCTCTTCCCCAGACAGACACTAGGTCAGCTACAGGTTACCCCACAGAGTCTCTGCTAAAAAAAACAAGATACCAAAAGTTACTTCAGCTCCCTCTGAATCAGCCCACCAGCTCATCAGCCCCAACGGGGTCATCAGTATTGTTAAACAGAGAACAACTACTTTAATTTATGGTGACTAGATACAATGTCATCGAATTTTATACAACAGACGATCCAGGCTATCAAAATAAATGAATAACCTGCTGAATTTTCATGCTTCTCATTGATTTCAATTAGGGATGTAAATGGCTAACTTTTAAGCACAGGGAATTATATTTCTGACCTGTTACGCTTGCCAGTCAATGGGTTAATTTGTATACACAGACACACAGTGTGATGCACACCAGTCTGAAGCCATCACCCAGTTGGTGACTAATCAGTGTGGTAGAGGGTGAGGGATTCAAAGAGCTAGCTTGGTACCTCAAGTCCCTAGTATATCATGCCATTGACAGTTCGTCCAAAGGGATTTCATTGCACAGATGCAGTGCTCTCACTCACTGAAACCTTCCATGACACCACTGACTGGAAGCTGTAGTCCAGCGTGCTCCTCATTGCAAAATTAAGCATTTAGTTACCGGTTAATGGCTATCAAGAGCAAAATTAACTAAAACTGCTGTTTGTAATTTCTTTCACAGAACAATGACTCAAACAGGTAATTTTTCCATGTGTGAACAGACAGGGTTATTGTCTGGTGTTTCTGTTCTCTCAAAGTGCAACACTGTTGCAATTGGTCAATGGCGCAAATTGCTTCTCAAAGTTTGCCAGAGTCGAACTGTTTTTATTTTGTTCTGAAATTTCAGCATTTTAATGCTAGTGTGACTGGGCCTAGATTTGGTTTCTGGTCGCCAAGAAAATATAATTTTTCTTCCACTTTGGGGTAATAAATAGAGATGGATAATGAGAATAAGCAAAACACTGTGGCTGACCACACACAGGAAATCAGGAACTTCATCAATAGAAAAATCCAAAGAAAATAATTCTTAGACTTATATTTTGCAGATTTCATGCTTGTTCATGCCTCCCCACTGAGCTGCATGCCCCTCTTTCGACAGTAAATTATTTTGACTACCTCTCACACATCATTTGCAGAATTTTGCTCTCCAGATCTCAAAAGGGGCATTGTGTCAAGAGGTTCAAGACACAAATGACATCTAGAAACCTGTCTCTCTGTAAGCATATGATATAGAGACCCCCAACAGAGCCAAGCAAGAGGATCCCTGAGCAGCCAGTGTTCAAAGTCTCAGGCCTGTAGAGATTGTTCTTTGTCTACAGGTTAGAAGAGCTCAGAGAACAGAGAGACCTTGTGCTCAAGCCACATGACTGACCACTTGGCGCTGTGGTGTGCCACAGAAGGTAGGTAATCATGTAGCATTAACAGGAGGTGAGTTCGCTCCGACTGCTACTCAGTGTATATTTATAGTGAGCAAGGTCCCATGTCACCACTTTGTAGTTCCACTGTAATCATAAATATCCATACACCAATATTTTTCTCATCAATGACGCTGAGTATAAGCTGATAACAGTACTTTTGGACTGATGCTGCAAATATTAGACACCTTCCGCTAATAGATTCATGTTTTGCTATTTACATGCAACAACACCTGATGTATTCAAAGCCTGAGTTTTTGCCCTATATATTATTATTGGAGTGGAAAAGCCGCTGAAACAGCATTTAGGTTAGCATGTAATGCTAAAGCTGTTTTTTTATTAAAAAGTTAATTATTCTCTTTTAGGTGGATTAGCACCTCTTTTGGGCAAGGTAAATTATATAATCAATTGTAGTCAAGATGGTTTTTTACCTTTGTTTTCAGGTAGCTGTAATTAAAGCTGTTATAATCAATATTTTTATATTAACAAAGAATTAAATTACCATTGGGAAAGGGGCTGCTGGTATTGATGAACCCACACACCTAACTCTGCATTTCTATTGAGCATTTTGAGCATTTTTCAGCTTATTGTTTGGATTTTACAACCTGCAATACTTGTCATAGTGTTCACATTGTGCTTTAGCAGTGCATACAGTATTACTAAGCGGCATCCATTCATTCATCTCCACCACTCCTGCCACATCTTAACATCTCCGTCCCTTTTGCAATAACCTCTTAGCAACCCCGCCCTCCGCAGCGGTTTGGAAGCCCTCAAAGACTAATTGTGACCAATACCACTCAGGTACCAAGTCGTTTTTTTCATTACTCGGACTGAGGCTCTTTTTGTTCTTTATGAATTTTTTGCTTTGTTCCTGAAGGGTTTCATCATTTTTTGTTTTAGGAAAAGACTGGGGTTTTTTTTGTTTTTTTGTATTTTTTGCACGGATTGCATCCACACAATGACTCTTTGATCCACAAATACAGTATTTGCGTTAACTATAATATTTTGTGCTGTTGTGTTTGTTTATTTTCATGAGTGAAGGTGTGTACAGTTGAATGTATTTCCTTTGTGTGTTTTGATGTGGGGAAAAGAAATGTGTCGGGTTGTAGGAAAATAATAATAATAATACTAAGAGGTGAAGAATTAACAGACTGACTGAAATCAGACATCTTATATGTCAGGAGAGAGACCTGGCTGGTGCCCTAAAAACCCTCCCCCATCACGTGCCCACAGCAAACCGTCACATAAAAAGTGGCGCCCAACGTGGGGCCACTCCCGAACTCAAAAGTACAATAAAATTTGACAAAACACTCGTGAATGACTTAAAAGAGCAACCAAACAAAAACACCCATGATATGTGTGGAAAATAAAATCTTTATTTTGGAAACCAAGAAACAAAGGAAAGCAAAATGGCAGCTCTGTCAGAGACTGCACATGAAATGGAAGGATCACAGGAAATCAATTCTGCCACTCCGGAGTTACCACTAACATCTCATTCATTGCTGGACATGGAAATGGACCTCTCTGTTGTCAATGACCTTGTGATTCCCATGAAACCTGCAAATGTGGAGAGCGAGGAAAACAGAGGGGAAAAACCTAAGCTTGTTATTTCATCCTCAGCGGACAAATTCTTTAACCCTGAGATTCAACAGCAGCTGGAAACCCTTGCTAAGGTCCAAAGACACCACCAGCAGGAGCTAAAAGAAAATATGACCCAAATGACAAAACAAATTGCAACTCAAAGTGAACAAGTAACCAAAGTACTGACTGATCTATTTCATGAACAACAAAAAAGTATTTCTGAATGCATGAATCAAAAACTCGAATATATGAGAACACAGTTTAAGCCCTCAGATGAAGGTTAAAACATCATCACACTGAGTTGCTCAAGGACCTTCATTCTGTTCTCACATTCATATCTGAGGCCATAACTCACCTGCAGGCGGAGCTCTCCTCATGCAAAGACTCCATGAGAACACTGTCAGATGAGTTTAACATAGGAAAAGGCAGCATCTTTGGGCATGCTAATGTTCAAACAAATCTACAGGTAGAACCTGTACTCACCTCAAACTGCCATCAGTTATACTCCACTGCACATCCTGATTTGCCAGAGGTCAACTTTGGGTCACCTGGAGGAATCACACTTCAAGGTGAATCAAGGAGCAGGTTCATGGGCACATGTCCTGTCAGGATAGTATTCCCCACTTTTGGAGGCCTAAATGATCCCTCAGATCCACTTCAATAACTGGAAAGATGTAAGGATTTCCTAGCTCTTAATCCACTTACTGATGAGGAGCTCATTGCCACCCTAAGAAATGTACTCCATGGGACTGCAAGAGACTGGTGGGATGTGGCCCGTCATAAAATTCATACCCAGAAACAATTTCAGGAACACTTCCATGCTGCATTTCTGTCTGAGGATTATGAAGATGAATTAGCAGAGAGGGTTCAAAACAGAGTTCAAACGGAGGGAGAAAGTGTACAAGATTTTGCCTACATGTACCAGGCCCTGTGCAAACGCTGGAAAGCAGACATTGAAGAAGAGGAGATCATTAAACTGATTTTAAAGAACATATACCCTCAATTAGCCAGTCAGTTGAGGAGCAGCGGAGTCACCTCTGTTAATGCACTTGTCGGCCTGGGTCAGCAACTAGAGAAGGACAGGGAGAATCAGTTGCACTACTAACAGAGAAGGACTTTAAAGAAATCCTCTAAGCCTGCTGCATCTGACCCCACTGTTAAACCCCCTACCAGGAAGAACCCTGTGCAACAAAACCAATCCAACCCTAAAAAAACCCCTCAAGTTTACTGTTGGCGCTGTAAAGGAAGCCATGCACCAGCATCTTGTCCCCAGTTACACTCCAACAGAGTTTCTTCTTCACCTAGGCCTCAGCAGCAGTACCCCGACAGACCAACTTACCACCAAGGAGGTCATGCTACACTTGTTCCTCAAAACAACTCTGGAGCAGATCTCTGTTTTTCCCCCTGACAACTGATAGTGCCATTGAACGTTCGTCCATGGAAAGGAACCGCCATCCTGGACAATGGGTCCTCATACACTCTAATCAGTGAGAGCGTGTGGTCAGTTGTAAAAGGGCAGCAGGATGTGTTAAAGCCCTGGACTAGCGGACCTCTATACCTGGTAGATGGAGAAGGATGACAGGATGGAGTGAAATGACAGTCACAATTCAGACTCAGTCAGTAGCATTGCCTTGTGTTGTCCTGCCTGTTCACAGCCTCGCTTTCCCTGCAGTAGCTGGACTGAACTACATCCATTTCTATGGCCTACAGTTTGATGTCTCTGAGAGATGCCTCTGGTTCAAAGCTAATAAGACGCGCTGGCACTCATTCTTAAGAGAACCTGTACCAAGTTCAAAACCTGAACATGCAGCTCACCTTGCTTTTTTCTCTGCAAAAGCGCCAGCTAGCCTGGTACCTCCTCTGCCCTGTCATGATCCCCTGGAAGGCTGCCATCAGCAATTCCTCCCTGAATGACTTTGGAAAAACTCTGTTGTTACGTCAGCTACAAAACAACTTACACACAAAATCTACCTCACTCATGAGGTGCCCATCAAGCAGAAATTCTATCGTGTGTCACCAACCAAGCTCCAAATCATTAAAGAACAGGTGGAGGAAATGTTGGAGAAGGACATTATCAAGCCCTCAACCTCACCTTATGCTGCTCCAGTAGTGCTCGTGTCAAAAAAAACAGGACCCAAAACCAAGGTTCTGCATTGACTACGGAAAGCTGAATGCAGCTACTCAGACAGATGCATATCCTTTGCCCAACATCCAGGAGTTTTGGAGTCTTTGCCTGGAGCTGTTGTCTTTACCACCCTGGACCTCAACAGTGGGTACTGGCAGGTGGAAATGGATAAGGACAGCAAGGAAAAAACTGCCTTCATCTGCCCCTTTGGCCTCTATCAGTTCAAGGTGATGCCGTTTAAGTACTCTGTGAAAAAAGCAGTAGGGATAAAAGTAGCAGAGTAAATGCTATCACCACAAGGTCACAGGTTTGTTATATTATTCATATTTGATACCTTAAATACAATGTAAATAAACAGCTTATGTTGTTTCACATCACATTCTTCTTAACCTCTGGTGAATCCTTTCCAACATTTCTGTTTTGCAACTTAATGGTCACGTTGAGATGACCCCATTCCATGTTAACACCCACCTTTCAAACAGCAGCACACGGAAATAATAACTATCATTATCTTTTCTAACTCATGGCTGTACCTTGTAAACCACAAGAAGATCCAGGTGCTCTTAGTGCACCTGTCTTTGAAAGTGAACAATCAACAAATAGCAAAGAAACTATAATGGAGAACTGAGACTGAAAGGCACACCAAGTAGGACTGAAGACAGTGAAACAGAGAGCACAGATAAGCATGGAGTCCAAAAATTATAACAAAAATAATCCACAGGAAAATCCTGGAGGAAATCTTAGAAGTTAGGCTTTCAAAGTTCTTCTTTTTTCAAGTACTCACGCGGAAGATAGGATGATGACATGGTTGAGATCAGGACGAACTGGCAGCCACGAGTCCAGACAGCCTCCCCAAAGTACTGCCAGCAGTAAGGATCTAGCACACCTCAGGTGTGCAGGGAATTAGACAGGGCCAGTCTCAGACAGAGGAGACAAACAAACAGACAAATAACACTAGGGCAAAATGGAAAGAGAAAAACACTAGGAGATGACAAAAAACAAATCCTAACAATCTCAAGAATCATTCCTGGAGGGTCATTGGTCTTCTGCTCCAGTAATGAAGTAAAGTAATGATACTTTTACTTTTTTACTTATTATTATTATTATTATTATTAATGATTTCAGAAGAGGGAAATGTTGAGGAGAGTAAAGCAATGTTTTACTATTTCTCACTGCACATTTGTATTATATTTCAGCCTTCCTTTTAAAGACCTATCTAAAAAAAAAAAAAAAAAGAATGATATCAGCAAAAAAAACATCAACTATAAAGGTCCATTTTGCCTTTCACAGAGGACATCAGTCCTGTCTCTGAATTATTTTTCATTATTTTTTTTTCCCATTTATAATCACAGTAATTAATAGGATCAGTATGTTCATTTGGAGAAACACAGAATATACATATTTAGATTTAGTGAAGATTGAACATTATCCGTTCACAGAAAGACAGAAAAAATGCAATGATGCAAATGTCCATGTTGTCACTGTTGCTCAGCTGCATTTCCTTCTGCTCAGACCAACTCACAAGCAATTTACTTTTTTTCAATTTACTCATACACTCAGATGTCTCCAAAATAGTGCTGATTTTCTTCTACTATACTATACTTTTGCAAGTTCAATACTTACCAGGGTCCAAATTTCCACACAGGTTTCTGAATGCATAAAAATTCACAGCCAGGGAGAATGTTCATACTGGTCTGATTACTATGATGTTGTAAGTTGAAAAAAAGGATAGTAGAAGTGTGAATTTTGATGGCATTTTATTTAGAGGTTGTTTTTTTCACATTTCATTAGGGTGCAATCTATAGAAAATACCTTCACTCTGATTATCTAATGATGAGTCTTGTCACTATAAATACACAAATAAATGCATGATCTTTATATAAATATGCTAAGATTGTTATCCTATTGGTGAGTAAGAATAACATACACCTTCAGAAATGACAAATCGACAGGTCATTAAAACACCATTATATAAAGCCCGTGGTAAATGAGAATGTTGACTCAGAGACTGTACTGATTTTCTGGCCCATTATGCTGACTGGCTAATGCACTGTTTTTGACTTCCAAGAGCTGTTCTATTAGAATTATGCGCTAAACTTGGCCCTGTTTTAGAAAGTCATTCTCAGAGAAACCATGCCATCCCCATCCATCCACAGGTATCTCATTTCAGCAAGACCTTGTTGACAGATCAGGGATAAACCTGGCCCTGAGCCAGGTCGTATGCGAATGCTGGCCCTTTATATGCAAACCAGACAATTGATGGCATATTTGAAGCCATTTATGGCAAGTTGTGGGGATGGTCAGAAGGCTCATGTACACACAGACAATTTCAGAATGACTGAAATGTATGAGAAAAAGCACACGTGGGAACAGACATACATAGGGTTTTATAAATCTGACAAAGCTTGTTAATGCATGTTTTCTGTTTTGTGTGTACACAGATTTCTACACCTAAATATCCACTAAGTTTTCTACATTTTAAGGAACTGGGTACCCCTTTAGTGTCATTTTTCATTGTGCAGGGCTTTGAGGTCAAGTTAGCAATAACAAACATATAACGACCAGTTAGCAGTGTTCAGTTACACTTTCAAAATAAACTTTCCTGATAACAACAATAAACATCTGGTTGACATTGTGAAATGGGTGCATTTTGGTTGGGATTAGTTAACAAAACCACTTGGTTAGGTTGAGGAAAAGATCATATTTTGGCTTTAAATAAGTATTACATATTCATGTCACTTCACTTACAAAAGAAATCAAACTTCACCTTTGGTTTCACACAGGACATGAACCCCAGTGTCCACATCCTGTGCTTGATCCATCCAACCATCTTTATAATACGTCATTTGACATGTTGGGAGTGAGATTTGGCTATCAATGAATTCTATGAGACTACCCTGCACATTGAAAAATGACGATAATTACCCATTGCATTAAAATCTGCCACTAAAGGATCCTAAACAAGTGTCCATATGTAATGAATTGGGAGCGAGAACAGGTTGCCATCTTCCACCTACCCAGTTTTTATATAATACAAAACTAACTACCAGCCATACAAATGGAAGCACTTGATCATTAATTTAATCATCCAACAACAGAAAATCATGTAAGTAATAGGGACGCACCCAAATCTGAATACGTTATGTGGGAAAGCACAAATGATGTCATGGAAATATATACTGTAGTTCAGCTCCTTGACTGACATGTTTATGTGTCAGTAATTATGTTTCTTCTAATTAATTCATATCATTGTGGATGTCCACAAGATAAAAATGCAAAATCTTAACTTTAACTGTTCCTCCCTCCCATGAGTCAGACCTGACCTATTGTAAAAACTCTTGTGTTGTCCTTAAAATAGTCAATCTATTTTAATAAATTATTGATTTAATGCACCAACCAGTGAGTGCATGAAGTGACACAAATTAAATGTACAAAAGATGTTTGTCAGAGTGGCTGAGACAAGTGGTTATAAAATGAATTCAGAATGGTCAAGCAAAGAAGTTGAACCATGAGCATTTTGCAGAGGACTTCGTCCTGCACAAGCATCAGAGAATGAAGTTCAGGCAGGTAAGTACTACAACTACACAGACAGACAACAACAATCACTGCATTGCTTTTAGCAACATAGCATTGTCTGTGCACACAATGTAGTGTGTAAAAACTTTGCAGCTCTTTTCGTTTTAACAGACTATGCGTGTTTGTTGCTGCAACCACTCTGTCTTGAGTTTGTATTGTTTATACATCTCTATGTTGTCTCATTTATTGGTGTTTTATTTTGCTGTTGTGACAGTTATTTTATTTATGGAGCTGCCTCAGACAGATCATAAAACTTAGTTTAAAAATTATTACGTTAGGATTTAACAGGATATTCCATACAAACCACGTCCATTTATGGCCTTCTATACAACCCCAATTCCAAAAAAGTCTTACTCCATCTTGTGAGGGGCTCATTGCATGAGTCCATTAAAAATTTATAAGGAAAAGAAAGAAAAAAAAGTCTCTTTTAAAAGGGTCCCACTGTATGAAAATGACTAATGCATTGCAACCAACATAGGTCTTCATCAGGGCCATTGTCAGCAGCAGCTTACATACCTACATTGTGTTACACTAATGTGCTGAGTGGGAGGGTTGTTCTCCATCACTGTGCAAGTGTATTGGTCAGAAACAAAGTGACATATTACCAATAGAAGAGAGAAAGAAGGGAAGCAAATGGGATGGAAGGAAGTGAAGGTGTGACATAAGTTCAGAGAAAGTAGGACCCAAATGTGGAGAGGAAATTCTCAATAGTTTATTAAACAAAGTAACAACAAAAAACTGTCAGTGGCCATAGTACAATGTTCAGTCTGAGGAATGAAGTCTCTGCTGGAGGGAAACTCGACACCTCTGTATGAAAAAAAAATCTCCGTTAGGGAAAAAGGCTCACAGGCAAACAAAAGCAGGACCGGTACTGGAGGGAAACTCAACAGCACTAAATGGCACAAAATCTCTGTTAAAGGGAAAAAGGCACTCAGGCAGACAAAAACAAAACATGTACTGGAGGAAAACACTTGACAGCACTGCAAAAAACGAAAATCTCCGTTAAAGGGAAAAAGAGCACCCAGGCAGACAACACAAAACTCACGAGAGAAGATACTCAGTTCAGGACAAAACGACAGGAGGCGCTCTCCAAAGCTGAGGGAAGTTTTACCAGGGGGATGAGATGAACTGCTTTGGAAAGCCAGTCTACCACGGTGAGGATTACTGTGTTACCTGCAGATGGCAGATGGTCGGTGACAAAATCCACTGCAATATGAAACCAGGGGCAATGAGGTATGGGCAAAGAATGGAGGATGCCGGCTGGAGCTCGATGAGAGGATTTACAGGCAGCGACAAACTCTCTGGTGTCAGTAGTCATGGATGGCCACCAAAAGCACTGCTGCAGCAAGGAGAGGGTTCGGTGAGTGCCGGGATGGCAGGCCAACTTGGAGGAATGCCCCCACTGGAGCACTGGGGACCTCGCTGGGGGAGGAACACAGAGACAGCCCTCAGGACAACCCTCCGGCGCAGGATGATCTCACTGGGCCCCCTGGACCACCTGTTCAATCCCCCACCTGGCCGCTCCGACCACACAGCAGGATGGCAAGATGGTCTCCACCGGGGTGTCTTCAACTGATGGTGTAAACTGGCGAGACAATGCTTCAGGCTTGATGTTCCGGGAGCCCGGTTGGTGGGTGAGGGTGAAGCTGAACCTTCCAAGGAACAAAGCCCACTGAGCTTGGCGAGAATTAAGCCTGCGTGCAGAACGGAGATAAGAGAGGTTTTTATCTTCTGTCCAAACAATAAATGGATGTACTGCACCCTCAGGTCAGTGTCTCCATTCCTGGAGAGCAAGCATGACTGCGAGGAGTTCCCTGTTCCCCACATCGTAATTTCTCAGCCGAGGTGAAGCGCCGGGAGAAAAAGGCGCAAGGATGGAGCTTTTGGTCCACTGGAAAGCGTTGAGAAAGGATGGCCCTGACTCCTGAATCCGAGATGTCCACCTCAACCACAAACTGCAGTTGAGGGTCAGGGTGTACTAGCACAGGTGCACTGGAAAACATAATCTTTAGTTGATTAAAGATGACCTCAGCCGCAGGCGATTCAAGATTCAAGATTCTTTATTGTCATGTACTTGTACCAATGTAACATCGTCACCAGTAATGAAATGTTTTGTGCTTAGTGCCAACCCAACTTCACGGTGCAATATTCAGAAAAAAATATATGCATATAAATAGAGGTAGCATAAAAAAGAATAAAATAAATAAATAAAATATGAATACAAACACTAGAGTTAGCATAAAAATAGAATAAGAACACTAGAGTAACTGAAAACTGAATATATGACAAGGTGCAACAGTGTGTGTGTATGTGAGTGTGTGTATTTGTGTGTGTGTGTGTGTGTGTGTGTGTGTGTGTCTGTGTGTGTGTGTGTGTGTGTGTGTGTGTGTGTGTGTGTGTGTGTGTATGGCAGTTCAACTGTTTAGCAGTCTGATGGCTTGTGGGTAAATACTGTCCTTGAACCTGCTGGTTTTAGTCCGGATGCTCCTGAACCGCCTGCTGGACGGCAGGAGCATGAACAGTCTGTGGCTGGGGTGGCTGGGGTCAGAGAGGATCCTCTTGACCTTCCTGCTGCAGTGCTGGCTGTAGATGTCCTGGAGGGCTGGCAGCTCTGCTCTGGTGATGCGCTGGGCTGATTTTACTACCCTCTGCAGTGCTTTGCGCTCCAGGGCGGTGCAGCTGCCATATTAGGCCCTGATGTTTCCAGCCAGGATACTCTCAATTGTGCTCGATGGGCTTCTGATTGGGGTATGTCCGTGGGGTCACTCGCGGTACGACATCGATACATTTGCTGATGTATCCTATCTAGTGCTGTCAAAAATATCGCGTTATTAACGCGTTAATTCAAATCAATTTTAAGTGTCATTTTTTTTATCGCAAGGTTAATGCTCTTTGTGACCAAGTGAACTTGTAGTTTTTTATAAGCTGTGGCCACTGCTAGTAACGTTAGAAAAACTACAGGATATGATTGTAAACCGGAAACAAAACAATAGGCACGCCCCACGCACGTGTTTGGTCTTGCCTGCTCGCTAGCTGTAAAAAAGTAGCCTACCGGTTTGTGTGGATGTCAAGTGTGAAACGCCGAAATGGATGTGAACAAGATTCTGAATGGAAAGTTTAGTTTCAAAAAGTTACCAGATGGGTCGACTGACAAGACCAAAGTTATCTGTGTGTATTGTTGGTGTGAACTGCGTTATCACTGTAGCAAATCCAGTCTGAAATACCACTTGATGGCCAGACACACGGTGAATGCGAATTCTCTGCCGCCTCCTTGTCAAAACCAGGCAACAATGGATGGCTTTTGACAGAGGCATATGGATGCTACTATGTTCAAAGGAAATTTAAGAAAGGAAAGTTTAAGCCATGCTTTAACTGCACTATAGGCTGAGCCCTAGTTTACAATGATGTGCACGTTGTAACTTTATTTTGGATCACCCTGTTTTGATCCCTTAGAAAGGGTTGTTGACGGGGCTTTTTTGTAACCAAGTATTTATTTTTTTTGTCATCTGTTTATTGACAGTGTTAAATTGTGTGACATTTGATTAATTCAAATGTGAATGACTGCTCAAAGTGAGAATGTTAGTGTGAAATATAACACTACACGTTGTTGTTGCACAAAGCAAGCCTATCCACTTTTCCATGTTGATAACAATATTAAAATGATAATTAATGGGACATTTAGTATAGATAAATATGTGCAATTAATTTGTGATTAATCGTGGGTTAACTATGACATTCATGAGATTAATTGCAATTAAATATTTTAATCGATTGACAGCACTAATCCTATCACGTGCTCAGTATACAGTATACTGAGCAGACCACAATTATCTGGCGACGAGGTGGAGGGATGACCAGGATTTTATGGAGAGGTTGGTTACTTGCCGAAGGCAGGATGATGAGAAACAGGTGTGCCTCCACTGAAGAACAGAGCAGGTGGATAATTGGCCAGCCCCGCCTCCTGCCACACAAGCTGCAAGAACACCGCAAGAAAAAAAAAACAAAAACAAAGACAACAAAACCACAGACCCTGACATAGGCATGCTCACAAAAAGCCGACCCAACGCCAGCATGTTCATGCAGTGCAGGTGGAAGAAACATAATCAAACGTGTCAGCAAATTAGTCAGAGCTGAGGTTCAGGAATTAAAAGTAAAGTTGAGTGAGCAGATGAATAAGTCATCTCAGTGAGTAAGTAATGAAAAAGGGTCCAAGGAGAAGAAAAAAGCTAAAAATGAGTCAAGCAGTGAAATACAGTCACTCAAAAAAGAAGCAAAAGCTCTACAAAAACAGATAAAAGTGATGGCAGTGTAATCAAAGCCACACTTAAGAGGCACAACGGAGTACCAGCGATACCAAATGGCTTCAAACCCTAAGCCTACACCGCCTGAAGTTCAGCCTGCCAAATATCCACTGAATACTTCTGCTACAGGTGTGGTGACGATGGGCATATTGCCTCAAAATGCACTGCTCCAGAAAGTGCCCAGAAAGTAATCACAAACCTCAAGTGTGAGGAGCAACAGATGAACAAAAAGAGAACACAAAAGACAGAGAAGAGTGCATAGCCAGGGTTAATGAAGTGGAAATCCCTGATAGCACCACAGACTCTGAGTTACCTGAAGGTCTTGCAGGTCCCTCATCAATTGCCACTATCAAAGTTAACAACCCTTCTTGTGATGCACTCATGGATTCTGGTTCTAATGTGACCATCATTATTGAGTACTGGTCCAAGAAAACATCTGCCCCACGTTCGCATACAGCCCATTTCTCAGTTCGCCATTTGGGCATTAGCAGATATAGATTACCAGGCTACATCGTGGTATAGATGGAGTTTCCTGAGGACATGGCAGGAGTTAAAGAACCTGTCATTGTGCTTGCCCTCATCTGTCTTGTGCCACAACATTGCCACCAAGCTCCTGTTATTGTAGGCATGAATGCTTTCTTGTTTCATAGACTGTTCAAACTTTCCAAAGAGAATGGCACTGAGCGCAAAGTACGTGAAAGGTGCTACGCCACCTGCAAAGTCGAACCACATTGTTAGACGACATGGTCTTATCGAAACACCTGCCACACAGCAACTTCCTGCTGGTGTCTTTGTTCCTCCAGGTTTTCCTCTGAAAACTGACATAAATGTGAATAGTTTCACAGCGCTTCTGCATAATGAGTCCAAAAAGTCCATTCAAGCTGGGATGGTCGTTGTTGAGATGCATGTTGTAGATACAGTTGTTCCCCATCACCAGTGAACATCCAGGGAAGGGACATTGAGATGGTGACATCTTATAAGTACCTGGGTGTTCATCTGAATAACAAACTGGACTGCACTCATAACACCACTGCACTTTATAAAAAAGGACAGAGCAGACTGCTCTGCTCTGTCTGCTCAGGAGGCTGAGGTCTTTTGGGGTGCATGGGGCACTCATGACCACCTTCTATGACTCTGTTGTGGCCTCTGACATTTTCTACAGTGTAGTCTGCTGGGGGAGCAGCATCACAACAGCTGACAGGAAGAGGCTGGACAAACTCATTAGGAAGGCCAGCTCTGTCCTGGGATGCCCTCTGGAACTGGTGGAGGTGGTGGGGGAGAGGAGGATGACAGCCAAGCTGTCCTCCATGACAGTCAATGACTCCCACCCCCTCCAACACACACTCACTGCACTGAGGAGCTCCATCAGTGACAGGATGCTACATCCAAAGTGTGTGAAGGAGCAGTATCACAGGTCATTCCTTCCTGCAGCTGTCAGACTACACAACAAAAACTGCTCCAAGTAATCTGTGAATTATTTGTGCAATAATCTGTGCAATCCAACCTGTACATAACAGTCTGTAAATACTACTTATAATTTCTTAAGCTGATGTTTATTTTTTATTCCACTCTTTTGTATATACTTATTGTTTTCGATTTGCATGCATTTGTTACCCCACTCTATCTGCTTTACTGGTGCTGCTGTAAACTGGAATTTCACCTTGCGGGACTAATAAAGGAATATCGAATTGAATTGAGTTCAGCCTCAGTCACCAAGCCTACCAGCTAACAGCATTGATGCAGAGCTCTTTGATTTTAGAGATTTGCCTATCCCAGAAGATCAGAAGCAACAGACTTTGTCAAAAACTTGCAGAGATGCAAAAAGTCTTCTCCACTTGGCAACTGGAGTAGAGCGCAAACTACACCTAAGCAACCCCACAGGCAACCCACAACACTAGGAGAAGGGAAAAAGAAACACTAGGGACAGACAGGTCTGCAGGATTGTAACATCAGGGAAAGATCCCATCGCTTGACACCAGTTGATATCGACAATGTGAAATGCCACCTACAGCAGTTACTAGCAGCTGGAATTCTGAAAGAGTCCAGAAGCGTGGTAGTGCATGTAGCGGCCTCTTGGCTTGAATAAGAGAGTTTAAAGAACAACGGGTGTCTGTATTCTCATTTGCTTGTGTTGCACAATGAAAACTACAGAGGAGATAAACAGAAAATCACTTTCCTGTAGCTTCACAACTCACATACAAACATGACAAAGTTGCACAGTGTAAGTATTACATTTGTCTTCCTGAAATTCTTCTTATTCACATGAACATAGATCATATCTTTGACAATAACACACAATCAATAGTTGTTTCATACTTCATTCCGCATACTGTGCCAAGGGCACTAGCTTAAGGGGGTGCGGACGACAGCTCTTTCCACTAGCCTTGTGCTTCATAGACAAGCCCTTTGAAATAGTAAATAGTGTATGCACAAGACAAAGGCAACAAGGTAAATAACGAGACTAATTTCTCAAGATATAACATGGAAACAGGATACATGGCTAACTTTAGCATTTTAAACATTTACCTGTACCCTCGATGATCTCCAAACTTAACATTACGACAGTAAAACAGCGCGAAAAGTCTTGAAGTACGGCAGGAGCAAACAGCAACCTTTCAAAATAAAATGTCCAGACAAGCCAAAAAAAAAAAAGGGCAGTGTAGCGCTGCATCATCTAACATAGAACAATCATTAAAGAGGTAATATTAAAGTCATTTACAGTGCACAAGAAGAATGGAACCATCAGGATCTGCATTGACTATCGCGCACTAAATAGTCACACAATACCAGATCATTACACAACTCGCATTGTCGATGCTTTGGATTGTCTCTCTGGTAGCAAGTGGTTCTCTGTATTTGACTTTCGCTATTACCAGATACCTATGGCCGAAGAAGATAAAGAAAAGACTGCTTTCATTTGCCGTCTCAGATTTTAGCAATTTGAGAGAATGACCCAAGGCATTACTGGTGTACCAGCAAGTTTTCAGCGGCTTATGGAGCACATCAGTGATATGCATCCTCTCCAGGTCCTCATCTACCTTGACAATATCATCATCTTTGGAAAGACTCTTCAGGAAAATGAGCACTGTCTCATGAAAGTTCTTGATCATCTTGAAGATGTTGGCCTGAAAGTGTCTGTTGACAAATGTCAATTCTGCCAGCCCAGTGTCAAATATTTAGGCCAGTCTCAGTCAGGTATCACCACCAACCCAGAAAGGAAGTTGTAAAAAACTATCCAGAGCCAACAGACCTCAAATTTTTGAAATCATTTCTTGGCTTCTGAAGATATTGCAGATCATTCATTCTAAACTACTCCAGCATCATTCATCCGTTGACTGAACTCACCAAAGGCTACCCACCATCTCAGAAAAACCAAAAAGGCAAAGCAAAAGATCCAAACAGAATGTACTTCCAATGCGTCAGAACCATTTGCAGAACATTGGGATCATGCTTGTTGTGAGGCTTTCCAAAACATCATTGATCGCACCATACATACCCCTGTGTTCGCATTTGTGACCCACCAAGCCTAACATCTTATATGTTGTTGCCAGCATGAATGGCTTAGGTGCAATGCTAAATCAGATGTATCCAGAGGGCCTCAGGCCTGTAGCCTTTGCCAGTCATAAGCTCAGCAACTCCAAACAGCATTACCCTGCCCATCAGCTGGAATTTTTAGCATTGAAGTGAGCAGTGGTAGACCAATTCCATGACTATCTGTATGGCGCTAAGTTGACTATAAGGATAGCAGTCCACTAACTTATGTACTCACAACAGCTCGACTAAATGCCACAGGACATCATTCGTTAGCTGCCTTAGCAACTTATGAGTTTAACATCCAGTATTATCCTGGACATCATAACATTGACGCTGATCTGTTGTCCAGGCAGTACACTAAAGCGGATACAGAGAGCTGGACTGATACCCCCCATCAGGTATTAAAGCCATCTGTATGAATGTTTGTGCCCTTGAAACATTTAACGCTCTTGGTAGGCTAGCAGATCAACTCAGAGTACCTCTCACCTCTATGCTGGAAGTGCTCCTCCGTCCAGTGAGCTGAAGTGCAAGTATAATGAATCAGTTGACTCCAATTAAACTCAAGATCTGGATCCAGCTATTGGACCAGTAAAACAAACCCTTGTAGCTGGTTGGCTCCCAGTTTAGTCCAATAATGATCCACCCGAAGCTGCCTTGCTTATATGAGAAAGCTCAAAACTAGATGGACTAGTCTACAGAGTTAAAAAGACACAAATAGGTAGAGAAATCCAACAATTGCTCCTATCAGAAAGGTACAGAACTGTCGTACTATGGGAGTAGACAAGACAAAATCAATTTTAGTGGCCTCGTATGGTTTGGGAGAAGCATTTCCCACCAAAGATCAAAAAGCCATTACAGTTGCCAAAGTGTTGTGGGAAAAGTATTTTGTGCATTATGGTCTTCAAGCAAGGATACACTCTGATCAAGGCAGAGACTTGATAGTCGCCTGATCAAAGAGCTTCTCACCATGCTTGGTATCCGGAAAAGTCGCACATCCCCTTACCACCCGTCAAGGTGACGCCCAACCAGAGCATTTCAACAGAACAGTGCTAACAATGTTTGGAACACTGAAGGCAGTGAAGAGACAGAACTGGAGCCAATACGTGAGTCAGTTAGCACATGCATACAATTGCATAGAAAAATGACACAGGATACAGGGTACATATTTCTTGATGTTCAGAAGTGATGAAAACATCTGTTTTCATGTAGCAGTATGTCAACGGGATGAGACAGCAGTTGCAATAAAGGAAAAACATAAATTACAAGACTCAATTCTTAGTAGAATTAAAAAATGTTGTAAATACATCTTCCTGCTAAGTGGAGGCACCGCCATATTCTAAAATTCATATTAAAAAGGTAAAAGCTGGAAATTTAATTTGTTGCATGCAGGTTAGCAGGGCCAGCCATAAGTAAAAGTACCCAGGGTCCCACCCATAGTACTACAACCCCATGATACACAGTAATAACTATCTAGCCACATGGGTTGAGTGTTACATACAGCCACAGCATTTGGTACTGTTGATCATATAGTCCACACTTAAGTGGTTCCACTCTTACCTTACTGTGGTGGTTCCAGATTTTTGTATTGTTTTTGGAGATTGTGGTGTCTCATTCTCTCCTTCTACTGTATAATTTGGAGGTGTGGCTGTCAGGTGTGTTGAGCAGCAGACAGCACAGCTGATCGACATGCAGCAATCAACTCCACCATTCTTAAGATCAGCGTTTCTTACTCCAAGTTGTCAGATCGTTTTTGTATTCTGCACATGCACTCTGTTTCATCTTTCCTGGTGAGGTTTCACTGCCGCACAGCTGCTGCTTATTTCTAAAACTGTTTTTTTGTATACTAAGATTCTTGCCTGCCCACCTCTTTAGTTTTGTACTGTTTAGGGACACTGTTATTTTTGTGGGGGTTTTTTTGTTTTGTTTTTTTTTGGTTTTTTTTTGTTTCATAGTTTTAACCTCTTGCGGGAGAGATTTTTGGTGTTGGCTTTTCATTTTTCTCACTTGAGTTTGCCCTCTGTCCCTTGGCATTTCTGAGTCAAATTATTAAGTGGTCACTTACAGTGAGAACTCAGACAGTTGTTACTTATGGTACTCATTCAAGCCCTCTTACCATTAGAAATTAGTTGTCAGAGGGGTCTATCCTTGGTCATTACTGTTTACACTACACATAAATAATCTAATTCTTCAATGTCCATTTTTTGCTGATGATATGTCCCAGTAACTCTGATTATCCTACCATTAAAACTTCGAATGGCACTCAGATTACTTTTGTTGAGTCATATAAATACTTCAGAGTTTGGCTTGACAGCAGCATCTTTCAAGATTCATATTCACCATTTGATTCAAAAATTAAAAATCAAATTAGGCTACTTTCGATAGAACTAAAGGATGTCTGTCTCCTAACCATAAAACTGTTGTATAGTCAACCTTCATGTCTGACTATTGACTTTGTGTATTAAGCTTTATCACAAATGCCAAAATTTCCATTCACGCGGATGGACTTCCTTGCAGTTTAGAAGAAACAGCCATCTCACATTATTCATCTAGAAAGCTCTGCTGCTGCAGCTTCCAAAGTACCTCACATCGGTTCTCTCACATATCTAGTAACTATAGTACACAATCCAGTAACTTCAGTAACAACCAAAAATCACCATCAGTGAAAAATGCAGCACAGGCACCTGGTGTCCTACCAGGCTTCCCTGGAAACCTGGCATAAATCCTGCAACAGCTGTGGATCTAATATCAGGAAATGTGATATCCATGAGCATTCCTTAGGGCCATAACCCTCCCAGTCGACAAGGTACTGATAACCCCGGCCACACTTGCAGACATCCAGGATGTGGTCAACCGTGAACGCCGGGTGACCATCGATGAGGCAGGGGGGAGGAGGTGGATCAGCTGGGGGTGCAGAGGGCTGTCGTTCACCGGCTTGAAGAGGGAGACGTGGAAAACAGGATGTACCTTGAGGGCAGCAGGGAGCTTGAGTCCGACAGCACTGGGGTTAATTATCTTGTCTATACAGTAAGGACCAATGTATCTTGGAGCCCTCTTATGGAGTCTGTCTGGAGAGGGAAGTCCCGGGCTGAGAGCCATACCTGCTGACCAACCTTGTACCCAGGAGCCAGTGTACGATGGCGATCCGCCAACTGACAATTCCGCGCGGCCATCCTTCCCAGGGTAGCCCTGGCCTCCTGCCACACCCACTGGGCCCAACAAAACTGTGCCTGGATGGAGGGCACTGCTACGTTGGACTCTTGACTAGGAAACAGGTGAGCTTGGAAACCGATCATTATCATAAATGGTGACATACCTGTGGCGGAGCTGATCAGGGAGTTGTGACCATTTTCCACCCAGGAACTGCGAACTAACAGGTTAGCAGTCTCTAAGGCTGAGGGCAGTTGGGGAGAGGGACAAAATGAACTGCCTTAGAGAAACGATCAACAATGGTGAGTATGATGTCATTACCTTCTGATGGAGGGAGACCGGTGACAAAATCCACTGCAATGTGTGATTACGGGCAGGGAGGAATGGGTAGGTGTTGCAGTAGCCCAGCAGGGGCACAGTGAGAGGACTTGTTTCGGGCACAGACAGCGCAGGCAGAGACGAAGGTTCTGGTGTCTGTGGTCACAGAAGGCCACCAGAAGCGTTGTCGGATCAGGGAGAGGGTTCGATGGATTCCCGGGTGGCAGGCTATCCTCAAGGAGTGTCCCCATAGGAGCATTGAAGACCTCACAGACGGCGGGATGAACAGTCGTCCTGGAGGACAACTGTCTGGCACCGGCTGGCCTCGGAGGGCTTTGTGGACTTCCCGTTCCACCTTCCACCAGACCACTCCTACCACACATGAGGGGGAGAGGATTGCCTCCGTGCTGGTCTCCCCCTCCACTGGGGCGAATTGACAGGATAGGGCGTCTGGTTTCTGGTTCTTGGAGCCAGGCGGTAGGTGAGGGTGAACTTGAATCTCCCCAGGAAGAGGGCCCACCGAGCCTGACGGGAATTCAGTCTTTGAGTGGAGCGGAGGTAAGACAGGTTCTTGTGGTCTGTCCAGATGATGAAGGGCTGAACCAGTCCCTCCAACCAGTGCCGCCATTCCTGAAGCGCCAAGACCACCACCAGCAACTCTCGGTTCCCAACATCATAGTTCCGCTCTGCGGGTGTGAGTCGGCGGGAGAAGGCGGCGCATGGATGTGGTTTTTTGTCCACAGGCAGGCGCTGGGAGAGCACAGCCCCGACCCCTGAATCCAAGGCATCAACCTCGACCACAAACTGTTGCTCAGGGTGTGGGTGAATTAACACAGGTGCATTAACAAACATCTGTTTTCATTTTTCAAAAGCAGCTTGGGCTTCAGGTGACCATTTAAAAGAAACCTTACTAGATGTCAGCTGAGTGAGGGGAGCAGCTATGCGGCTGTAGTTTCTAATAAGTTGGCGGTAAAAGTTAGCAAAGCCCAAAAACCTCTGCAGTTGCTTGCAGGTTGCTGGAACTGGCCACCCCTCCACTGCCTCGACTTTGGCAGGATCTGCTCTGAGCTGCCCCTTCTCCACAACATAACCCAAAAAGTTTACAGCGGTCACATGAAACTCACATTTCTCTGCTTTTACATAGAGTCGATTCTCTAGTAATCGTTTTAGTACGTCTCTGACATGGCTTATATGCTCGTCATATGTGTGGGAAAACATCAAAATGTCATCCAAGTATACAAATACCACTCTGTTCAACAAGTCTCTCAGTAGATCATTTACCATTGCCTGAAAAACAGTAGGGGCATTGGTCAGTCTGAATGGCATTACCAAGTAGTCGTAGTGACCCAGGTGACTGTTGAATGCCGTCTTCCACTAGTCCCCTTCTCGGATCCAGATCAGATGGTAAGTGCTTCTTAGGTCTAGTTTTGAAAAAACACAAGCTTCGTGAAGGGGGCTGAAGGCAGAATCAATGAAAAGAAGTGGATACTTATTTTTTACTGCTATAGCACTCAAGCCTGTGTAGTCAATGCAGGGGCATAAAGTCCGATCTTTCTTCTCCACGAAGAAAAACCCAGCCCTCATTGGAGATGAGGAGGGGCGAATCAAACCTGCCGCTACGGAGTCATTAATATACTTTTCCATGGCCGCTCTTTCAGGCTTTGTGAGGTTATATAGTCTCTTGGTGGGGAGAGGTACACCTCAAAGCAAGCCTATAGCACAATTGTAAGGGTGGTGAGGAGGAAGTGAACGGGCATGATCTTTGCTAAAAACTTCTCTTAGGTCGTGGTAGTCATGGGGAACATTGGTCAGGTCTTACTTACTTCTGCTAGGTGGGTGGTGCCGGGGGTCTTCGTGGGATCTCCTGAATGGAGACGGTGAGCGTGACAGCTGTTGCTCCAGTTCCTTATGGTGACTGTGGACCAATCAATGTGGGAGTTGTGTTTCTTCAGCCATGGTATCCCCAAAATAACAGAGGAGAGAGGTGAAGAGATAACATAAAGTTCAACAAATTCATGGTGGTTGCTAGAGAGAATTAGCTTGATGGGTTCCGTTCTATGTGTTACATAGGCCCTTAAAAAAGATCGCCTGAAGAGCAGGCTCCCCCCAGCCACTTTCTGCTGCCAAAATGCAGAACTTTACCACATACTGAGAGACTGGCTGGCTTCCCTGCTGTAAATTGAGTAACTGACCTACAGCGTCTCTGCCTCTAAAGGGGTGATCAAAAAATCTCTTCATCTCTTCTGTAAATAGGGTGTAATCAGTAATTGGCTCAGTGTTCTGACTTGAAATGGCTAGTGACCAAGCTGCCACCTGACCAGATAATAAGCTCATGACAAAAACTACTTTAGTGAGTGAGTGGTGTAGATAGAGGGCTATTGGCTGAAAACTAGTGAGCACTGGTGCAGAAACTGAGCACATGTCCCTAAATCACCTGAGTACCTGGCTGGGATGGGGATATATGGCTCCCTTGGCAGAGGTGCAGGGCTGGCAGGTGACACGGCAGCTGGAGGTGGAGAAGGAGAGCCCATGAGAGGCGCAGGAGAAGCGAGCCGGTCCCTCATAGCGGCCACTTGTCCTCCCAGCTGCGTCACACTAGTGGTTGGCTGAAGATGTTCCATGACTTGCAGCAGGGTTGATTCATGCTGGTTAACCAGGACCCCCTGGCTGGAGAGGGCTTGTTTTAAACTCTCTGTCTCTGCTGGGTCCATTCAGGCCAGATGATTCTGTTATGGTCGCAAAGAAGGCAAGGACCCAGAATGCAGTGAGAGTTGTAACACAGTTTATTGATCAAAAAATAACGACAACCAAAAATCACCGTCAGTGAAAAATGCAGCACAGGCAGGAAAAGAAATGAAGATCACGACTGGAGGAAAAAACTCAGCAACCAAAAAATGAAGAGAACAAAAAAAAAAAAAAAAAATCACTAGGGATTAGGGAAAAAGGTTAGGGGATAAAAGGGAAAAAAAGGGTTAGGGAAAGATGCAGCTCAGGCAGACAAAAAAAACATAAAAACAAAAAGCACCACTGGGGGAAAAACTCAGCACACAAAAAGAGAACAACAATTCATAGTTAGGGAAGACTAACACAACTCATGTGAGCGAACCAAAAGCACAGGAAAAGACTACAGCGTCGGGTGGAGGAGCATGGCAGGGACAAGGAGATAATTCTGTGGCAAGACACAAAGGGCAAGAGCGAGAATCATCTGGCACAGGATTGTGGAAGAAAACAGCTTAAAAAGGAGAGTCTTGATGAGTGAGGATTAGAGTCAGGTGTGTCTAGAAGCCACCCGCTTCAGAGGAGATTGGCCACGCCCCTACCACACTCCAGCCCTGCAGAAAAACAAAAGTAGAACCAGAGCAGACAGAAAACACAGCCATAACAACTTCCTAACCTTAGATATCTCTTATGTATGCACTCATGTTGGCAGATCTGGTATCAGGTACTATGCACCTCTTACTATGCAGAACAAATTGACCTCAAACTAGAAACCTACATTCCCCTTACAGGTTTTAAAGCTTTACTGTCTAATGTTTTTATGATTCTTGTAAGTGTTTTTATTTTGAAAAAAATATTATTATCAATGGTATTTGTTTCCTGTCCTCGCAGTAAGCACTTTCCTTCATCTCTCATCCATTGCAGTTACAGGCAGGTAAAGATCCAGGAAATGCATAACATCACATTTCAGAGTCTCTTTAAGTATTTGGTAAAGCAAATACCAAACAGTCACAGGCAAACAAAAGATCCAGGAAGTGCAGGGCAAGACTCGTGGTCAGAGACAAAAGGCTGAGACATTTACCAGGCAACAGGAAAACAGACCTGGTCAAAGACAGGCAGGTTCGGCAGCGAGAGATCAGTCCAATAGTAAATGCTGTAGAGTCTTGCATGGAAACAAAGAGCTGTCTGGCACTGATTGAGTGTGGGAGAGCAGCCTAAGTACTGAACTGATTGGAATGAGTCTCACGTTTGAGATCAGGTGAGTCGGCAGGTAGGCGTGGCTGAGTGGGGAAAAGTACTGGCTTAGCAGGTGAACAGATAAAGGACAATGGCAGCAGGTAAGAGACTCAATATATTGTGACAGAGACCCTTGTAATGGTTGCTACACTCTCAGGCCAGCACTCTGTACTCTCGTTGATGTTTTTTTTCCTTGTTACTGGTGTGTTTTCCTGTGCTCCAGACCTCCTTCATCTGCCAGCCATTTTTCTACCATCTTCAGACACTGGCCTATCCACTCTTGTGGAAATAGAATTATTAGTTATCATTTTACTTAGGCCTATATACTCTGTTATTCTATGTTCTTTCCACAATGACCTGGAAAAGAGGCCCCACTGAATGAGGCAGATAAAAAACAACAGAACAGAACAGAACAGAACAGATAAAAACACACATTACCAATAAAATAGTAAATAAGTTAATACATTTCTGAAATAATGATGTGCACAGTTCAACAGTTTAACAGGAGCTGTTATAACAGTAGCAACTCATAATGTAATAATGGCTCATAGTGTAATAACTTAAATGTAATAAATGTTCATAATGTAACAGTCAGCTCATAACATAATAACGTCTTTGTGCTAAATGTAATAATGTAACAATTTATTACATTATGAGCCCAACTATGTAGCAGCTCATAATGTAATAACAGTTCATAATGAAATAATAACTCATATTGTGAAAAAAAAATGTGCATTATCATAATTTACCTCTCAAATAAAGTTGCAAATAAAGCAAAGGTGTGGGTTTCAGCACATTACCTAAACTAAATTAGTTAAACTGAGTAGCCTATAATAACCCCATTGTATTCCCATATTTTATTGATGTAGTACAAAGTTTAGCCACTAGGCATCCATGAGAGTTGTTAGGGCCTTTGAGAATGCGTGCTCACCTCTATTGTCTGACTATTGCAGGTAAGCAGCGCTTATTGAGACTTAAAATTCAATTAATATCTTTGTTAAATCAAGCCATCCACCATTTTCAGTGTATAAAGATTTTTGTTAGCACAATGTTGTATGTTTTAGCCAGCTGCTATTTCTTGTGTTTTAGCTAACCGCTATTTCTTGTGTTTTAGCTAGCCTCCATTTCAGCTAGCAGCTATTTCTTGTGTATCAAGATATTAGTTAGGATAACGTTGTATGTTTCAGCTGCAATTGCAAATCTCCTTTAATTTGTGTGCTATGGATTTTCTAACCGCTTGACATGCTTTCTCAATAATGTTTCCCCCACACTAAACCTTTTACTATGTTAATCAGAGGTTGCATAGCGCAGCAGTTTTAATGCCTGCCCACAGAAATGTGTGCCTCTGTGAAAGAAAACAAAAATGGATGACACAAAAAAAGATTTTTATAGGGATGCACCAATCCGATATTTGGATAAAGCTTGATCGGATATCGGATAAATGAGGCCGATCCTGACGCCGATCTATTCATTGAATTCTGTTAGTGATGCCGCTACCACACATGACCACTGCCTGTGCTGGAGCGCAGCAACAAGCACAGAGCAGCAACATTTTACGAAGTTAGGAGCGTAAGTCCAGCCTGATGCCTTCACTGTCTTCCACATGGTGAAGTGACCAGCCAAGCCCATTATATTATGTTTTATTATTAGGCTATTATTATTATTAACTAGACGGCACGCGGCCACATCCAGTCCACAGGAGCCAGCCTGTGACTCCAGTCCGTGGCGATCAACTGGTTCTGACACACTGTTTTAATATGAAACTAAGTGAGCAACATAAGGTGAGCAGTGCTCTACATTATTTCGATGTCGACCTCCGCCTGTGTAGAGAGTGCGTAAACGCGCACCGCACTGTTGAAGAAAGAAAAAAAGATAATATAACGTACGCACACCAGCTGATCCGCCGGTCCTCTGAGTGAAATATCCAAGTGAGTCAGACAGCCTAATTAATAACATGCCACCAAAAAGTGGCAAAGTGAGTGGACTGATGAGTTTTGTTTTATTTTACCAGAGCATGCTGACTCTGAGAGTGACAGAGTGACGGCTACGCACTGATGCACTCTATCCCTCTCTCCCTCTCTCTCTTGACAGTCTCTCTCTCTCTCTCTCTAAATCTCTACAAGAAATGTGCAAAAGATATTGGACAGGTCCAGGCACTATTATCTCCACAGAGCTAGTTTTCGAAACAAGGCTATTCCTAAACCCGTCAGAGCTAAAACAGTTCAAGAGCGTCATCAAATCGACCTCCTCGACATGGGGAAATGGGCCGTCAAGCATTGAAACGTTAGATATAGGTACATCCTAACCATCCTTGATGTATATAGCAGATACATATGGCTACACCCCCTGAGGAACAAAAAGAGCAACGAGATTGCTAAGCATCTCGTTGAAATATACACTGAACATGGCCCACCCAAGATTTTGCAGCACGATCAGGGCAAAGAATTCAAAGGTGCAGTCCAGAAGCTGATGGAATTATATCAGGTCAAAGTCATTCAGAGCTCTCCATATCACCCCCAGAGCCAAGGTAAAGTTGAAAGAACACACTGAGTGCTACGTCGAAAGATCATGTATGCCTTTGTGAATTTCAAACAAGGAGGTGTTAACTGGGTAGAACATCTGCCAGTTTGTGCAAGAGTTATGAATCAGGACAAAAAAGAGGTTCTCAGCTGGATGTCTCCTTTTGAAGTGTATTATGGACGGAAGAATAACACCAAAACTCATCACTTATCCAACAATACAGGTAATGCTAGCCCTGGCTCAGCTCCTGAAGACTTAAACCAGAACATGAATAAGTTTGAGGAAAACCGCAAGAAGATACGAAAGAGAGCACTAAAGGCTACAGAACGTTGCATGAAACGCATAACTAAATTGAGGAAAAATCCACCATCCGTTTACAATTTACAGGACAAAGTATTGGTGAGGGTCAGCAAAGGTCCAAGATTTTCAAAACGATATGCTGTGGTACCAGGCATTGCTATCGGTAGAAATGCAGATCATTCAAAATACAAAGTGAAGTTACGAATACAAGGCAAACCGGGCCATCAGCATATCAAATGGTTCTCAGTGAGTGATGTGACAAGTGTCACAAGGGAGCAGGAGAGCAGCGTACAAACAAACATCTGCGCACACAGTCATTACAGCCCATCACCCATGAAATGAGGTTGGAGTCCTTTGAATCCTTGGGTTTCAGGATTCGTTTGGACCCCAGCTTGGATGGCAGCTGCCGGTTTGCAGCTATGGTCAACCAACTTGCTTTACTTGGGATTTTTCGGTCTGTAGCATCTCTGAAGCAAGAAATTATATCAGACCTAATGCTTCACCCACATGCCATGAATGGTATACATCTTTCTAATTATGTAGAAGGACAATGGGATGACCACGTGCAAAGCATGCAGCACAGTGGTACATATGGTGATCATCTGACTCTACAAAGAGCATCCACCATATTCAATGTGCAGTTTATGATTGTATCAACAGTGGGTGCCGATGCAACAGCAATAGTATCCCCATGTGGTCACTACAATGAAAGTCTACCATTGTTGATTCTAGGGCATTTTGCTGAAGGTTGTGGGGACCATTATGTGGGTCTTGATGGACTAGTCAGACCATTGATAAAAAGAATACAGGATACAGAGAAGCAGAGGGTACTTCTTTATAACCAGTATTCAAACCCTGACTCTGACCAACATTCAAACCCATACACTGACCATCACTTAAACCCAGACACTGACCATCACTCTGACTCTGACCACCATTCAAAACCTGACCACTATTCAGACCATTCAAACCCTGACTCTAACCATCACTACAATGATCCTCATAATGACATGGTGATGAGGTCACCATGTGATGTTCCACATGGTGACCCTGATATTGTTCCTTCTGTTTCTGATGACACTCACTTGGTTGTTAGGCCTAACATGCCTTTGCTGGTATTGTCATCCATTATCCGGAATTGCCTGTTGATGGATATGGCGATGCTGGGCTCCTTCAACAGAGTTTCCAACTTATTCAGAGAGCTAACCCTGCCATTCCTACCAATAATCTATGAACTGATGAAGAATGCTGTATAAATATTAGCAGGTTATGTAAAGCAGCTGGACGTAATAGTGGCCTTGCATCCAACATCAGGCAGCTCTTCAGTCAAAATGCCAGGTGGTTTACCGCATGGATTGTGATTCGACACATATCCTCTGGATGGTTCCGTATAACCGACATATATTGGAAGAAATAAAGTTTTCTTTTTTTCTAAACCCTATTGACCTGTTCAGCACCTGATCTGTGTGATCACGGGCACAGTGCCTGGCAAATGAAGCCCTGTGCAAGATTTTTGTTGGCTTTAGTTGGAGGTCCTTACAGGGTCCTTTTTTCCTAAGCTCAGTGACCCGGTTCATGTTTATTATTACCCCCCTATGTCTGTTGTTCACAAGTTCCAAAGCAAAGTTAATGTTGAATGAATGAACATTGAATGAGCTAATGTTATGCTGCTTGTATCATGTATTTAATGTAAGTAGTAGGAAAATGTTTAAAAGCATTTATTAAATTAGCATTAAAGACCAACAATAAAAAAAAAATAACAACACATCTGGCTGTATAGAATGAAAGGAGTATTAACTTACATTTGAAAATAACTGCCTTAAATGTGTTTAGGAGTTATTGTTCCCTGCATTTATTGTAGCAATAGTAAACAAAGAACATTAACTACAGCACCCCTCCCTCTTCCCCAATCCACCCTATTACTGTAGTGCCACCTACAAATCAGAGTCACAGACAAACATAGACCGCTGCCTCTAAATGAATTCTAGTAGTCAGTGTGCAGGTATGGCCAATATGGACTTAATGCTATATGCAGAATTTGTGTGATTCTGTTTACAGTACATACAGACAGACAATCACAAAGGTGAAATCATGTCCTTTTACCTGGCAGGAATGGCTAAAGGTAATAAATAAAAGTTGATAATCCAACAGTTTTCTGACAGTATAAACAATTGTTACATTATGAGCTGTTATTACATTATGAGTCGCTACAAAGTTGAGCTCATAATGTAATAAGTTATTACATTATTACATTATGCACAAAGACATTATTACGTTATGCGTTATGCTCATGATTTTATTACATTATGAGCTGATTATTACATTATGAACTTTTATTACATTTAAGTTATTATATTAAGAGCCGTTATTACATTATGAGTCATTATTACATTATGAGTTGCTACATACAGTCTTATGGCAGCAGGAATGAATGATCTCCTGAACCTGTCAGTTCGACAGCACAGGGAGAGAAGCCTGTTGCTGTGGCTGCTTCTCTGAGCTTCCAGAGTCTTATGAAGAGGATCACTCTTCTTATTGAGGATGGCGTGCACCATACTCCTCATCCTCCTTTCCACCATGGACCCCACTGATTCCACTCTCCCACCCATTACAGAGGCACACCTACTGATCAGCTTATCTAGCCTGTTACTGTCTCTAACAGTCATACTGTTCCCCCAACAGACAGCACCACAGAGCAGAACAGTAGCAACCACAGACTGGTAAAAGAAAAAAAAAATGTGCAGCATTTCATTACATACGTCAAAGGACTTTAGTTTCTTCAGAAAGAAAAATTTGTTGTGACCTTTTTTGTACAGCACACTTGAGTGTAAGGACCAGTCCAGTTTGCTGTCAAGGTCCACTCATAGATATCTTCAAGACTGAAGAACCTCAATGACCTCTCCATCAATTGTGACAGGCAAACGGCAGAGTTTCTTCCTGCCGAAGTCCACAATCATCTCCTTGGTCTTTGATGTATTCAAAATGACACCAATCGTCTTACTCCAGTCAGCGAATGCAGTGATGAGTCCCCTGTATTCCCCTTTATCCTCCCCTTTCACACATGCCACAAATGCTGTATCATCAGAATATTTCTGAATGTGACACGACGCAGACTTGTAGGCAAAGTCAGCAGTGTACAGGGTAAAGAGGAACGGGGATAACAATGGCCAATGGCCAATGAAGTTATGGCCATGCATGCACATCTTGTGGCTCCTTGCCAATTGGCCAAATGCTAGGTAACTTTGAAAAGTTAGTGAATCAGAATAAAATACATTGTCTAGAAGAGGACAAAAAACTGACTGCAGCCCGTTGACTTTTCCTGAGCTTAGATTTTGCAAAGGTGCATCACCTTATTGTAGCTACAATATTAATCTTTTAATATTCTGTGTGTGTGTGTGTGTGTGTGTGTGTGTGTGTGTGTGTGGTGTATGTGTGACCAGGTATTTATCACATTGTGGGGACAAAAATCTGTTTACACAGTCACATTGTGGGGACTCACCTGCCTTACGGGGACAAAATGCAGGTCCCCTTAATGTAAATCATTAAATTTTAGGGTGAAGAGTGAGGATAGGGTTACGGGTTAGGTAAGGTTAGATTAGGTTTAGGGTTAGGAACAGTCAAATAGTGGTTATGGTTAGGGTTAGGGTAAGGCTGCAGGAAATGAATGTAAGTCTATGTAATGTCCCCACAAGTGATAAAAACACAACGTGTGTGTGTGTGTGTGTGTGTGTGTGTGTGTGTGTGTGTGTGTGTGTGTGTGTGTGTGTGTGTTGATAGGCCTGGGCTTTCAGGGACCTCTGTTGGTGGTCTGGACCTCACTTTGAGAACCACAAATTTTTTTTTCAGTATGAATCTCAAATGTCCCGCAAATTGTGTATTTATTTGTACAAAAACCAAATTTTTGCGGTGTGCACGGGTGGGGTGGGGGCCCCAGGGAATTCTTGCTTGGAGCCCCAAGAGACCCTAGCAACGCCACTCACCAAGAACTACTCTCTGCTCTGCCCACTCTCAATTTCACCTGAACCCATAAATTATCGGTCCTCCCTCTGCCATTATTCATCTTTTGAATCTGAATTTTGCATTAAACCTTTTTAAACTCCCTGAGTCTGTGTGCTGCATGTGGGTCCACTTGTTTCTGAACATTACATTGTTGGTCTGTCAGGCTGTATGCTTGTTAGCCCATGGATTTCATTCTTGCTACATGCAGAGTTTGGTAACACTCATTGCTGCAGTCTGCTTGATAGTTATGTTTAAACTTTAGTGCAGTGGGAATTGTATTTGCATTTTAGAATTGTTTTATTTCATGTTATCTCTATCTCTATCATTGAGGGCATGCCCAGTTTTCCAGTGATGTTAAGGTTCAAGTTAAAACAGAATACATCCACACAGTTGAGGTAATTATGCTGCACTGGCATTTGATCTCACCAAGCTAGATCAACTAGCTTTCATTCAGTGGCGCTTAGCAGTTGGAGTGAACACTCAATTTAGTTTCATACCATGCATTTTGGAATTGCTCATTTCACCTCTGCTAATGTGCGCTTTGTAGCTATTGTGAAATTTATTTTTGAGTCTTGTGCCATTTCTTTGATCACTTCACATATCTGTTTATGATGATGATCATGTGGAAATATGGGTGCATTCTTTGACTTCTTAATTTCTTATTGGTAAATTGCACTAATGTTGTAGACAATTGTTTAGAAATTGTGGGTGGACGGTGTTGCAATTTTTTTCTGAGACAAAGGGATGGGTCCAAGAATCAGAATCAGAATCGTCCTTGTTGGTCAAGTATCTGTGCACATACAAGGAATTTGACTCCAGTTTAAACATTGCACTCAATCAATGCACTTGCACAGGAAAAAGGACATACAGTTCAACAAGGATGGAGTGATGAATCTACATGTTAAAACTGCGCCTTGATGGATTGTGAATGGCTAGTCAGTGGATGATTTGCTGCCAGAGGGTTAGACCAGGGTGTAATATGACTAGTACATAGCAGTCTGTTTTTGTCCTGTTTGGTGGCAGATCCAAACCAGACACTGATGGATGCTCATAGAACATGATGTGATGATGATGATGTGGGCCTCTTAAACCTGCAGAAAAATGTATTCAGGTCATCGGCCATTTGATGGTTCTAAGCTGTGTTGGGGGTGTTCTCCTGTAGTTAGCAATGTCCTGCAGTGTTCTTCACAATAACAAAGGATTGTTAGCTGAAAAGCTGTCCTTCAGCTTTTCGATGTTGTACTTTGAACTGCTTTAAACTCCTTTGTCAGTGTGTTTCTGGCTTGGTTATACAGGACTCTATCCCGGCTTCTGTGGGTCTCCTCCTTTGCCTGGCAAAATTGCCTGAGTTAAACTGAGAACCACAGTTTAATGATGTTGAATGTGCAGAAGATTTTAGTTGGCAAACACAAGTGTAAGATGTCATAGTGTCAGTTAGTTGATCTGTTCCAGCAGCCTTAACTACAGGCTTGGCAGATTTAAATTTCTGCCTGTAAGTAGGAAGAAGATGGACCAGTGATCTGAGAGTCCAAAGGCTGAACAGGGAGTAGAGCAATATGCATTCTTTACTGTTTACTGTCTGTATTTATTAATTAATTAAGCTGAAGAGGGCCTTGCTCTATTTTAATATGAAATGTAAGGTTCATCCCCCTTCCCCTGCCCAGTAACTTTGATTCCATGAAAAGGAAGTTACAGCCTGAACAGGAGTAAAAGAAACAGTGGAGATGGGGGTGGGTGAGTGTGTGACCCATTTTCCTGCTTCAATGAAGACATGTATCATTTTTCAAATAGGTTACATACATCTGCAGGATATTAAACCCATAGCAGTGCTGCTGGAGGGCCACAGTTAGAAATATCACTTTGTGGGGAAAACTCTTCACCTTATGCTACCACAGCACTATCAGTGAGAGCATGAGGCCTCTAAAGTAAACAGTAGCCATTGACAAGGAAAACACAGCCTTGGTTAGAGGCCCCTGTGCTTCAGAGGATACTGCTTCCAGCAATGAAAATAAAGTCTCCTTTAAGTCCAGACCAGTGAGAGACAAACAGACGCAAGCCTCTTCGAAGCCAACCACAAGGGAAATCTGAAAGGATGAATGTTTCGGTGGTTATAAATCTGTCCAATGAATAGAGGCTTTATATGAACAGAACAGTCAGTGAACCACCAGCACACAGCCAATGTACATTATGGGTTTAGGAACATATCTGGGGAACAGTTAAGATATTCAGAGTGAAAATCCTTTGTCTTTAAAACACAAAGAGGACCTGGCTTGAATTAGTAAGATACGATTGATTGCAAAGTCCCTTGTTCATTGTGTAAGGATATTAAATCTGTACATTCACAGAAAATTTCTATCACAGCAGTGGAAACTTATTCCTATGAAATTTGCAATGAAAATATATTTGTATTAACAATAGATAAAATGACTGAACCCACAGAGAATTATTATGGAATTTGCAGCTCTACTCAGTTGGTGTTGGTGAGTGTTGGTGTGGGTCGGGTGTCATGGTGGCGGCAGGTGAAACAGGTGTGCTTGCTGCTCTCCTAGGGTATGCTTTACTATCAAACCTTTGGGTAATTCCAACTGAAAGCCCTGAAGTTTATCTGATCAGAAAGAATATTTCCTCCCAATGCCAAGGAGTGTGATTCCAGATCAGTAAAACAACAACAGCGAGCACCAGCTACAAACGTCTCGGCTTTGGACAGGGTGTAATTCATACATGCATTTGGGCAAAGTCTCCACACGCTGGAACAAAGCATAACCCCTGGGCAGCAAGGAAGTGCCTAAATAACAACAAGCTGATAATCTCACTCTGTTTATTGCTATCTGGCGATATACACCAATGCCCTGGTCCTGAGACTGCACTCAGAGGAAATGCAAAGCTAGCCGGCCTTCCCACAAAGTCATCAAACAAGGAAGCCACCTTCAACTTGCCACGGTCACTAACGTGAATCTGGAGAACAGGCTGTCTCCACTGGATGTCATACCGTCCAACATGGTTTGTGATGCGGCTAACAGACACTGGCAGCTGCAGCAAGCATAGCCAAAACTGCTTGGTGCAAACATGGCGGTAAACTCAAGAGCCAGCAGATACCGGGGGCCGAGGTAGATGCGAAGGAGGCTGCAGTGCGCTACTGAGGCTGCAATACCCAACACTATTGGACACCAGGCGCTGGAGGGGATGAGGTCAGGGCTGCTGCACCTGGGGGAGGCGAGGAGGCTGACACGTACTGTTTGCTGCTGGAGACACCAGTAGAGTCGGCTACTAAATCGCTGCCCAAGGCTTCAGTGAGGAATAACATCTTGGACTTCACTGATGAGTAGATATCCATCTTTGCATCGAGGGGTTTGTACTGTTTTCATTTAAACATTTGCAGCTTGCTGCCAAAGATCAAGGAGGTACATGAGCTGGCCAGGAAAATCAAGGTAAGCATACTTTGTCTTTCAGAGACATGGTTAGACTCTAATATCACTGACTCCGAAGTTGAAATTGAAAACTTTGTTATCGTTCGCAAAGATCAGAACAGACAAGGGGGAGGGGTATGCGTATTTGTGAGGTCGGATATTGATTTTAAATTAAGACAGGACCTGGACAATGTCAACCTCGAAGCTGTGTGGATTGGTATTTTACTTCCAAAGAGCAAACCAATATTGTGTGGTGTTGTTTATAGACCTCCTCATCAGAATGACTTCAACCAAACCTTGGAATGCGTGTGTGCAGGATATCTTGATTTCTTAAACCAGGAAGTCATTTTAATGGCAGATAATAACATTGATGTTTTAAATACAAAAGGCCTACTGTACAATGGCTTTTGTGACTTCTTGAAAATGCATGGTCTAACCCAATTAATCAATGTACCAGCTAGAATAGCTGAACATAGTCAAACTGTCATTGACCACATCATGGTATCTGACACATGTGAAATCCTACAAAGTGGTGTCATTGTGTATGGAATTAGTGACCATTTTCTAACCTACTGCACCAGGAGGGCTCTGATTCACAAATCTGTGAAGAGCAGAAGTGTAGAAGGGCATAATATTAACTGGATGGAAAGTACCATCATATATGATGTAGATAAAGTATGGGATCGCTTTCAATCTACTTTCTTGGAAGTACTTGACAAGATAGCCCCATTAAAAGAGACCAGGATTAAACAGAGATCTCAGCCTTGGATAAATAATGATATCTTGGACACCATTCACTTGAGGAATAAAATCTTAAGTGAGTTTAAAAGAATCAAACAACCTGCTGTTTTTAAGGTATATAAAATACTTAGAAATAAGGTACAGCGAATGATGGATGAGGCGAAAAAGGATTTTTTTAGGTCTAAAATTGAAGAGCATAAAAAGGATCCCAAGAAATTGTGGGCAACTCTTAGGCCTTTGGGAACAAAAGAGAACCCTAAGCAAAAACAGGGCAAAATAGGCCTAGATATCAATGGGACCATATCGTATGATAAAACATTGGTGGCAGATACTTTTAATGGTTTCTTCACAACAATTGCAAGTAATCTGGTGCAGAAGCTTCCATCTACTTCTGGTGTTTTAGTGATCCACAGAGGGTGCATAAGTTTTATGAAGGAAAGGGAGTCCAGCCAAACACTTTCTTTTTCAAGCAGGTAACAGAAGAACTCAAAGGCCTGAACTCTTCCAAGACTACTTCTGACAACATCCCTGCTAGATTTCTCAGTGATGCTGCAGAAATAATCACTCCTGTCATAACCTTATTAATTTATCCATTGAAAACAGCCAGTTCCCAAATAGTTTTAAGGTGGCAAGAGTGGTGCCTTTATTTAAACAGGGGCCCAAATCTGATCCTGGAAATTTCCGCCCTGTATCTATTCTGTGTTCAATATCAAAAATTATTGAAAGGATAATTTATGAACAAATAGACAGTTGTTTAGCTAAACAAAACCTCTTATTTGACTTCCAATCAGGCTTTAGAAAAGCCCATTCCACTGATACCTGTCTGCTTTATCTTACTGATTTTATTAGGAAAGAGGTAGACAAGGGGAAGTTTGTGGCATGGTGTTAATAGACCTTCAAAAGGCCTTCGACACTGTTCAATACGATATCCTTTTGAACAAACTCAAAGCTCTGGGATTTTCCCATTCATTTCTTCAGTGGGTGAGGTCATACCTGGTTGGCAGAGAACAGGTGGTGGATGTGGAAGGGACCTTGTCCTCACCACTTAAATTAACTTGTGGAGTTCCACAGGGGAGTATTTTGCGTCCTCTCTTTTTTTGTTATATGTTAATGATATGCAGTCAGTCATACATTGTAATTTGTTTTTATTTGCAGATGACTCAGCAATTCTAGTCTCTCATAAAGAGAAATCAGAGGTGGAAAGGCTGCTTAGTTTAGAACTCCTCAACCTCAGTGCTTGGTTAACGGACAACAAGCTGTCTCTCCACCTTGGCAAGACAGAGTCAATCCTTTTTGGGCCCAGAGATAGACTGAAAAAGTCTTTGGGGTTTAGGGTAGTCGTAGGGGAGGTTGTAATTACGGCCAAGGAAGTGGTCACTTACTTGGGCTGTATAATAGACAATAAATTAACAGGGGAGTTTATGGCCCAACGAGTCATCTCAAAGGTAAGCCAAAGGACTACGTTCCTGGCAAGAATATCCAGCCTTTTAGATACAGATACCTTGAAAACCCTTGCCAATGCTTTTGTTCAATGCCATTGCCTGTGTCTGTACATCTTGGTACACTGGCACTACTAAAGACCTGAAAGTCGAACTACATATCTGTCAAAATATGACTTCCTAATGTGCACTAACAAAACAAAAACTTCAATACCTCTGTGTCACTATGAACAATCAGTGGTTGAAGCTGGCCCTGGCCCAGTCCTTCACAAAATTTGGATTGCCTTTCAGTCTTACAATAAAGCACAAAACGACACGCTGCTCTTCAGCCGCCCAGAGTGCCGGTCCGCTTGAGCCTTTCAGCATCCCGTCCTAGATTGGCACCTGGTGATTGGTGAACGGGCCCCAAAACTGCACCAATCCAATTAGCGGACAGCCAAAGGTGGGAGGTCACACCTCCAGGACGAGCCAATCCCACGCTGAGTTCCGCTCCACCTGCTCCGCACACACCTCCGAAGCACGGCGTGTTAGACGAAAAAAAAAAAGGGGGAGGAACGTCTGTGGCCGTAATACCCCTCTCCTTAAGATACAAACTGTAAACCCCTAATTAAAATACCTACCACAACCTGGACAAAGCATCTGCCAACTCGTTATCTGACCCCTTTTTATGCCGAAACTCCAGGTTGTAGTCCTGCACAATCAGCGCCCACCGCATGAGACATTGGTTGTGGTTGTACATGCGGGATAGAAACACAAGTGGGTTATGATCGGTCAGAAGAACAACTGGGGAAGAACACGAGCTGACATAAACTTCAAAGTGTTAGAGTGCTAGCAACAAAGCAAGAGTCTCTTTCTCAATGGTGGAATAATGGAGCTGGTGCTTGTGGAACTTCCTCGAAAAATAACCCATGGGATGATCAATTCCCTCAGCATCCTCCTGCAGCAGTACCGCACCCGCGCCCACCGCGCTGGCGCCAACCTCCAGTTTGAACGGCCCCGAGGGATCAGGAGCGGCGAGCACAGGTGTGTGGCTAAGAAGAGACTTCACACTATCAAAGGCATGTTGGCAGTCGGGAGTCCACACAAAGTCTACCTTGGAACTAGTTAAACTCATCGACGGTGGACTACAGTGGAGTAGTTCCGGCAGAAACTTCGGTAATAACCAGCCATGCTTAAGAATCTGCGAAGGGCTCTGCGAGTTGACGGAACAGGGTATTCGGTGATGGCGACAATTTTTGCATTAACTGGGTGCACCTGGCCCTGGCCCACCTGTCTCCCTAAGTAGGTGACGGTAGCCCGGCCGAATTCACACTTCGCTAGATTTAGGGTGAGCGACGCTGTAGCGAGTCGGGCGAACACCTGCTCCAGGATCTGAATGTGTTCCTCCCATGTGGTGGCATTTACTTTACGAAAATCAGTGATGAACCGAGGAGAGCCATCCGATTTAGCCTCTAAAAGGCATGGTGAACTCCAGGGACTAGAGCTGGGTGTGGCTAAACCGTGTTGCAGGAGATATTTTGCCTCCTTTTTCATCAGAGCCTGCTTAACTGGATTCACACGATAAGGATGTTGCTTAATCGGCCTGGCACCTTTAACGTCAATGTCGTGTTGGAGAACGGTTGTTTGGCTCGGGACATCACTGAAAAGACATGAAAAACGGCTTATGAAATTAATTACATCACACTGCTGCTCATCTGCCAGGTAGCTCAACTGGGATGGCAACACTTTCAACATCTCAGAGTTCGGCAACCGAGCGCTTTGACGTGAGGAATGACACACCATCAAATCATCATCATCTCCGAGATTTTGGGAATTTCAGACACGATCAGTGCAGAACTGCCAGAAGCAACAGACGGCGGAGGATTATCGGGCTGTTTTGGGCGAACTGCAGATGCAGTATTGGAGTCATACGGCTTCAACATATTAACATGGCACACCCCGGTTTTTCGCCTCCTTTCGGGGGTGCCAATGACATAATCAGTGTCACTCAAACGATCACGAATTTCATAAGGGCTGGAAAATTTGGCATTAAGAGCTGAACCGGGAATAGGCAGTAATGCCAAAACTTCATCACCCCGCACAAAGTGTCGGGGAACCGCGGAGCGGTCGAAGTGATGTATCACCGCCTGTGATGAAGAGAGAGACTCCTTCGCAACAGTGTTGGCATGGTACAAACACTCACAGAACCTACTGACATAATCCAACACATTAGTTTTCGGAGAGGTTTCGGACGACAGGAATTTGTCTTTTAAGGATTTCAGTGGCCCACGTGGCGTGTGGCCAAAAACGAGCTCGGCGGGACTGAATCCTAAAGATTCCTCGACGGCTTCACGAGCAGCAAACAACACAAACGGAACCCCTTCATCCCAGCTTTTTCCTGTTTCCAGACAATACTTACGAAGCATTGACTTCAACGTTTGGTGCCACCGCTCTAATGCGCCCTGGGATTCAGGATGGTACACGCTGGAGACGGCATGTTTCACATTCAGCATCTCAAGGACTTGTTTGAAAAGTCTCAACCGGAAGTTTGTGCCTTGGTCAGTTTGAATTACTCGTGGGAGACCAAACGTGGAGAAAAACTTTGTTAAGGCTTTCACCACGGAGCTTGTTGTTATTTTATGCAGCGGGACAGCTTCAGGAAAGCGTGTAGCGGCACACATAACGGTGAGTAGATACTGATTCCCACTCTTTGTACGGGGCAAGGGACCAACACAATCCACTATAACACGTTCAAACGGCTCTCCTATTGCAGGTATAGGATGCAGCGGAGCTGGAGGAATGATCTGGTCCGGCTTGCCAGCAACTTGACAAACATGGCAACAACAACAGTATTTTGAGACGTCACTTTTTAGGCCTGGCCAAAAGAAATGTCTGAGTATGAGTTGGTAGGTTTTTGTTACACCTAGATGTCCTGACCACTGACTTTCATGCGATAAAACATGCTGGCGGTACCCAGTGGGAATGACTATCTGATAGACAGCGTTCAACTCAGAATCAGTGTTAGCAGGAGACCACTTACGCACCAAAACTTCATCATCAATGAGATAAGCGACTTTTTCGATTCTTGCTTTGTCGGCACTCACCACACTGGCGAAACACTTCTTCAGTGTCGGGTCAGCCCGTTGTGCAGCGCAGAGATGTTCACGGGTGACCGGCAGGGACATGCTGTCAGAAGATGGCTTATCAGGGTTGGCGGAGCGCGCCAGCTTGGCGGTGGTTTTACGAGGAGACGCAGCAGCGATCTCCGTGTTAGTCTCAGTCTTAGCCTCCTCTGAAAGGGTTGACATAAGCACACTGTCAGATAAAGACACATCCTCATCATCTTGATGTTTCCGTGCTTGTGCGCGAGTGATGACACAGGTGGGAAACAAATCTGAATGCATGTGGCAATAGTAATATTCTTTATCATGCTTTGTTGTAGCAGGTGCTTGATGTGAGCTAGGCTGCGTAGCCGGAGTATAACGAGGCTTCTCAGCAGAGACTGATAGGAAAACAGAAAACAGACTTGTGAGTCAGCACATACTCATCGGCTAACACAGCAGCAGCAGAGAGTGATTTTACTTTTTGTTCATTCAAATACACCACATTGCGGTCCACCACATTTCTTAAATTCCTCCAACAGTATTAGTTCTCGGAGCGAGTCAAAATCACTGGCTTGGCAACTATTGCTCCATTTATCAAATAAGGTTCCCTTTTCCCTCGCTAACTCAGCATAGGTCTGATTTGGGGCTTTTTTGTGATTTCTGAATTTTTGTCGGTACGCCTCAGGGACCAACTCATAGGCACGCAAGATAGCAGCTTTCAGCGAGTCATAATCAAGACTGTCTTCCAGAGTAAGCGCAGCGACAGCTTCTTGGGCTTTCCCATGAATTTTGCACTGCATCAAAAGAGGCCATACCTCAGGTGGCCACTGCAGAGCAAAAGCAGTGCGCTCAAATGCAGCAAAATAGGAGTCCACTTCAGCTTCACGGAATGTAGGAACTAAAGCAATGTGCTTACTGATATCGAACATTGTGCGTGGTAAAGTGGTGGAAAGAGGAGACATACCTGTGCCGTCTGCATGCGGTGCCTGTATCTCCCTCTGAGACTGCAGCTCCAGCTGACGCAGTTTGATGGCTTTGTCAGCTTCAATCTCCAGCTTCCGAATTTCCAGCTGGTATTGCAACTGTGCTTGTCTATTTTGGACTTTTTCTTGGGATTCCATTTGGAGACGAGCAATGCGGACTTTCACCCGAGCCTCATCTCTAGACCCAGAACTGGTTGGAGAAGGAGGATCATAGCATGGGAGCATAACTGGCGTTTTTGCTTGCCTAGTCGGCTCACCACCCTCTCTCACAGGTGCAGGAACTCTGTGGGGCTCACCACCCAGCTTCTGATCACCCACTCCTTCACTCAGGGTGCCATCCTCAAGCATAGCCGACTCCGATCTGGCAACACAATGACCTCCATTTCCACCAGTCTATCAATGATTAGGGCCTTAAGTTCCCTTTTAAGCAACTGTTTGGGATATGAAATGCTGAAGTGGTCTGCTATTTCAGCCAAATCATCCTTTCGGCAGCTGTTAATTTGACTAATAGAGGGCGTGGCCAAAAATGAATGTAGGTCAAACATGATTAGTTATGCCCAATCACAATCAGCTCAGCTGCTACAATTTTTTTTTCCTTTTCAAAAATCAATCAAAACCTTTTTATAACAACTTTACTCACGGGATTCTTTTAATAGAAAGATCCCATGAGTAAAGCCCCCATTTATGTTACGACCCCTAGCTCATGGTGGAAAAAGGGAAGCAACATAAACCAGTTGTAACTGGTTAGAGCAAAGTTATTTATTTTAAAGGTAAGGAAAATGATATTTACAAACAGAAACCTGAGGCAACTCTAAAGGAAATGGGCCTACGAGTGCTGATAAATCAAAAAACAATCAAAACCAAAAGAGGACTCCCAGGAACTACACTAACTGACCAAGAAAAACAATCCAAAAATAAAACCCTCTCTGCTTAACTAAAGTTTAACATAAACAGCAGATCAGCACCCCTTCTTCCTAATGTGCACTAAACAAAAACTCCACTACCTCTGTGTCACTATGAACAATCAGTGGTTGAAGCTGGCCCTGGCCCAGTCCTTCACAAAATTCGGATTGCCTCTCAGTCTTACAATAAAGCACAAAACAACACGTCTGGCGCGCTGCTCTTCAGCCGCCTGGAGTGCCGGTCCGCTTGAGCCTTTCAGCATCCCGTCCTAGATTGGCACCTGGTGATTGGTGAACGAGCCCCGACACTGCACCAATCCAGTTAGCGGACAGCCGAAGGTGGGAGGTGGGAGGCGGAGGGAGATCACACCTTCAGGACGAGCCAATCCCGCACTGAGGTCCGCTCCACCTGCTCCGCACACACTCTCCTCCGAAGCACAGCGTGTTAGACGAAAAAAAAAGGGGGGGAGAAACGTCTGTGGCCGTAACATCACCATTTTGAATCTTGTGTCATTTCTTTAATCACATCACAGTTTTGTTTATGATGTATTTTTTTGGCCGGTGTTAACTATTTTTTGCTATTGTTACCTGCCAACATAAATGTGGGGCACTGGACTGTCAGCTTTAAGGTAATTGTGGGTGAAAAGCGTACATTCTGTTTCATTTTAAATCTACATTGTTCACTGTCCAGAATAACTTCCTCTGCAGTAAGGGGCTGAGTAGTTTACTGACTTGTTGCTTTTCACATAAAAAGTGCCTTTATAAATGCCCTGTTCATTTTTTTTAGCATTGCAACATATAGCATGGAGTGGGTTGTCTTATTAAAGAAAACTGAATTGTGATCCACAAGATGTTACAGTTAATCATATGAAGGAGCAGGAAATTATCGCCAATATGACAGTTAAATCATAGTCCAAAATGTAAATATATATTATCTATTTAACATTGTGTAGTTTTTAAGTAGAAGAAGATATGATGAATCTTACAATGTTTCAATGTCACAGGGATATGTGGAAAACCCAAATAAATACAATATATATTTGTATCTGACAGCCTGCCCCCAGATGTTTAAAAAGTGCCTGTCTGCACAGTGTTTATGGAAAATGCCCTTCACAAGGGAACCTAAGAAGTGTTCTCAACTTTGCTGATGGCGTTGCTATGGCACCAGGAAAATAAGGTTTAGTTACACAGATTCTCAAGGTGTGCAAAGACTCCAACCTCTTGTCATCACTAGTTTGTTCCATTCCCACCAGCCACTGACTGTGTACATCTGTTTCAAAGTGTGTGTCTGTGTGTATTTGTAAGGACTAATGAAGGACATTATTAGAATGTGAGTATTCACCACATCAGCAGGGGGAAGCAGAACCATGAGATGATGTCTGGAAGTGAGTTCAGGCCACCAGAATGTGCCTCACACAGCTAAAACACCACATGAAAGGGGCTTCTATGGGTTTTGTGGGAATCCTTGATTTTTTTCCCCTGACTACAGGAGTTTTCCAGCCATGGGCCTCATGTTAATCATGGGTTAAAGAGTGTTGCTGAGTGATACATGAACATGGCAAATCAGCTACTGTTCATTTAACTGTATACTGTGTACTTCTGTAGAACTTACAATGACCACACTGAAAATTACTACTATAATTGACAGACAAGTTTAGGGTGAGGATGACTCACTCACTGTGTGCCAACTTGATCTGTCAGCTGAGATTAACTTTGACATGTTGACCCAGAGCTAGTAAATTCATGATGTGCCTCTAGTGAGTCAGAACTAAAGGGAGGTGAGCACACACAACTTTTTCCATCATGACTGTGCTTTTGGGTTAACAGACATATCAAGGTTTAGTTCAAAGTAAGAGTTGATGGGGGCGCATTCAGAAGCAGCCCTGTTGCTCAGCAGGTATCTCTTTACTGTAATGAATAACAACACAGCAGGTAGAAAGTCTGAGAGCCCAGCGGCACCTCTTCAATGCCATTAACTATTTCCACTGAGTAGTAAAACAGCTGCTGGCCCAAAGAAAAATAGAGCAGACAACACACACTGCTGTGTGTCTTCTCAAACGTAAGCAATAACAATAAGTGATTGTCTGGCACAGAGTGATCTAAGACAAACATAAGAACTGAGTATAGTATTTATATCTCTGCCAAGACAGATACCAGGGGGAATGAGATAATAAAACTGAACATATATTTCTTTCCCAAAAAAACTTCATAATACAACTTTTCAAAGATATAACAGCAAAACTCTCATTGTGTTGATGCATATTTCATAGTAGGTTTATTTATTATTGTTTTTGTTTGTAGGATAAAGCTATTCTCTTGTAAGAGTTCCACTGTTTTTCCCTCAGGGAAATCAACCTCTTCGTTTTCTTCCTGAGAATGTCTAGATTTCAGGTATGGAAAGGAAGGACTAACAAAAGATCACTCTTCAGTAGTAGCAGTTATGCTGAATTAATGTTGAATTGATGAATGTGAAAATGCAGTATGTTAGTAGAAGGCTGTTTTCACATTCATCTCATGAAAATGCAAAATGTTGTCTGTGCTCAGTGAAAGTCCAGTGTTAAGCAGTGAGCCTACAAGCATGATTTGTGACATCACAGCTAGTTTGGAAACCAATTTTGACTCACTATTCAGCTTACATGAGTGAGACGTGGAAACTTGAAGCCTCTGCATCAATATCAGAAGATTAGGGCAAGATGACATACAAAGAACAAAAAGTCCTCAAATGCAGGACAATGGGATGGATGGATGGGTCAATAGTGATTGCTTACATGGTGATTTAGAGGATCAGAAACTTTTACAGATTCTGGGAAATAGTGGAGTAGGAGACATCTTATGTCAAACTTTGGAAATGAAAAATAATAACATATTTAAAAATGCTGCAATTTTAAATTTTTAGAATTTAACTAGATATTTAAACTTTTTTGTGGAAAATCCATATGAGATCCAAATTATTATTCAGAATATTTACATCTTAAAACAGTCCTAAGGGACCTTTAACCTTTTTCCGGACATTTGTTTCAAATTTTGCATTAAATTTGGATGGAGACTTGGTTTATGGTGATGGTGTGAAAATGTGCTTACTAAGGTAACATGTAGCCTATTTAATTTGTGGAAACAGAGGCAATATAATATCAGCTGGCATTATATTGATTTTTAGGTCAAGAAATGCAAACACATCTTGAGGGTTATAATGTTATAATGATAGCTGTTTCTAATATTTGGGCTACCCTTACTGATATAAATGGGGTGGACAGATTAGCATAATGCAGCGTCTGAGGGGCAGGGACTAAAAAGTTAAGATTTTACATTGTTTTATTTTGTGACTGATTTAAATTAGAACTAAAAAGCATAACTAATAAATATTACTACTACTTCTAGCATGTATGGGAGGCATAAATGGCACTGCATCACGGTTTTTCCACATAAAGGTCTACCAGTCATGCACTGCATCATATTTTCTCCACTGGAAGGGCACCCTAGAGGGCCCTGCATCGTTTTCTTTCACACTGGGCCACCAAAGATGGCACTTTATCATGTTCTATCTAGCATGTGTGCACGCAAGAGGGCAGGTTTGCAGCAAACTTGGGAGCAACATGGGGGACTATACCACCAGTCCACTAGTGGTATAAGATAAGATAAGATAAGATATTCCTTTATTAGTCCCACTGTTGGGAAATTTCCAGAATTACAGCAGCAAAGTGGATAGCAAAAAATAGAGGGCATCAGTAAAAAAGACATTAAATGGCAAACAGCGAAATAAACAATATAAACAAGGAATACAGAAAAATATGAACAATTTAAACAAGGGGAAATACAGAAACTAGAAACCTAGTATGGGGAAATGTAAAATATGGGAGTGGTAACAGTATATAGTGTTTTCAAGTTTACACCATGGCACAGAGGAAATACCAATATTGCACATTGGAAATTAGACATTCGCCAGGTACTGATATTGCACATTGACTGGAGTATTGATATTGCACATAGGAGTAATAATACACCTGATTGAAAGATTGATATATTGCACCTTAAGTTGAAATTCAGCTGAGCTAAATATTTTCACAGTATGAGTGAACACAGTTGATGTGTATTATAGTGCAGTTAGTTTGAAAGTCTTGGTGAGTGTGTGTGGTCTACTGGGAGCACTGCTGGTTGAAAAGTCTGACTGCTGCAGGAAGGAGGGACCTGTGATTGCATTCCTTCACACACTTTGGGTGAAGCAGTCTGTCACTGAAAGAGCTCTCCAGTGCTGTTAAAGTGTTCTGCTGGGGGTGGGAGACGTTCTCGATCATGGTTGACAGCTAAACTGTAACGATTTAACATCAGGCTACAATAATAATGTTAATATAATATTTCATAGCTAATGTGGGCTATCATGGCAAGGCAAGGCAAGGCAAATTTATTTGTATAGCACAATTCATACACCAGGCAATTCAAAGTGCTTTACAGAAGCATAAAAATACATTAAAATCATACATTTCAAAGAAAGAAAGAAAGAAAGAAAGAAAGAGATTAGAAGAGAATAGAAAAATAAAAATAAAATACAATTAAAGGAAAATTAAAAACAGAAGCCAGTAAAAGACAATAATTTAGCATTTAGAACGATTAAAGTCATTGAGCAAATATATTTAAGTAAAAGCTGTAGCAAATAATAATGTTTTCAACCCTGATTTAAATGAGCTGACAGTTGGTGCAGACCTCAGGTGCGCAGGGAGAATGTTCCGCAGGTGAGGAGCATAATAACTGAAAGCTGCTTCACTTTGTTTGGTTCTCATTCTGGGAACACACAATAGCCCTGTTTCTGATGACCTGAGAGGTCTGGATACTTCATATGGAGTTAATAAATCTAGAATATATTTTGGTCCTAGACCATTTAATGCTTTGTAGACCAACAGTAAGATTTTAAAGTCTATTCTTTGACTCACAGGAAGCCAATGTAGTGATCTGAGGACTGGTGTGATATGGACCATTTTTCTGGTGTTTGTAAGGACTCGTGCAGCAGCCTTTTGAATCATCTGTAGTTGCCTAATTGATTTTTTGTTAAGGCCAGTAAAGACTCCATTGCAATAGTCCAACCTACTGAAAATGAATGCATGAAGTTTTTCCATGTCTTCTTTGGACAGACATCCCTTAATTCTGGTTGTATTTTTCAGGTGGTAGTAGGCTGATTTGGTAATCAGCTTTAAATGGTTGTTAAAATTCAGGTCAGAATCAATAATAACACCAAGATTTCTGGCGTTATCCGTTGTGTCAGTGACATGGAGTTAAGGTAAGCACTGATCTTTGACCTTTCATTTTTGGGGCCAAATACAATCACTTCTGTCTTATCTGCATTAAGCTGAAGAAAATTCTGGCACATCCACTCATTGTTTTGATGAATACACTCACTCAGTGAAAGTAAGGGACTGTAGTCATGTGATGACACAGAAATATAAAGTTGTGTATCATCTGCGTAAGTATGATAAGAAATATTATGATGCTCCATAATCTGAGCTAGGGGTAAAATGTAGATATTGAAAAGAAGTGGTCCGAGAATTGCCCCTTGTGGCACCCCACACCATCTTTTTTCGTTCAGACACATGCTCACCAATTGACACAAAGTAGTCTCTATCTTGTAAATAGGATTTGAACCAGTGTAGTACAGTGCCAGTAAGCCCCATCCACTTTTCCAGTCTGTCAAGAAGTATGTCATGATCAACTGTATCAAAGGCAGCACTGAGATCTAATAATACTAAGACTGAGGTTTTGGAAGCATCATTATTCAGATGTATGTCATTTAAAACTTTGATAAGTACAGTCTCACAGTGCTGTGGTGTGGACGAAATCCAGACTGAAATGCATTAAAAAGATTGTTCTGCATCATGAAAGCATGCATGAAAGCACCCTTTCAATAATTTTTCCTAGAAAGGGAAGATTTGATATTGGCCTGTAGTTACTTATTACTGAAGCATCCAGATTAGTCTTTTTTAGGAAAGGTTTTATTACTGCAGTCTTCAAGGCCTGGGTAAACTGACCAGACTGAAGAGAATTATTTATCTGCAACACATCTGGAGCTATGCAATTAAAAACATTTTTTAAAAAGTTTGTTGGCAGAGTATCAAGGCAGCATGTTGTGGATTTTAACTGTGATACATTTTCTGTCAGCCTTGTATGATCTAGAAGGTTAAAATGTGCTAGATTAACTGGAGAACAAGAAGGCACAGATGGACTTATCATTTTGCCTGAGCTGGAGCTGCACACTGTTTGTCTTATCCTTGAAATTTTATCTGTAAAAATGGCTGCAAAATCATGGCATGACTTGTTGGATAGCAGCTCAGGAGGGACTGATGCTGTGGGGTTTGTCAGTCTATCCAAAACAGAAAACAAAGTGCGGGCATTATTACAGTTTCTGTTGATAATGTCTGAGAAGAATGCTTGCCTTGCCTTCTTTAGTTCATGGTTATAGGTGTGGAGACTGTTTTTGTAAATCTCATAATGAACCTGGAATTTGGTTTTTCACCACCTGCATTCTGCCTGTCTGCAGACTCTTTTCTGGACTTTGACCAGAGTGGTGTTTCTCCAAGGTGCCTTTTTCCTTCCGGACAAAACTTTGGTCTTAATTGGGGCGATGGAGTCAATAATAGTCATAACTTTGGAACTGAAACTATTTACAAGGTCATCAGTTGAAGCTGAGGGCAGTGTTGGTGATGGTGTAAAAGACTGAGTGAAGACTGCACAGGTGTTATCATTAATATAACGATTTTTGATTACCTCTGTTCCACTTTTGTTAAGAATATCAGGTGTGGCCATTTTAAATGACACACAGTAATGATCAGAAAGAGTAACATCTGTCACCACAACCTCAGAGATATTAAGCCCTTTGAAAATAACCAAATCTAATATATGCCCTTTGTTATGTGTTGAATGTGTTACGTGCTGAGATCCAGAGATCCAGATCCAAAATGATCCAGGATGTTTAAAAGTTCTTTAGCACATCCATCTTTGAGATTATCAGCATGAATGTTGAAGTCACCCACTAACACAACACAGTCAAAATCAATACAAACAACAGACAGTAGATTGGCAAACTCATCGGAAAACTTTGCATTGTATTTTGGGGGCTTGTAGTTGGTTACAAAGACTGATCGACAGGAAGACTTTGATTGAATGGCAACACATTCAAAAGATTAAAACTGACCATAAGAGACTCTATTGAATTGAATGCTATCATTACACAAAATGGCGACTCCACCTCCTCTCTTATGCATTCTTACTTCACTTATGAAAATGAAATTTGGAGGGGCTGACTCATTGAGAACTGCTGCGCTGTTATCTTGTCCTGACCAAGTTTCAGTTAAAAACATAAAATCAAGCTTGTGCTTGATGATAAAGTCATTGATTAAAAATGATTTGCCTGCCAAAGACCTAACATTTAAAAGAGCTAACTTAAATGTGCTAAAAGTCCAACATCCCCATGTTTTAGAACATACTGTGGCTGACATGGAATACATGTTAAATTCGATGATGCAATGTTTCTGGAGAGATGGACTGATCTTCTCCTCCTAACTATTGAGACATGAATCAATGAAGCTTCCAGCACAATGGGCCCTGCCTTTTCCTTGGAAAAAGTCAGGCATAACATTTGTCTGAAAAGCTGGACCCAGAACACATCAGTTACCCACACAAATAGGTGGCTGTGCTGGGCTCTTACTAGGAGACTGGAGTAGGTTCAGATCAAGCCGTGGATGGGGCGGAGGTGGTGCCCATCGGCACTGTGGTGGTGGAGGGGGACAGGGTGGTTGTAGGGGGCGGGGTGAAATTTGGGGGGACAGGATCCCAGGTGGGCGAGGAGTAAGCCTTAAACCAGCGCTGACAAGTTTCTTCATTTGGTCAGTAAACTCCAGCAGGGGGGAGGAGGGTGATGGGACACCCAGTGAAGATGATGAGCTAGATGGAGTTTGGGCAGTTGGAGATCGTGACCTAGGTGGAGTTTTGCAGTGAGTGGACATCACATGCAGTTGAAAGCCATCTGTTTACTGCTAACAGTCTGCTGAATCTCTCTCCTCTTCCTCTGACTGGTGGTAAAGGCCCACTGAAAAAGACTTCAGCAGTCAGAGAGCTCACTGCATTTAGCAGTTTACCTAAATCTCGTTTGAGCACTTCAGATTGTCGTTTTGCAATATCATTTGCCCCTGTTCAAAGTTGGAATTTCTGCAACAATACTGAGGATTCTGTCGGTCATGTTGGAGACTGTATCATCAGGAAAGCACAACACTTTTGTGTTTCTGTTGTACATGCTTCCCGCATCTTTAATAGCAGAATCACCAACGACCAGAGTCTCAGGACCAGTCAGTTGCTTTCCTTGTAGCTTTCTAGCTTCTGACTTCCTGTCAGGCCTTACCCTTCTCTGAGAGTCCGAGAAGTTATCCAGGTTTTCAGTTGGAGATTCAGGGTCCTGCAGTAGTGGCGCAAACCGATTTTGTAACTGCACACTAGCTGGTTTGGGAGCTTTGTTGCTCATCTTCCCTTTAGCTTTTATCCACGGCTGTGTCTTACTCTGCACAGGCATTGAGGAGGATGATAATGCAGGCCAGGCTGTCGCATCACAGATGTCTGGGCGCTGGGTTCTACCTGTTGGACGTCTCCCCATATCAGCTGATTTACTCTTGGGCTTTGCCCCGAGAGCATTCCAGGAAGGACTGGCTGATTTATTACCCGGTACACAGCCCTTTAGTTTCGTGGGAGCTGTATCAGAGCTAATTAGCTGGATGTTAGCATTCTCCAGTCCGCTGTTTTGAGTCAGCGGCAAAGTGCTGTCATTTCCACAAAGTCCGTTCACTTCTGTGTTTATTTCCAGACGCTGAACTTTAGTTTCCAACACTGCAACCTGCTGCAGAAGTTTGTAGAGGTCATCTGTGGAGAAAGGAGGCATCTTGGTGCTAGTTAGCTTTAGCTGCCAGCAGGCTTTTTCTGTTGGTAGGCTGAAGCAGGCTTTTTCTGTCAGTAGGCCAGTGCAGAGTGTATCCGTGAAAAATCAGAGGTCGCAAGGGTCAACCACAACTTTTAAATATTTGTCCATAAAACATGTCTTTAGATGTCCAATTCAGCCAAAAATTAAAACTTTCAAGTTTAAGGGAAATTAAAATAAATACAGAAAACAAGATGGGAAATCACGAGCCCAGACAGAAACCAGCTACCAGAGGACGGAATGAATTCAAAGGTGTGTCATGTTTCCGTTTAAGAACGTAAGAGGTGGTTAACCAGACTTTTTTGTTAGTAAGTTTGTAAAGTTTGATTTAAATGACTTAGACTTAGACTTTTACTTTATTGATCCCAATTTGGGAAATTCTTTTGTTGCAGCAGCAGGTTAAACATACACATAAATATAAAGTATATACAATAAAGAAGAATAAGAATGATAACTACTAGAGAGAAAGAATGTTCTCAAAAAATATAACTAAGCATATATGTTATGACTAGTAGTCAAAGAGTTTTGGATTGGATCCAAAAAAGGCAGAAACAAAAACAGCACGAAAACAAAAGGAGCCGTTCAAAACACAAATGGTTTATTACAATCTCAATAGATGATTCCAAAATACAATCAAAACCCCAGAAGAATAAATCAAACACAAACTCAGCCCTAAACTGGCTGGAGGTGACAGGTTTCAGCTGGGAGACATGAAAAGTCAGGTGAATTTTCATGGCCTCTGGGAGCTTTAACCGCACAGCCGAGGGGGAAATATTACTGTCAATAGGAAATGATCCAATGAACTGAGGAGCCAACTTACATGACTTAACTCTGAGGGGAATGTTTTTAGACGATAGCCAAACCTGTTGCCCAGCCCGGTATGTGGGCACCGGAGTGCGCCGCCTATCTGCCACCCTCTTGTTAGCGTCGGCTGTGTGTAGTAGAGCCGCCCTCGTGTCCCTCCACACCTGGTAGCACTGACGCAGGTGTTCCTGGACCGATGGTACCACGATCCGACCCTACTGCTCAGGGAAGAGCGGCGGCTGGAAGCCCAACGCAGCCTCGAACGGAGAGAGGTTGGTGGCCAAGGAGGTCAGGGTATTGTGGGCATACTCAACCCACGGGAGGTGCTCTGCCCAGTCGGAGGGATTCTGTAAAGCCACGCAGCATAGTGTGGCTGGCAGATGCACCGAGAGCAGCACAGAAGCACCTCCAGACCTGGGAGACAAACTCTGGGCCTCTGTCAGACACAGTATCCACAGGAATCCCATGAATGCAGAAAACCTGTTGGACTAACTGGTTGGCCGTTTCTCTAGCCGACGGTAACCCAGACAACACCACAAAATGAACCGATTTAGAGAATCGGTCCACTATGGTGAGAATAGTGTCATTACCTTTTGACTGTGGCAGTCCCATCACGAAGTCCACCGCAATGTGAGACCACAGGCAGTGGGGAACAGGGAGGGGCTGGAGGAGACCCGGAGGGAGCCCGGTGTGACGCCTTGCCCCTGGCACACACAGGGCACACCGCGACAAACTCCCGGACGTCCGTCTCCATGGCTGGCCACCAGAATTTCCTCTGGAGGAAGGACAGCGTTCAGGATGAGCCGGGGTGGCAGGATGTGTGCCCCCACTGCAGAACCTGAGACCGCACTCCCCTCGAAGAGGGCATGGGGGGGCCGCCACCTGGGTCCGGCTCCGCCTGTAGAGCGTCGCACACTACCGCCTCCATATCCCAGGAGACTACAACCACCACCCAGTCCGTGGGCAGAATGGTTTCAGGCTCCTCCTCGGCAGCGTGAACTGCTGGGACAAGGTGTCGGGCTTGGTGTTGCGGGAACTGGGTTCAGTAGGTTAGAGTGAAATTAAACCCACCAAAAAACATTGCCCACCTGGCCCGGCGGGAATTCAGCCTCTTAGGCGTCTGGAGGTAAGACAAGTTCTTGTGGTCGGTCCAAACCACAAACGGCTGCTCAGCCCCCTCCAGCCAATGACGCCACTCCTCCAGCGCCAACTTGACGTCCAGCAGTTCCTGGTTCCCCACGTCGTAGTTCCTCTCTGCAGGGCTCAACTTGCAAGAGAAATAGGCGCAGGGGTGAAGACGCTGGTCAGGGGCCACACGCTGGGACAACACAGCACCCACCCTGGTGTCCGAGGCGTCCACCTCCACCACGAACTGCCTGGTGGGATCCAACTGAACGAGCACCGGCGCAGCAGTGAACAAGGTCTTTAAGGTCCTGAAGGCATGCTCCGCCTCCTCCGGCCAGGAGAATGCCAGTTTGGTGGAGGTGAGGCAAGTGAGCGGTGCTACCACCTGGCTGATGTCTTTAATGAAGCGTCGGTAGAAATTAGCAAACCCCCACAACCGCTGAAGCTGCTTGCGGTTGGAAGGGGTTGCCCAATCGGTCACCGCTTGCACCTTCAGCGGATCAGCCCTGATCGGTAGCACAGTGGCACAAGTGGTAACACTGTCGCCTCACAGCTAGAAGGTCCTGTTTTGAATACCGCTGTGGGCACTGGTGGCGTGTCCTCCACCATGCCTTCAGTGCCTGCTGCTCGAGGAAAAAAAAAAGGGCCTTTCTGTGTGGTTTGCATGTTCTCCTCATGCTCACCTGGGGTATCCTCCATAACAAATACCCCCACTAAAAACATACAAGAAGATCACCACCTGACCAATGGTGGCAAGAGGAACTGGTCCCCAGGCACCACTGGCAGCTGGCAGCCCACTGCTCGTGGTCTGCCGCAGAGGAAGATTTACCAGGATGGGTTAAATGTGGAGAAAATAATTTCATGAAGCATGGCATGTGTGCAGTCTCCTCCCTATAGTATGTGTGTGCAGTGATTAATAAAGTAAAATCTTAATCTTAATCTTAATATGCCTCCTCTCAATAATGTAGCCTAAAAACAGGATAGACGACTGATGAGAGGCGCACTTTTCCACCTTGATAAATAGTCTATTTTCAAGCATCTCTGCTGCACCAGACGTACATGTCGAACATGTTCGTTCTGGCTGCACAAAAAAATCAACATGTCATCAAGATATACAAAGACAAATCTATCAAAACATCATTTACTAAGGCCTGGAAAATGGCGGGGGCATTGGTAAGCCCACACGGCATCACTAAATACTCGAAGTGACCCACAGGTGTATTAAATGCCGTTTTCCATTCGTCCCCTTCCCAGATACGCACTAGATGGTACGCGTTTCTCAAATCTAGCTTGGAAAACACTTTAGCCCACTGGAGGGGTTCAAACGCGGCCAAAAGCAGAGGCAAGGGGTACTTATTTTTAACCGTAATGCTGTTAAGTCCCTAGAAATCAATACACAGACGGAGTGACTGGTCCTTCTTCTCAACAAAGAAAAATCCTGACCCACGCGGGGAGGAGGAAGATGATGCCTGCAGCCAGAGACTCACCGATGTATTTCTCCATAGCCTCCCGCTCAGGTCTCGCCAGGTTGTACATGCGGCTGCCAGGTAGCGAAACGCCTGGCAGGAGGTCTATGTAGCAGTCGTAAGGCCGGTGGGGGGGCAAGGATAGAGTCCTATCCTTACTGAAAACCTCAGCAAGATCATGATAAACTGAAGGCACTGCAGAGAGATCTGGGGGAACAGCCACCTTTGGAGGTCCAACCCCTGCCGAGGGGAGAATGGCTGAGCACAGGCAGATGACAAGACAAAACGCGCTCCAGCCGAGAATTTTACTGGCCGACCAGTTGATGTGGGGGTTGTGGGCTATAAGCCAGGGATGCCCCAAAACCAGCCGAGCTGACGGGGAGGACAAAATCTTAAAATGTAACGTCTCGTGATGGTTGCCTGACACGACCAGCTACAACGGTGTAGTCTGATGGGAAATAGTGGTGAGAAGTTTACCATCTAGTGCGTTTACATTTATTCCCTTGGTGAGAGGGATAAGGGGAATACCCGCCTGAAGAGCAAACTCGGAGTCAAGGAAATTATCCTCGACTCCAGACTCTACTAGCACGCGTAATGGCCAAGCGCCACTCGCACAAGTTAATGTGGCCTGCAGCTCAAAACAAGGATGTGTGGGCGTGGTGGAATTGGTTTTGCCCGACAGTATGCCCACTTTTACTGCCGGGCAGATTCTTTTGGCTGAATGGGGCACTGGGCAACTCTATGCGTGGCCTCCCTGCAGTAAAGACAGACACCGCATTGGAGCCGATGAAGTCTTTCCGCCTGAGTGAGATGGGCACGACCCAACTGCATGGGCTCCTCCCCCAGGCAGGGAGGCGGGAGTGGAGAGTGCTCCGTGGCCGGGCGCCTGGAACTCTCCCTGGCCAGGTCTGCCCCCCCCCCGTGGCAGCGCTCACGCAGCCGGTTGTCTAACTGGATGGCCAGCAACACTAACACCTCGAAGTCAGTGAGACGATATGCTCGTCCTTAACCCTATCACTAAGCCCCTTGGTGTACGCCGCCTTTAACACCTCCTCGTTCCAACTCACATCATCCGCCAGCGCCCTGAACTGAACGGTATAATCCACCATGGGCCCAAGACCCTTGGTGGAGATCCATCAGCAGGGCCGTGGCATTGACAAGATGGTCTGGGTGATCAAACACAGAGCAAAACTGGTTAACAAATGACTTGTGAGTTAAGGTGTCAAACTACGGCCGGCAACTCAGTGCCTCCGCCCAGGTTAAAGCCTTACCCCGATCATAAAATAGATCTTTGCCCAATCGGTGGCAAAAGCTTGGGGCCGCTGCGAAAAAATGAAAAAGGAATCCGCAACATTTTTCAAACTTACCAGAGTAGGGGTCCGGATCGGAGGTGGGAATGTCCCGGGCAGGGTTAAGGTCCGCCGGGGCTGGGGCAGGAGTAGGAGCCGGCAAGGGAGCTTGTGCTCCAGAGGCTGGGGGCGTAACAGCGAGGCCAGCCTCCTGCGCACTTAACTGGCTCACCTGTGCTGCAAGCTGCTGAGTGGTCTCTAACAAAGAGCGTAAAGCATGGTTGTGGTGACTCAGCCACTCACCCTGCTTACGCAAAGCTGTCTGCACCGCGGGGTCCCCGTCCCCGTGCTGACTATCCGCCGGGTCCATATGGCCAGGTTGTTCTGTTATGACTTGTTGTCAAAGAGTTTTGGATTGGACTCAAAAAAGGCAGAAACAAAAACAGCCCAAGAACAAAAGGAGCCATTCAAAACACAAACAGTTTATTACAATCTCAATATACGATTCCAAAGTACAACCAAAACCCCAGAAGAATAAACTCAGCCTTAAACTAAACTATCAGGTAGCACTAGCAGGTAGGAAAACAGACTAATTCTAAAGAGAGACAAACAAAGGCAGGATACAAACAGAGGAAGCTATACTAAGACTATTCACAAAGGAAGAAACAAAACGGGATCTTCACAACAGGCAACTAGAAAACGAGCTACGAATACAAGGATGCTAGGGGATGCTGTTTGATGATTCACAATGGATGGTGAAAATGTGTCCAAACTAACTGATGAAATACAGAATGCAAGTAAAATTCTTAATTCAAAACACTCTTAAGTAAAATCAACATTAATATTCAACAAAGTACACAGTAGCAAGAGTTATTGCATCTTGCTGAAACTTGTTGCAATATTTCTTCTCCAGCATGGATGATGGAGTCATATCCCCCTCCTGCAGTGTAAATTAACTCAGTGGGGAGAATCCACAGTGGCCACCCACCATTTACATTTGAGACAGAGAATGGCTGTTTGTGTGCCTAATACAGGAAACACAAGAGTCCTCCTTATAGACCTCTTCACAAACACTGGGCTTGGAGAGAAAACTGAGAGTAGTTTGGAACTATAGATCTAGAGAGGAAAAAAGGATGAAGGCTGCTACCAACAATGCCTGATCATGCTGGGTTATAGTGACCATGCTGAGAAGGTGATGGGGGAGGGCAGGAGAGGATGGATAGATGTATGGATGGGAGAAAATGTGTCAGGCAACATTTATCATTCTCATCACATGTAACTCTGTCTTTCCCCCTTGGATCTATAATGATACACACAAGGTTATAGTGAATCAAATATGGAAGGGGGTGTATCAACAGCTAAATAATACACTAGAAGAACAACAGTTCTAGTAATCTTACTTGAAACAGGATGAGGTTTATGGTATAAAAACCCAAGAAAGGGGTACTCATATTTGAGTAGGTGTTTCAGCGAAAACTGAGGCAAGCCTGCCCCCTATAGCAACATGATATAAATCTCACCTTGGGACACAGCACAGAACACAACATACAAAATGTATACTGGAGTTGGATTCATGCCTATAAATTAACAAAGAAATAGGGAAAATGTTTTTAATTTATGAATGATTAATTAATATCAATAAGTCATTCTCTAATCTTTAATTTGAGTTAAGATAGATTAACATCTTAAACTGTCAGCACTGGAACAGTTTGGTAAAAGTGGATAAGAGAACAACTTAACTCTACTCTGATAGCTTGTATAGAAAACTATTTTTTGTCAGATAAAATTGTTGTCTGTTGGTACAGTATATGAAATGCATTTACATCTGCATGAGTATCCTGGTTATGATCAGGTTTTTGGAGAGTCAAGGTCAAGTGCTGCTCATGTAAACAGAATATCCTGGTTTCAGACACCTGGATAAGCCCTCGTCCCTGTTTTGAGAAAACTGAATATAGCAACTGGAGTACTGATAGAAGTTGGGATACTGTGGCATGGGGACAGCTTGTGTTGATTCTTCACCATGTGTGCTGGTGTGTCATCAACTAACTGTTAGTCAGTAAAACAAAAAATATGACAAATAATGCAATGAATTGATGAAAAAAATGCATTATTGTTTGTTATCTATTAACAATTGTCATTTGAAAAAGAAAAATCCAGTAGAGTTTAAACAGTGCAAAAACAAGATGATAAACTAAACAAGCCAACAGGTTAGCCAGATCTAAATCTAATCTAAATCACTTTATTTGGAAGAAAAATTAAAAATTACTGCCCCAAAACCATTGAATTTTACAGTTTGCCCTAATTTTCCCTTCCTCATAAATATGATAATCTGGGATTTGTTTCCAACCTGTCTAGTCATCTGAATGTTCATGTTTCTTCAGTTTGAATTCTTCTTAGCAATGTCACCACCTCCCCAGATCCCTGCCATGAACTCGGTGAGCACAGTGTTATTCTTACTGGAATGATGGCCAAAACAATGAAAGTCAAAAAACAGAATTATCCTTCATGATTACAATAGAAAAATAAAATACTGTAGCAACGCATTTTAAAGAATGATTTTTCTTATTGTCCGCAAATCCCACAAAAAGACCGTACAAAGAATGTTGCAGCCATTATGGATGTATGTGTTATTTGTTTAGTTGTTGTTATTCTTTTTAAACACTGTATGAATACAGGGAAGTATGTAGGTGACATCACCTGTTTAGGACTGGGGTGACCACACAGTTTTTTACTGTGTACCCATTCAGAGTCATCGTTGTATTATAAACAACAAGTTATGGAAATTGTCTGCATAGAGTACATGCATCCAAACTAGCTTTTTCCCAGTCTAGCAATCACTCAGTGGCTTTGAGTAGCAATACTCACCACCAGCAATGTATACTAACAAATATTGTGTGTGTATGCAAAGCTTGCTATATCTTCATAGAGCTCCATTGCCATGCAAAAGCTATCAAAAACACATCATTGAGCATCAGTTTATTTTGACTCAGTCCCACATACATATACACTGTATGTGTATGTGGGACTGAGTACAGCTGGACAGCTGGAAATAATAGAGCGCCAAATGAACTGAAAATAGTCCCCAACAAATGCTCTATTTCCTCCATTTGCTAAAAACTAAAGTGTATTTTCGAAATTGATTTTTCCTTTTTTTCACTGACAATGACAAAACAGAGAGTTGGGTTAGATATAATTTTTCCACTCACTCTGTCCATAGTATATTTCCATGGCATTTCTTGCCTTTGAGTAATACTAGTAAAACTAAATTGATAACAAGTGCTTGCTCTGCTCTTTGCTAGTATAGGGATTTGCAGGAGAGCATGCCCCACAATGCCTCTGGGTATATAGAACAAATTCTTCCTCTATATCCCTTGTGCAAATCCACATATTAGACCACATGTTCCAGCTCAGCTCACTGACTGCAGAAGGCATTATTAAGATTCTAATCACATGCACAGTGTGATTACACTGGTTAGTGATGCTCCCACCCACACTGACTACTTGTCTAAGAAAGTTTAAGCACCATGTCCAGTTAAATTATGGTCAGGACCAGATGCAAAGCAAGTGGAGACCAAGTCAGGACTTAAAATATCAAGTCAGAGTAAACAGTTTCTTACTCTAAATCCTTTAAGATACAGATCAGGTTTTTGGATACTATATATTGTACAAAAAAATTAAAGCTTTTTAGTCATGCTAGAAATTAAAAAAAATTTAAGTTAGTACTTTGGTTGGACCAAATACTGGCAAAACTAGTCAGTCTCAGCCTCAGCTGATAATTAGGCAATAATTAGTATGCCTGTTAGCATGCTAACAAGCTAAATTAAGATGATGACAATGGTTAACATTTACCTGCTAAACATAGCCCAAAGCACAACTATGCTGCATGGATATTATCTTCTTAAGACTAAGACAAACATAAAGCATTTTTAAGGCCTCAAAGTCTCCAGACTGGAAACCGGACTCAGGCACTGCTACCTTAGACAAAGGTGAGACTAGGGGCTAGGCAGAGATACGCAAAACTGTTCGTACCTGTATAGTACAAATGTCAATCATTCTTCAAAGCCTTTGTTTGTACACACGAAGAGTGATGATGAAGTTAAGAATGAAAAGGGACCTTGCAAGAGAGGTTTAAATCCTTATACTTTCACAACTCCACACAGAAATTGTCAAGCATAATTTTGAAATTGAAAAGGTGCGTGCAGTGTGAGGGGGCTGTTTGACTTTCTTAAAGCATAGTGACTCTTTTGCTCGTTTTTCTTCATGAATCAGAGGTCCAATTTAGAGACGAGCACAGTAAAAACACAGTAACATTGGCAAGGAAGTCTCTGTTGAAGAAGAATCTCAGTGGCACGGTGGAACAAGTGGTAAGACTGTCGCCTCACAGCAAGAAGGTCCCGGTTTGAATCCCGCTGTGGGCGTCGGGGGCGTGTCCTCCACCTTGCCTTCGGTGCCTGCTGCTCAAGGAAAAAGGGCCTTCCTGTGTGGAGTTTGTATGTTTTCCCCGTGTTCACCTGGGGTTTCCTCCTTAAAAAAAAAAAAAAAAAACACTAAAAACATGCAAGAAGATCACCACCTGACCAATGGTGACGAACAGGAACTGGTCCCCGGGTGCTGGTTGGATGGCAGCCCACCGCTCCTGGTCTGCCGCGGAGGAAGAACGACCAGGATGGGATAGAAGCGGAGGACAAATTTCACCAATTGCATGTGCATGAATAATTGTGTGACGAATAAAGGGGATTGTCCCTCCGATTCTTCTTCTTCTTCTTGTCCCTCCGATTCCAGAACCTCACTTAATCCACATTTCAACAACTATGCCCATATTCTTTTAAGGAGGTCTTTGAGGCCTTTCTCAACTCTCTTAACCAGCATGTATGGTTTACAGCAGTATATTAGCCTATATCAGGGGAGAAGTGGAGGGCACATCTCACAAAGATAAGTCTTTGTGGACAACTATAGACTTCTATAGAAACAACAAGTAATGTTTGCTCACCCTTAAGATGAACTCACCATATTCTTCGAGTCACTGATAAGTCCCTCTGTCCTAGTGGTGCTGGCTACTTCACATGACCTTTGTCTTTGAGATATGCATTTAATACCTGTTTCCAGTCTGTAAAGGAACCCAAAAATGAATCTTTGTAAAGGTTAGCTCAGTAGTACTTTCAATAACAGCCTGCAATGTGTAATCTTTTATACTAACGGTGCAGTGCACTAACCAGTACAGTATGTACCACTGTGGACCAAGAGGTGAAGTTAGGGAATAAGGGGGTAAGAAATTAAGATCTTACATAGAACTTGTACTTAAACTTACTAGAACTAGTGGGTACTTATTAAATTATTAAAGGGTATGTATGACCGACTGAGCAGTAATCTGGACATTAGGCAGGAATTTAGGATGTATACTGTAGTTATTATTTAACTACTATGTACCAATTCTATTACAATTACAGAGTGGCTTATAGAATAACCATAAAACTGACCAAAACTCTGTATCTTGTATATGTGTACGAACTATTCTCCTATTGTTCTCCCTTTTTTACATCTAATTACAGGGTAACTACAGAGTATGTCGGCTGTAATCTCAAGCACTGTTGATTCCCATGTTACATTTAGTAACAGGGTAACTACAAGGTATGCAGGCTATAATCTCAAGCATTGTTTATTCTCCATTTGTGACATTTAGGGTAACTACAGGGTATTGAGACTGTTTAAGTATGTGGTTATTTATGTTATGGTCATACTGTATCCTGCAATAATCGCATAGGAACCTGTTAAATGCAGTCAGTTTTGACCCATAAAAGAGTAATTATCAATAACTGCTCATTTAAACACATATTAAAAGACATATAAATTATTTTGGAAATTTTACTTTATCATTAGCCTCTTATGGTCTTATAATACATTTACCTGCTCTGTTTATCATAACCAATAAATTAGGAGATACATTTTGCCTAATTTAAACTTAATGTGATTTATAGAAGTTAAATGTGGCCTAAGGTCCATAAAATATCAAAGCAGTAATATCAAAGTTTTAGTATTATGCTTATGGATGAATACTAAGAGGATAAAACATTTTACTAGGTGACAATTAGTTTTGTTTTGTTTTGTTTTGTTTTGTTTTGTTTTTTGTCAGATGTGCTCCTTTTAATGGCCATACTGTACCCTGTAATAGTAACTGAATAAGTACTTATTAGTTAGTTTAAATTCTCTCTAAATTCTTCCTAAATATCCAATTATTTCACAGCAGATCATATACAGATTGTAATAATAGAATAGTCCTTTACTCCATAACGAGACATCTTGTTCCCCAGTATCTACATGTATGTATATTATTGTATTGTTACATGATTACTACAAAAGATTATTTAAAAAAAAAAAATGTGAAAATGGTGAAGTGCAGAAATGATGATACTTATTTAAGGAACTCTACTTTCATGTTTAACCTCAAAGATTTTCATTGTCCCACATGTGGAGCAAGTTTCATGAACCTAAACCTGTTTTTCTCATGTCTTTCTTTTATCAAAAATAAAATACAAGCACTTGATTGCAACAATAAGTTTTAGCTTTAACATCAAGAGAACATCAACATACTGTAACAAAGCAACCTAACATTACTTGTACATGGATGTCATTACCATTTATGATGATGGTGAGTGAACATGATTTACTGCCTGATTTTCAATTACACACACAGGAGGAAGTCTGTCTGTGGTACACATGTAGAGCTTTACCAGATGTGTGGAAGACATTAGCTTGTAGAGTTTCCAGAGGATTGACTAAGAACCATTGCTAGCAGGATGATGTAATGAGGAGTCAGTGATGCCTATCAGTTACAAACTGACATTAGTCCTCTCACACCTTGGAGGAGATCAAGAAGACATTTGTATGTGAATATGTCTGTGGTACCAGTCTGTGGTACCATTCTGGCATTCTCACTGACTGTTCAGCAGTAAAGTTAAGATGAAGTTAAGCATTAAGTGACCCCTGAAACATTTTACTCAAGTGTTTACCATGACAATTATAAAAGGTTAATTGAGTTTAGGCGAGTTGATCCATCATTATATCTTACCTCAGTGGTTGCCTAAGATGGCAATAGCATTTTTGGTGTAATGAGTTTTATCTAAACTTAAACATGGCAAAAAACAAAGACATGGGCACTGACTGATTTTAGAATAATCTGTCAGAAAATATGATAACCTATTAGAGTTCCACCAGAGTCTTCATGTCTGGAGTGACTTTTTGTTCCTCATTTCCATTAAGAAGGTGAAATGAAAAGGCATACTACTTAAAGACTCAGCATCATCAAGTTTGTTTGTTTGTTTGTTTGTTTGTTTGTTTGTTTGTTTGTTTGTCTTTTTGTTTTGCATGACATACCAAGACCGAGTTGTAGAGATAGCTCAATTAGGTTATGTTCAATACATTTTTCAATAAAACATAGTGACTTAAAATGTGCTCCACCAAACAGGTGAGTGGAACATGAAACTAAGATTAATTCTTATAATGCGTGTAATGCTTTTAGTAACTGAGAACATTTACTCAAGCATTGTATTCCACACACTATTGCCACTTTTCAAATTAAGGTGTTATATAAAACAACTGTGTGATAAACTTAACAATTGGTTCCCTTTTTTAGCAAGTGACCTGTGACACAAAAAAGTGTCTAGCTGGGGCCTTTGTCACCTTTTAATTCAGTTCAATTCAATTTTATTTATATAGCACCAAATCAAAACAAAAGTTGTCTCAGGACACTTTCTACACATTCCATATAGAGCTGGTACAGACCAAACTCTTGATCTGCAGAGACCCAACAATTCCCTCATGAACAAGCACTTGGTGACAGTGGCACGGAAAAGCTTCTGATGGGTGGCCTGCCTCGACCGGTTGGTTTATAGAGAGAGAGAGAGGTAAATGCAATCACAGTAACAGTGACAGCTCTAATAATAGACTTTAAACTAAATGTGGTATACATATATAGCATTACTAATTTAATAATCTGTCTAGTACTATTTGCAGATATTATTTCTGTACTTTCATTTGAAGGATTCTGAATGTAGGACTTTTACTTGTAATGGAGTATTGTTGTAGTAATCTGCCATAGTACATTGTTGTGCTTGTACCTTTACTTAAGCAGAGGATGTAAGTACTGTTTCTACCAGTGTGTCTTTATTTGATTGAATCTGCTCTTTCTGACTGCATTGTGGTTGGGTGCAGTTGCCTTTGTCTTGTAAATGAAAAAGGCTGGCTAACCCAGTGATCTGTGTGATCTCTTCAGGACATTGCTACAGGATGCTCAAAACAAAGACACAGCACACTAAACGCATATTTCTGAGGCCACTGAAAGGCTGAATCTCTTCATGTAATAAACTATTATCTGTGACATTGTGTTCATTTATTGTGCTTCTTTTTGATTCTGTTATTTTCAAAATGTCAAAATGGTCTCTGAAATGTCAAAACACTGGCATGCAGCTTCTTTGTGTGCAAGCATTTGCATTGTGCGCCCCCATGTGGTAAAATCATTTTAATCAAAGCTCCAGTGTGCTCTAGTTGAGTTTTTGTTTGCAGCAAATTATACACTCCTGATCAAAATTTTAAGACCAGTTGAAAAATTGCAAGGTTCTAAGTAGAGCTTCAAAACGCAAAAAGAAGAAATGGGAGTGAGACAAAAAAAAAAAAATTGAGTAAGCAATTTATTGCAAACAAGTATTAAACTGAAATAGGCTGTTCATCAGCTGATCAAAGTTTAAGACCACAGCATTTAAAAGCCCAAATCTTTGCAAAAATGTGGATTCAGTGTCATTTTCTGTCAGGTATCCACACTGTCATGACATACTGAGGTTGGACGCAGTAAGACAGTCATTTTAAACTTCTTAAAAGATCCTGAGGTTTATGGAAGAAAAAAGTCAAGTGGTAGACCCAAAAAAATTTCACCGGCCCTGAGCCGGAGGATCCAGTTGGCTGTCTGCCAAGACATGGGACAATCCTCGGCCCAAATTAAGCTTGTCACTGGTGCCAACTGCAGTCCCATAACCATCAGATGCCATCTGCGAGAGAAGGGTTTTAAAAACAAAAAATGTCTTAAAAGGCCTCGTCTCCTTCAACGTCACAAAATTGCCCATTTGGAGTTTGCACAAGGGCACCAAACATGGGACATTGAAAGGTGGAAGAAAGTTTTATTCTCTGTTGAGAAAAAATTTAATCTTGACAGTCCTGATGGCTTCCAACGTTACTGGCATGACAAAAAAAACAAAAAAACAAACCCAAAATAGAAACAAAATTTTCAAAAAAGGACTCAAAATGAGTAGCTGTCAGTAATCACCTCAAAAATTTGTTTCGGCATGCTTGCTAGTGTTTCCAGGAGGCTAGTGGGAATGTTGCTCCAAGTGGTGAAGATGGCTTCACGGAGGGCATCCACTGTCTGGAACTGGTGTCCATTTTTGTGAACTTCCCTTGCCATCCAACCCCAAATGTTCTCAGTTGGATTTAGATCAGGGGAACACACAGGATGGTCCAAAAGAGTGGTGTTATTTCTCTGGAAGAAGTCCTTTGTCAGACGGGCATTGTGAACTGCAGCATTGTCCTGTTGAAAAACCCAGTCATTACCACATAGACGATGGCCTTCAGTCATGAGGGATGCCCCCTGCAACATCTCCACATAGCCAGCTGCCATTTGACGTCTCTGCACAACCTGAAGCTCCATTGTTCCATTGAAGGAAAAAGCCCCCCAGATCATGATGGCGCCCCCTCCACTGTGCCGAGTAGAAAACATCTCAGATGGGATCTCCTTGTCATGCCAGTAACGTTGGAAGCCATCAGGACCGTCGAGATTAAATTTTTTCTCATCAGAGAATAAAACTTTCTTCCACCTTTCAATGTCCCATGTTTGGTGCCCTCGTGTAAACTCCAAATGGGCAATTTTGTGCCGTTGAAGGAGACGAGGCCTTTTAAGACATTTTTTGTTTTTAAAACCCTTCTCACGCAGATGCCATCTGATGGTTATGGGACTGCAGTTGGCACCAGTGACAAGTTTAATTTGGGCCGAGGATTGTCCCGTGTCTTGGTGGACAGCCAATTGGATCCTCCGGCTCAGGGCCGGTGAAATTTTTTTGGGTCTACCACTTGACTTTTTTGTTCCATAACCCTCAGGATCTTTTAAGAAGTTTAAAATGACTGTCTTACTGCGTCCAACCTCAGCAGCAATGGCACGCTGCAAGAGGCCTTGCTTATGCAGCTCAACAATCCGACCGCGTTCAAACAGAGAGAGCTTTTTTGCCTTTGCCATCAGGAGGTCATGACAGTGTGGATACCTGACAGATTTTTGCAAAGATTTGGGCTTTTAAATGCTGTGGTCTTAAACTTTTGATCAGCTGATGAACAGCCTATTTCAGGTTAATAATTGTTTGCAATAAATTGCTTACTCAAATTTTTTTTGTCTCACTCCCATTTCTTCTTTTTGCATTTTGAAGCTCTACCTTCTTAAGATCCAACAGTGCAAAATATAAATTCTTGCAATTTTTCAACTGGTCTTAAAATTTTGATCAGGAGTGTATATGTAAATATTGACTTTACAAAATTGGGAAACATAGCACTTCTTTGCATAGAGGGCATCTTAAAACTTTTAATAAAACAAAACTAAATACAAATATGGAACAAATTTCCTGTATTACAAAGAGTTTACGAACACACGTCACAATCCACACAATGTAGCAGAGAAAACAAGTAGATTGCAGTTTGATGTCATTGCTACAGATGAAAGCTCTTCATCTTAATCTCAACACGGGCTTTAGAGAGATCCATAAACAGAGTAATAGATATGTAAATAAACATTAAGTGACCTGTTTCGGTCTGACAGTGTTATTTGAAATACATACAGTACATCACATTGACATATTGTTTATTCTGTTGCAATAACAGTGAGGCAGTGTGGCATTTCCTACAAATCAATATCGCTGATACAGCATAACATCAACTGGCTCAAATGTGATAACATTCCCCAGCTGGAGTCTAGAGAAGGGTCTGTCAGATCCATTCAACAGATCAAGCTACAGCCAGCGAAAAACAGACAAATGTGTATGTATGCCTTTATGTGACATTTAGCACATGGAAATGAAATGTGAAGCCCTTTTGTTATGTTCACCAGCTATGAATAAGTCTGAAGTCCCAACCAACATCAGTTAACACATTTTACAAGAAAGAGCAAAGATAAACATCCATACAGAGCTGCTAGGCTGCATTTCTGAACACGAATCAGCACATAGGGCCAAACTAATGTAGCAGCTAATTTATTTGAGACCACAGCCATACATGCAAAATGTAGTCCACATAATGTGCAACAATAACAACATATTCTAAAGAGGAAAAAAGAGGACATATGTTTCTGCAGTAACAAGAAAGCAAAATTTGACAAATTCAGCTGAATGAGCCAGGAACATAAGCTACAACCTACTGAGGTCAGACTGCAGATGCATCTTTTCACAATAAGCCAAACTAACCAAAGCATGCTTTTAAACCGTCTCAACAAATAGTGTTTCTTTCTTCTTCAATAGATACAATCTATTTATTATTTAGATATGTTTAACTTTCTCACAGCATTACACACCTCATCAAACTCAAGCACATCAAAGCTTGTACCACACGCTCATATGCAGTATATAGTGATCATAAAATAATGAAAAATGAAATGCTGGTCTATGATATGAACCAGTGTTTATATGCGCTAACTGAAAACTACCGAAACATCTCATGCACAGAGAGGTTTCAGTAGTTGCTGAGAAGTTTAAAAACATACTGGATGTGTTTGGATGAAGCTTCTAAAAGTTGTGTGTTAATGATTATTCTGACCAAGTTTAATTGATGACTAAATCAAATCGCTGTAACATTCATTTGTTTATGTATGCAAAGGAAAACATTCAGTCACTTAGATTTCATCACATCAAAGGGTCTGGTAAAGGGGGGCTTCATAAGGGACAACAATAAAAAAAATAAATAAATAAAGATACAAATCAAAATACACTGCAAAAAATCAAAAGTTTCACATTTTGGTAGGTTGGAACTCACTGAAAAGCACATCCACAAATCAGTGGGCTTATGAAACATAACAAAAGCTACAGGCACTTTTTCTGTAAAAAGTAGGTCAGTTCAAAGCTGTAAGGAAAGCCAAAAATAGGAAAATATTACAATAACAACCATTTCCTCCTTTAACACCTCAATTCTGCTTCGTTCCTGAGGCATCAATGCCTCAGCTCCAGCCTCCAAACATCTGTGTGTCTAAGCACAGCCAAAGGCTATAACCATGCAGATATATCACTGTGTCTTCACAAAGTGTTCAACAACCCTGCTGTTTCCTGCATTTAATCATTCTACAGCAATAAGGTTACATGATGTCAGTTAGAATATCCACACACGCCTCACAAATCCTAATTATGTACTTAAAATGGAAAAGCTGAAATGCAGTATGGTGATAAAGTCAGTTATTTATCTCCAGATTAAAAGAGGAGATGTGATTATAGAAGAAACACATTGCTATTCTTATAACTGCATGTCACAGCAACATGATCCCTGAGGAACTGGGAACTGTAACAAAAATTCTGGAGAGGAGTAATCCATGAAAACTGGCTTACAATTGTTCAGCTGTAACAATTGCCACTTACTGTAGTGTTTTATTGTTGCAGGCCCTTTGTTCACTGCTCAGTTCATTTCATCTCCACCTAATCCCAAAGAGTGGACCCCAGAATAGCACAATTCCAGATCTCTGCATCTTCATTAGCTAGATAAAAATCACTCAGGGCTTCCCGGTGAAAGTGTCCAGCAGATGCAGTGACCACCTCCTCTGAGAGGTACAAAGAATGGACCAGGTCCTGATTTACCAACTTATAGGAGGCCAAGTGCTTCTTTAAAAAAACTATGCTTTGTTTTAGTTTTTGTATTGTTTTGTTCATTTTAAAGTCTGTACTTTTTGCATGAACACAGACATTGTTTAAGTGATGTTTGATATGATGAAATGTGCATTTAAAACAAAATAAAACCACACACACACACACACACACACACACACACACACACACACACACACACACACACACACACACACACACAAATGAATTCAACAAGCAATTGAGCTGCCAGTTGCTGTCATCATCATCATCCTCTCCCTCTTTTCCAGTACAATATTAATCTCTTCTGGATGAAATGTGACATTTCTGATCAGATATTTTCAGGTTTTGTATTTTATGTCTTTATTTATGGTGTGGATGTTGTTTGCATGCTTCTTTTATTGTTAATGACATTACTTGAACTACTGGAACCACCACTGCTTCACTTTAGTTTTAAGATGAGTTTAGGAGTGCAGCAGCAGCTAAACCAATCAAAGTTTACTTTCTTAAACAGACTTCCATCCAATAACATGAATTAAGGGCAGCAAGCAGAAGACTGTACACCGTTAACTGCAAGTATTAAACATTTTTTGTGTTGTTTACAACACTTTACAGACTGTTAAATATGTGAAGTTATTTCAAACTGTATTTAGCATTGCAGAGAGACAACGTTATGAAGCTCTTAACGCCATTTGCATGCACTCATTATTAAGTGCTGCTTTGGGAAATGCATTAAGAAATTGAGCGTTCATGAAAAAGCTTGTAGAAAACATGCTAATTTCTAAGGTTGATTATTGGGACACAGGCTACAGAGCAACAGGAAAATATTTGCCATATTGGAGGCAGCCCTATATATATTGACAGTGTTCACAACCTTCAAGGGTCTCACAATAATTCTTTGCTAGTCCACCATTAAACCTCGACAGGGAAATATTTGTCTGGTCTGATGAATCAGGCTCCCTATGCATCACCACAGAACTCAGAGTGTGTTGTAAATAACCCATCAAGCATAATTACAACTGTACAGTCATTGGTAGTTACAATATGATCTTCTTCTAAACAACACAAAAGAGTCTAGATGAGGTCTTGAACCAAATTATCAACCAACCCACCCATATTACCATTTAGATCGCACCACACTCTTACTACTAGGACACAAAAATATTTGCACTTTGGTCATTATGAATACATAAAGTTTGGAAAACTTCAATTCGGCAACACCACAAAATGTAGAAAAAAATGGTTTGAATACTTTGTGAAGACACTGCAGTGGACATATTTTGATATACCTCTCATGTAGGTAAATATGTACAAAATCATTGGACATTTAATATTCTATTTTGTCCATTTCAATATTCGTACATATGCATGTTATTCAACACTATAAATTGCAAAAATAAAACTGAATACATCCTTGGTAAAATGGTCAAATAAACTGTAAATATGCAGACAATAAATATAAAAAAAGCCAAAGTTTAATATCAAAAGATATTTATTGGATCTATCAGAACTTGTATGCAAATATATGTTTTTATATATGTCATTACTAAAATATGTCATATTTCCGTTTGGGAAAATCAGCTTGACTATCATTGGTTTCTGGGAAAAACAGCCCAAAAACTGTTGCAAGCCATGGTGCATGTTCCAGAGATCCAACATGCAAACACACACAACTAACAGCAAAGAAATGAACAGTTCACACATGACAACATTCACAACTGAGATACTGCACTCAGAATTCATGGAATTCAAGCAATGTCCACCACCACAAATGATTACCATTGAACTGAAGAGCTAGAGAGTTGGAGGCAAAGATGTTAAGAAACAGTAAACAAGTTAAAAGTCCAAATGCACCGCAAACTGTGTGCAAAGCTGAGAGATACTCTGAAGGCTACATGGGTCACACTGTCATCGGAACTCCCCCTTTGTAAATGCAATGAAAATTATTAGTTAACCAAAGCAGTGCACACAAACAGTGAACACATAGCTGCTTGATCTATCACTGTGTTTGTAGGCTGTTTGATTTACATAGCTATGGTGTCACTGGTCTAAGGCTCATTATTTTCAGTTTTTAATTTAAAAAAAATCTGAAAATGTATTGGTGTTAGAAATTTCAAACATTAACAATACAAAAATACAATACAAAAACCCAGGTGAAAATCAGATAACAAAAATACTGTTTGCATCACAAGCACTTAGTTGAACAGATTTTTTTCTAAGCTGCACCATCAATTTTATATATTGACAATGGGCCAATTAATTAACATAATATAGAAGGGGTCACTCCTAGTGGAACAGTGCCTAAACAGAATTCTAACCCTAATTCTGCAGCTCCCCTCAGCTCTGTGCTGCTTTTTAAGCATCTTTTATCTTATTGTTTTGATTTTCCACTCCAACAAACCCACTGTATCCGACCTGCTGACAGATAAAGTTAACAACTAGCTGGTGAATATAGTAAAGCATAGCAAGTTTAAGAGCCAGATATTTTTCTCAGGAGTTGGTGGAGACTGAAACAGAGCTAAAAGGAGAGAATATTGCTCTTACATTTCAAGTTGCCAGAGACACCACTCCCATTGAATGCCAATGTTATTCTGTCTCTGCCAGATGTGTAAATAAGTAATATTTTGCTAACATGTTTGCCAAATCAACTTTTTAAGACTATAATATGTCAAATGTGGAATTATTATTGTGGAATTTAACCCAAAGTGACCAAAAAGATTAATGGAGCTTTAATGATTTTGAGGGATTTATGTTATGGTAATTATACTACTTGATAAGGCCCAATTATTTTGGGACATAACCAGCACTTAGCAGCAATAACTGCTTTTTGTTACACTGCAGCAGAAAAAATGTTTGAATGTGAATGAACAGAAAGTCATCATACTTATCTGCTCCTCTTTTAAAAGTCAGGTAATTTTTCTGTGTAAAACTTGACATGATGAGCCTCATCAATGGTACAAGAAGCCATAGGATGATCACTGAAGAGTAGAGACAATGTCATCTTCGTTGCCTACATATTTCACAAGCATAATACTCTACCTAGGTCTTGGAATGCTTCTATCAGTTCAAATGCTGTTTGAGGGTATTCTGCAGGATGGAAAATTGACACTTGTCACTACAAACATACTGGCATATAGGGTATAGTATGTTCACTCTAATCACTTTGGTAGGTAATCTATGTTTTTGTCAAATACAAACTCAATTTGATTGGTACAATAGTTACAGTGGGTAAGGAAGTCTTGAAAACCACCTGCCACTGTAGACATGGCCAAGAAAAAAAACAGTTTCCTGCTCTGGTCTTGCATATTGCCACAAACAACCCATACGAAAACTAAAAGAACTACATGGACCCCAAAGAGAAATGCCGGCTACAAAAACCTGGTGATTCAAACAGCTTAATAGTAATAAAAAGGCAGGGTTGGATTTATGCCCTTGTCGTTTGCCTAGAGCCCAGTGAGGTCTACAATGGCTTTGATGAAGATGGTGTCATCACGTATGTAGGAGTTTTTAGAGTCCAGCTTGGAGAGCGGACAGAAGAGTGGGCAGCCACTGGCAATGTTCATATCGCTGACGGGTCTCTGAAAGGACGAGGAGGAGATGTCGGGCCGGAACGCATCGATTATGTGCTCCCTGTTGTTCTGGTCGAGCAGCATTAGGGTGACCTGGGCACACATGTTAGGAGTCTAGCCTTAAATCTGCTTTTACAAAAAAAATGAAGCTGACCCACAAATACAGTTCCAGTCTTAAAAATGATGACAGTTTAAGGTGTTAGTTATAATATTATCATAAGTGTATTCTAAACTAGTAATGAGTCATAACAAAGGTAATTCAACTAAATAAAGAATATTGGTGCAATCACAACCTTATATCTGAAACAAAATCTAAAAACAACATCAAAACAAAACAACAGGCTTCTGCTGGATATCAAAGTTATTTACAAACAAACAACTGCTAACAAATTAGAAAATGACTTGAGATGATTAACAAAACAAAATAACAAAAAAAACCCATATATATATATATATAGAGAGAGAGAGAGAGAGAGTTGAAAGGTAGAGGATTATATTTGAAACTAAAATCAGGATGTCGATAGCCTAGCTAAATATATAGCCTGTTAACAAGGGAAAACAGCTAGCGGTTCTGTCTTAAGTTCAAAAATACACCTACCAGCATTTCTAAAGCTCCACACATAACTGATTCCTTGGTTTTTTATTTTAACACTTTCAAGAACAGAAATTTCAAAATACTTAACTTCTTCTGAATCCACAAATTGTTATTTTTTTACATTTCTGTTTGTGTACAGGTTACACAGACAAGATACAATATGTTAGTTAGCAAGCTTTCCAGGTGTTGGTAGGCATAACTTTGAATTTGGACAGAACCCATTAACCTGTTTTGGGCTTCATGCTAAGCACTTAAGATGGTGGATGGGGTTTGGTGACAAGAAGGAAATCCAGTCCTTGAGATTTGATTGGATTGCTCAAAAGCGTAACAGACAGACAGACAGACAGACAGACAGACACACACACACACACACACACACACACACACACACACACACACACACACACACATCTATATCTATAGATACAGATATATACAGTTGCGTGAAAACATTTGAGCATCCCTGGTCAAAGTCTATGTTGCTGTCAATAGTTGAGTGAGATGAGACAGACTGATCTCCAACAAGTTGGTATTAAAGTTGTAGATTAAACACCCTCTTCAACATTAGTGTACTATTTTTTGCTTTTTTACAATTTAGAGTGAAAAAGGAAAGGATCACCATGCAAATGTTTGAGCAACCCTAGAGATTTGAGCTCTCAGATAACTTTTACCAAGGTCTCTCACCTTTTTAGGGCTATAGCTTGATTATAATCATTGTTTAAAAAGGCCAGGTAACACAAATTGCAAAGCTTCATAAATACTCTGAGCCCTCAAACCTTGTTCCAACATTCAGTAGCCATGGGCTCCTCTAAGCAGCTGCCCAGCACTCTGAAAATGGAAATAACTGATGCCCACAGAGCAAGAGAAGGCTAAAAGAAGATTGCAAAGTATTTTCAAGTAGCTGTTTCATCAGAAATGGAACAGTGGAGGTCAAGCTGTGGTTTGGAAAACCAAGAAAATTTTCTAAGAAAACTGCTGGTTGGATTACAAGAAAGGCAAATCAAATCCTGTGTTTGACTGCAAAAGACCTTCAGGAAGATTTAGCAGACTCTGGAGTGGTTGAGCACTGCTCCACTGCACAGTGACACCTGCACAAATATCACCTTCATGGAAGAATCAACAGAGGGAAACCTTTCTTGTGTCCTCACAACAAAATTCTGCATCAGAAGTTTGCAAAGGATCATCTAAATAAGCTTGATGCATTTTAGAAACAAGTCCTGTAGACTAATGAAGTTAAATTAGACCTACTTGGCCACAATGAGCTAAGTCATATTTGGATGAAAAGGGTGCAGAATTTCATGAATAAAACAACTCTCCAACTGTCAAGCATGGGGGTGGATTGCTCATGATTTGGGCTTGTGTTGCATGCAGTGGCGCAAGGAATATTTCACTGGTAGAGAGAAGAATGGATTCAATTAAATACCAGCAAATTCTGCAATCAAGCATCACACTGTCTGTAAAAAGCTGAAGACAAAAGAGGATGGCTTCTGCAACCCTGTTTCCAAAAAAGTTGGGACACTGTATAAAGTTTAAATAGAAAACAGAATGTGATGATACGTACTTGAAAATAGCACAAATACAACATATATAAATGTTGAAACTGAGAAATTTTATCGCTGAAAATTATGTCCACGTTTAGAATTTAATGGCAGCAACATGTTTGAAAAAAGCTGGGACAGCGCCGTGTCGCATCAGCTCTTCTTTTAATAACACTCTACACACTTTAAGCATTTGGGAACTGAGGCGACCAATTGCTATAATTTCGAGAGTGGAATGTTTTCCCATTCTTGCTTTATGCACGATTTCAGCTGCTCATCAGTTCGGGGTCTTCTTTGTCATATTTCACGTTTTATAATGCGCCAAACATTTTCAATGGGTGACAAGTCAGGACTGCAGGCAGGCCATTTTAGCACTCCACACTCTTTTACTATGGTGCTATGTTGTTGTAACACGTGCAGAATGTCATTTGGCATCGTCTAGCTTTTGTTGCTCAAAAACCACTTTATATTGTTCAGTATTAATGGCACCTTCACAAATGTGCAGGTTACCCATGCCCTGTCCACTAATACACCCCCATACCATCACGGATGCTGGCTTTTGAACAGTGCGCTGATAGCCCTCCTCGTTATCCTGAAGGATGCGGCATCCACAATTTCCAAAATAAATTTCAAATTTTGCCTTGTCAGACCACAGGACAGTTTTCCCGTTCATCTGAAACAGGCTCGGGACCTGAAAAGGCAGAGGCATTTCTGGTTCTGTTTTATATACAGTTTCCTCTTTGCTTGGTAGGGTTTCGGTTTGTGTTTGTGGATGCAGCGATGAACTGTGTCCACAGACGATGGTTTTTGGAGGTGTTCCTGAGCCCATGCAGTGATGTCCACTACAGAATTGTGTCTATTTTCAATGCAGTGCCATCTGAGGGCCTGAAGATCACGGCCAGCCAATACTGGTTTCATCCTTGTCCCATGTGTACAGAAATTTGTTAAGATTCTCTGAATCTTTTAATGACATTATGTGCCGCAGACAATGAAATCCCCAAATTCTTTGCAATTTTACATTGAGAAGTATTAAATTGTTGCACTATTTGCCAGTGCAGTCTATCACAGAGTGGGAAACCACCCCCCATCTTTACTTCAGAAAGACTCAGCCTCTCTGGGACACCATTTTAATACCCAATCATGTTATGAACCTGTTGCCAGTTCACCCAATGCAGTGTGAGCATTTCCAGTCTTTTGTTGGTACTGTCCCAATTTTTTTGAAACATGTTGTGGGGATCAATTTATCATGAGGATATACTTTTCGAAAAACAATGAAATTTCTAATTTTCAACATTTGATATATTGTCCTTGTGCTATTTTCAATTAAATATGGGTTTTCAGTGTTTTGCAAATCATCACCTTCTGTTTCAATTGACGTTTTACACGGCGTCCCAAAAATGGGCAAAAGTCTGCAAGCAAGACCTGAAGGACTCCTAGCTGGCTACAACAACCTTTACAAGCTGTGATACTTGTCACTTGTGAGTACTGACAATGCTTCAGGCCCTTTTCCTTTTTGTTATTTTAAAACTATAAAGATAGAAATAAAAAAAAGTAATCTCATTTGAAATACTAAAGACATGTGTCATGTGTGACCTTTAACGTTATGCTGTGTGCACACACACACACACACACACACACACACACACACACACACACACATATACAGTGGTGTGAAAAAGTGTTTGCCCCTTCCTGATTTCTTCTTTTTTTGCATGTTTGTCACATTTAAATAAAAATGCAGTTTTTAAATTAAGGTGCTTATTATTAAGGGGGGGAAAAAAATCCAAAACTACATGGGACTCCAGCGAACCACACTGAGAGCCATTACCCACAAATGGCGAAAACATGGAACAGTGGTGGACCTTACCAGGAGTGGCAGGCCGACCAAAATTACATTAAGAGTGCAGCGACGACTCATCCAAGAGCTCACAAAAGACGCCACAACAGCATCCAAAGAACTGCAGGCCTCACTTGCCTCAGTTAAGGTCAGTGTTTATGACTCCACCATAAGAGAGAGACTGGGCAAAAATGGCCTGCATGGCAGACTTTCAAGATGAAAACCACTGCTTAGCAAAAAGAACAAAAAGGCTCTCAGTTTTGCCAGAAAACATCTTCATGATGCATAAGACTTTTGGGAAAAATACTCTGTGGACTGACAAGACAAAAGTTGAACTTTTTTGAAGGTGTGTGTCACATTATATCTGGCGTAAAAGTAACACATAAAAGTAACGCATTTCAGAAAAGGAACATCATACCAACAGTAATATGGTGATGGTCTGGGGCTGTTTTGCTGCTTCAGGACCGGGAAGACTTGCTGTGGTAAAGGGAACCATGAATTCTGCTGTCTACCAAAAATCTTGAAGGAGAATGTCCGGCCATCTGCTCGTGACATCAAGCTGAAGCGCACTTGGATTCTGCAGTAGGACAATGATCCAAAACACACCAGCAAGTCCACCTCTGAATGGCTTAAAAAAACAAAATGAAGACTCTGGAGTGGCCTAGTCAAAGTCCTGACCTGAATCCACTTGAGATGCTGTGGCATGACCTTAAAAAGGCGGTTCATGCTCACAAACCCTCCACTGTGGCTGAATTACAACAATTCTGCAAAGACGAGTGGGCCAAAATTCCTCCACAGCACTGTAAAAGACTCATTGCCAGTTATTGCAAACATTTGATTGCAGTTGTTGCTGCTAAGGGTGGTCCAACCAGTTATCCGGGTTAGGGGGCAATCACTTTTTCACACAGGGCCATGTAGGTTTGGATTTTTTTCCCCTTAAAAATAAACACCTTCATTTAAAAACTGCATTTTGTGTTTAATTGTATTATCTTTTTCTAATATTTAAATTTGTTTGATCTGAAACATTTAAGTGTGACAAACATGCAAAAAAAGAAGAAATCAGGAAGAGGGCAAACACTTTTTCACACCACTGTATATATGTGTGTGTGCAGAATTAATTGATTTATCTAAAGCCGATTTGATTAAAACAGTCGTGATATGAGGAAAACAGAGCCATGTTTCATATTTTTTTCCATTTATGTGAGATCTTTGTCTTATCCATCAGTCCCTTTTGTGGAAATAAATGTAAGCACCTGCAACAATGAAATTAATAATAACAATAATAATAATAATAATAAACTTTATTTGTAAAGCACCTTTCATACAGGAATTGCAGCTCAAAGTGCTGCATCTCCTCTGGGTCTATGACATGATCTGCTTCTGGCAGTGTAACACCCTCACCACAACAATAAAGCACCTGCAGCATTACTGGTGGTGTGGAGTTTTTGCTCAGTGATTCGTATGTGTGTGTGTGTGTGTGTGTGTGTGTGTGTGTGTGTGTGTGTGTGTGTGTGTGTGTGCGCATCTGTGGATGTTTGGAGCAGTGATCATGCAGTGAAGTTTATTAAGCACTCACAGTCAGCTGTCCACATCTCCTTTTCTTCCTGCTGTTGTGGTGGAATCAACATTAGTGTGTGTCACTGTGACCACAGAAGCAAGGGAAAAATATTCATACATACATACTGTACATCAGTGGTGGAAGGAGTAGCCGAAGTGTAGAAATACTCTGTTCCAAGCAAAAGTCCTGCATTCAGAATTTTTCTTCAGTAAAAGTACAGAGGTATTAGCATCAAAATAAACTTACAGTACAAAAGAACAAAGTACTCATTATGCAGAATGGAGCATTTCAGAATAATGTCTGTTTTACTACTGAATGAATTCTAATTATTGATCCATTAATACAGACATTAATGTTGCAGATGCTATATGTGGAGATAATTGTTTTATTCTGGTGGGTGGCTTGTGAATTTCACTCTGCGGATCCTCCCATCGATAAAATTATATCATAATTCATTTGTCAATTATATTTTGGATTATCTGCAAAGTAACATAAATTGTAAATGTCGTGGAGTAAAAAGTACAATATTTGCCTCTGAAATGTAGTGGAGTAGAAGTAGAAAGTAGCAGCAAGTGGAAATATTTAAGTAAAGTACAAGTAAGTTGAACTGTACTTAATCAGTACAGCACTTAATCAGTGACTTTCCACCATTGTTGGAAATGCATTGTACATTATCGGAGCAGTCCCTCTTCCCTCCAAAACTAAACACAGAAAAACTGATTAACACTGTCTCTCTCTCCCCACAAAAACTGCTCCATTGAATTTAAGTGAAATCAACGACATGTAGCAATCAAAGCACATTGTGCATAAATACTGAACAAACAGGTTGACAGCGTGGATTGCTTTGGAACTTTTGAGCTACATGAACCACGTTTTCTCTCGTTTGGTGGGTGTGTCAGAGGTGTTACAGCAACACCACAAAAAGCCAGACGTATTAAGGCTTGAGGCTTACGCTAACACAGCATGGTGCTCTACTCATCAGTCTTTGCATTTCAATAAATGTTCTTGCTATGTTTTGTTATTGCTGAATGTACCCCAGGCCTGCAAGTTGAGAGCCATAAACTTGCATAGATAGTCAGTCAGTGGGAGTGGTTTTTGATTGATATTTTGGGCATAATTAAACCTGCTGTAACCTCATATCATTCTAGCCTAAAACTATTCAAGTATCCAAGGTCATACCTAAAGTTGATTGAAAGCGAATCTTGAACTATTTGCAGCACATGCATGGTTTTAGTCTCTTTTGAAAAGTAATGCTCTGAAGCTTTGTCCCCCCACTTTAAGTGCTACTGATATTTAATAATAGAAGTTTAACCACACTGAAATATAAGGTCTTTTTTTTCCACCTGAATATTTGACTAACAATGGAACCACAGCATAAAGCATTATCCCAATCCAAGTTTGATAAAAACTGATAATAATACCACAGAAACTGGAAATTTTCCTTTGTTCTCTAATGGTATAAGATTAGGATTAAGATTCCTTTATTCATCACAATTTACACACAACATGCAGAGTTGAGGAGGGAAACTGCACACGCCATGCATTTGTGAAATTCCTTCTCAACTTTTGACCCATCCATGGTCAAACCTTCCTCCGCGGCAGACCAGGAGCAGTGGGCTGCCAATTGTTGTCACCATTGGTCAGGTGGTGATCTTCTTGCATGTTTTTAGTGGGGGTATTTTTATGGAGGAAACCCCAGGTGAGCACAGAGAGAACATGCAAACTCCACACAGAAAGGCCCTTTTTCCTCGAGCAGCAGGCACTGAAGGAATGGTGGAGGACACACCACCAGCACCCACAGCGGGATTCAAACCGGGACCTTCTAGCTGTGAGGCGACAGTGTTACCACTTGTACCACCGTGCCATATATATCTAGGTGTTCTCCAAAAGATTCCTTATATTATATTTGTCTACATAAATATCTATAATCATATTCATGAAATCTACATTTTGGCCAATTATATTCATATATAATTTATCTGTACTTATATTTTGGCTATATATCCTTAATTGAGGCAGTTTACAATATTTATCACTTCAGATTGTGAATAGGAATATCCCTATGAGCACTGAAGTCCTTGATTTGGGGTGACAGGAGCTGTCAATAACCCACTGAAGTGACATATCAGTGTGTTCATTATCTCATCAGTCATCTTCCAAATCTGTGATTGGTCAAGTGAGGAGTCATTTAAAAGCTGAGACTCCACAGAGTAACTAGAGAGAAGATAAAGGCCGTCTATATATGTAGTAAGTAAGTAGTAATGGGGCACATCGATGATAATTTGAAGGGAAGAAATCTCTTTCTGTGGATTATTATATTGTGTTGGACTAAACATTTTTACTACAGTAGCTTGTCTGGACCTTTGTCAATGTTAACAGACCGTTTTTGTCATTATCACATTAGCAATCTGTGGGTCACTGAGAGACGTAATTTGTGAGTTGCCTCAATGTTGCATTAATTTTAAAAATGGCTGATAATATTATTATAAACGTGACAGTGGCATTTGTGTCAGTGGAAAGCAAAAATGATAAATAACAATAAATTCTCCTGTCACTGTGTAGACGAATGTCAGCTGGGTATAGTGAATGGTGAATTGTGGACAATCCATCACTCTATTTTTCAATTTGCATGCATTTTATCACTTCCACTATTACTTTCAGGAGCATTTTCATCACTTTCATTTTATTCAATTAGTTTTTGTTACTCTAACCATTGAAGTAATTTTACTTTAATGATAAATGGCAATTTTGTGTTTAGAATGACGAATGTTTGTAATGAATGAATGTAATGATGAAACATGGCTGTTTTCATCATATCACGAGTATTTTATTCAAATCGGCTTGAAATAATTCAAATCATTTTTCATTCCCCATCCATTTTTATCCCTCTATTTCTCAAATGACATGAATTTTCATCAACTCCATTTTCATTAATTATTTTCTGTTATTTCCACCCCACATACATATACAGTATACAGTGCATGCACATACATACACACACACACACACACACACACACACACACACACATTTACAGCATACATATATATACATATATACACACACACACCTGATTATAATGAATGTTACCTTCTGATTAAAAGGCCACTTGAGAAGTGCGTCACTGTGTCCTCTCATCACCACAAAAAACAGAGATAAGTGGGTGCCACGGCCCGTCCCATCACCATTCAGGTAGATCCGGAGGCACATCTTGTAGCCGTATTTACTGGTATAAAAGGCTGGAAAACATAATGCACCAATAAAGCGTAATGATATCTTTTATTCAGGTAGAAGTGAAAATCCTTAATAGACATATGCCTCATAACTGTGTGGATTATAACTCAGATGTTAGTCATCATAGGAAGTTGTTACCAGGAGAGAACATAGCCGGAGCACGGCCAGCCACGGCATCCTGCCTCTTTTTGGTGAAATCTGAAATCTTCCAGACAAAGATGCCGTCGTATGTGGCAGCGGACATCTCCCTCATTTTCCCATCCATCTCCACGATGGACAGGTCCCTCAGACTCACCGTCCTCTCCAGCTGACGAACCTGCAGCACAGCAACAAGACAGTTCACAACGAGCTATCTTTGAGTCTTCAGTAAGACCAAAACCAATGCTCCTTGGTAAGTAGACTGCTGTAGTGTAATGTGACAAATAGGATGAGCAAATACGTGATCAAGCTTTCAGCAATGATTCTATGAGCTAAACATAGGTATAATTGTGCTAATATAGGAATAAATAGAATTATAGAGCAATCATTTGCAATGCATTTCCATTACATTGCACAAGATGTTTTGAAAAAGCTAATATTATGCCCTTCTAGAAAAAACAAGATGGAGCTACAGGCACAGTGTCACTGAACTTAACTGAATTTCTGGAGCTTAGACAATCTAATTTCCCTAAAGGATAATAAAGATTACAACTCAGTCTAGTGGAAATCACAGCTGGGATGCATAGATCATATCTCATTTTGTCACCTTGTTGTTGAGGATCTCAATCTTGTCCTGGTCCAGTCGGTGCTGGCGGTTGTAGGCCTCCATGGTGGTGCAGGAGCGCTCCATCTCTCTGTTGAGGACGCAGACAATGTTCTCAAATGTGTTTACTTTGAGCTCCAGTTCCTGGCAGCGCCGGCTCAGCTCGGCCACCTTGGTCTTTTCACTCTGGAGTTGCAGCTCCAGCGCAGCACCTATAGCACTGGGCAGCGGGGTGAAGGAGGTGGCCAGGGTCGGAGCACATGCACCCTGCACGGGAGCTGCACCACCCCCAGCCACCTGGCTCATCTTCAGCTCCAGATCCCTTAGGGACTGGTGAAGCTCCTGCAGCTTGTGACTGGCCACCTCCAAACTCTGGGGCTGCAGGCTCTCCAGGCTCACCTTGATGCCCATGATGAAATGCAGGAGTAGGTTGAGGTGTTCATATGAACACTGCCGCTCATGGTCATGGATCTTTTCTTTCTCCACCTTGGTGTCAAAGAAAGATACAAGCAGAAACACATTAGGAACATAAATAGTCACCATCCATTACATACTAACAGAAGTGACATATTAATGATACATGACAAAGAAACTGTGCCACAGAAGAAAAAGTAAGAGCATACAGCAAAGAAATAATGGAGCTAATAATGGATTTATACACCATACAAAGTATTTTTCAGTTTTTCAGGTTTTGGTTAACCACACTGACACTGAACAATAGAAAAAATGCTTTTAAAAATCATAGTGATCTCACAAACTGAGTACAAATGTAAAAATAAGCATTCCCACCATTTGCCATGACATAGTTTTGGAAGTCACATTCTTAAGTTAAATGGAGACATTCCATGTGTATTGACTGCTTTCAACACAATCCAAACATCACTGCTCAGGGGGAAGCTGGTAGGAGCTGGACTAGACTGCCACCTGGCTGTGTGGACCATCAACTACCTCACCAACAGACCACAGTATGTGAGGCTTCACAACTGTGTCTGATGTGGTAGTTTGCAGCACAGGGGCTCCGCAGGGTACAGTGCTCTCTCCTTTCCTCTTCACCCTCTACACATTAGACTTCAGACACAGCACAGACAGCTGTCACCTTCAGAGGTTTTCCAATGATACAGCCATCATTGGATGTGTATCACAGCTGAATGAACTGCAATACAGGGAAGTTATTGCCAACTTTGTCAAATGGTGTGGACTGAACCACCTGCACATAAAGGCCAGCAAGACAAAGTAGATGGTGATAGACTTCTGTAGGAAGGTACCGCAGACTGCACCAGTGAACATCCAGGGTCTGGACATTGAGATTGTGGGCAATTACAAATACCTGGGTGTTCACCTCAACAACAAGCTGAATCGGGCTAACAACATAGATGTCCTGTACAAGAAGAGCCAAAGTCATCCCCAGCCAAGAAGGCTGAGGTCCTTTAGAGTATGTAGGACACTTCAAAACATTATATGATACTGCGGTGGCATCTGTGCAGTGGTCTGCTGGGGCAGTGGAAGCTCTGAGAGGGACAGAAAAAAACTGGACACACTGGTCAGGAGAGCTGGCTCTGTCCTGGACTGCCCTCTGGACACTATCGAGGAGGTGGGTGAGAGGAGGATGTTAGCCAAGCTGACATTGATCATGGAGAACCCCTCTCACTGCCTGCATGAGACAGTGGGGGCTTGAGCAACGCTACACCTGTCAGACTGTTCAACTCTAGCACTGTGTTAACAAACCTACTGTTTGCACTGCTGTGATTTATGTTTAATATTTGGATATTACATCCATACAATATCTTGTGCAATATCATGTTTATTTTTCATACCGGGCCTATATCTCTCTTTTTTTTTTTTAACTGTCTTACATATATTCTCTACCGTGCAATAGTACAAAACACTGTGTTTTATTATTCATATCTTACCATGTGCAATTTCAAAATTTTTCCATTGGCAATATTATTTTTATACTCCTTTTGTAAGTGATGTACATATATGTAGTTGATTTTTTTTTATTTTGTATCCCTTTTTATAGTCTATTTGTCCTTTTCTTCATCTCCTTTTTATTCCTGCTTTTATTGCTTGCTGTCTATAACACCCTAATTTCCCTGGCGTGGGATCAATAAGGCTATATCTTATCCTATCTTATGAAGGTGTGCAATTGATTTTAGGTTAAATACACTTGTATCCAGATGGTCCAATAGCTGATTAGTCCATTTCCTATCAAAACCTAAGGGATGACGATAAAAACACGTCAAACTAATCAAAAATAATGATAATGAAAAGGACCATTGAAAGAAAGGATGCAAGAAAATGTAAAAGGGACCAAGTGAGCACCGTAAGGTCAACCATAACAAAACTGCAAAAATGTGGCACACTTGTAAATCTGTTATACGTAAGGTCATTCTTAAAAAGTGAGTCCCCTGAAGTGGGTACTGGTGAGCAAGGCCACTTTGGGCTGGGGTGTAAATGAAAACAACTACTTTGTAGGGCATATTTTCCAACTACATCATAAAGTGTCTCATCTCCTGGAAGGCATTCAGTGTTGCAAACTGCAAGCATACTTACTTTCTCACCTCCACACAGCTGAACGATCACTGCATGAAGTGATCATCAACGTGGGATTGCTAGTGTTATAAAAATTGTTTGATGCAGACCCCCAGTCCCGATGCTGGAAAGGAGTGGGGGGAATGGGTTTCCAAAGCAGTTTGATTATCCAACAAGAATTTCTTTTGGAGTATACTGGTGGATTATGGGCCTGTGGACACTATTCCCTCAATGGTTCATCAGACCCAGCTTTGTGTATGTTTGAGACTTCCATGTGTTAATTTCGGCACCGCATTTTGATTTAGTAGTAATATTTCTTCAACAAAAATCTACAGGGAATGAATGACAGGAACATGAAAAACAGCTGACAAAAAGTAACAACGACATTACATCCACGTCCACATCCCTTCATAATGTTACATTAGCATACTTTTTTATAAATGGTGGTTTGTCCCATCTGGTTTGCTGGAGCTTGAATTTGTGCGAATAAAGATTGTGTTTTCCATCTGGCTATGTTAGCTAATATTACTGACAGAGATGTTAACCAAAGCAAGATGGTGCTAATAGTGCAATAGGTCTGCAGCTAAATTAACTTTGAGAAAGAAATAGCTTCGAGGATACCTTTTTACTAATCATAAGTTTCAATGTGTGATTCACAGATAAAACAGAACAGCAGCAAAGCAGATAAATAGCAAGAAGCATGAATAAAAAAATTTAAATAACCATTAGAAATAAGTAAACAATACAATAAATTAAACAAGGCAATGGTTGAGTTCACATTATTGCACATGGAGAACATTTGACAGTCAGTGATGTTGCACCTGAGTGAATTTGTCAGGTCTGTGTGTGTGTGTGTGTGTGTGTGGTCTGCTCGGAGCAGTGATGATTGGAAAGTCTGACAGCAGCAGAAAGGAAGGAGCTGCAGTATCTCTCCTTCACACACTGTGGGTGAAGCAGCCTGTCCCTGAACGAGCTGCACAGTGCTCTCGCAGTGTCTTGGGTGGGATATGTTTTCCATCAGTGATGATAGCTTAGCCATCATCTCCCTTTGTCCCACCACCTCCACCAGTTCAAGAGGGCATCCCAGGACAGATCTGGCCTTCTTAACCAGTTTGCTAAGTCTCTTCCTGACCCCAGTCAAAATGTGGCTGCCCCAGCAGACCACCCCACAGAAGATGAGAAATTAGAGGAGAAAACTCAACAGTGAGTGAGAACCATTGGGTTCATTTGTCCATTACGCTTTGCTTTGTTTTTACTCTGACAAAAAATTAGGTCTTATTTACAAATGTTACTTTTTATTCAGTTTAGTCTCATTTCTGTTGTTAAAAAAATGTCATCAGTGTATATTTTTCATCATAGTTTTTGTTGATGAAATTAATGCTGTTTTGCCATGTCAGCCATACATGGCAGAATCATCATAAACGCAGCATCCCCAGCATGAAGCATGGTACTGACAGCATCATGCTATGAGAATGTTTCTGTGCAGCAGGCCCTGGTCAAAGGAATCTGGGGGACCTGCTGCAAGGAAACTACCGCTGGCACAGGAGTTATATTCCAGCAAAATAAGAAAGATGAAATAAATAAAATAAAAATAAAACATAATGCCAAAGCTGCATGAGAAGAATGTCAGAAATAATGTCCTGGAGCAGCTGAGTCAGATCTCAAATCCATCCAGAATTTGTCAAAACTGCTCTTCTCACATGGTCTCTATATTTGATAGAAAATGAAAGTTGATTCTTGACCTTGGAAAGAGCACTTTGACCCCTCCCAACAAAAAAAAAAAAAAGAAAACTTAATTCAAAGTCTGCATACAAGCATTGTTGGTTGCTTTTAACCACATTTCACAGTCTTCTTCAGGACATTTCTTGTTTTCTTTGTTAAATAATTTGATTTCAATTTGAAAAAGTTTGAACAGTTTTGCAAAGAAGAATAGAGGAAGAGCAGAGGACATATCCACATCCCCTGTAGAGTGGAACTGCACCCATTCTACACATCTGAGTCTGTTTTCAGATGTGGGGGAGCACCACTGCTTATGTGAAAAAAGTTATTTGGTATCTTTAGAAGAGGTCGCATTAAAGTCCTTAAGTGATGTCACTCGAGTCAGGATCAGTTGGGGTTGAAGACTGAAAATTAAAAAAAATCTTGCTCAAGAGGTTATCAGATCTCTAGTGCTCCAGGCTACATTTGCTGCAACTGGCATAAGACACCTGAATTTCTGACCAAACAATTATTGAGTTGCATTGTGGGTAACGTAAACCCCAGGTTTTGAGAAGGAAGTAGAATGCATGGAATGAAAAAAAGGACGATACTTCTGGTTCAACTGCACAAATTTTTTTGGAACTGTCCAATGAGAGTGCAGCAAAGTTACAGGATCGCAATGTTTTTCATCAAGGCTGTTACTGCTACCAAAGATGCTTCTACTGAATAGTGACACGAAGGGAGAAATACTGTAATCAAATTTAGGTTTTATATTTCCACATAAGTCTCCACAAATTGTTTTCACTCTCTCTGTCGATCAGTGCCAAAGCATTAACACAAGCATTTTCATGTGTTATTCTAAAATCCAAACACAAGTTAGGTGAATACTTTATATAGGCGTTCTGCACAAACACACTCATACATGCACACAAGTGCACACTGACACACAATTCATAATCAACAGCACATGATTCATATTCTGTAATAACTGTTGAATAATGTAATACCTTGGCAAACTAAGGAAATGTAATAAAGACTCTTCTATGAACATAATACAATTTTATTTTTACCATAATTTATTAAATTATATAGTGTTGGGAAAAAATCATGTTATTCATTCCTTTAGTTACATCATCAGTCTGAAAATTTGAGTTTATAAACTATCAACTGAGAGGGAGATTTTGCTAAATTTTTCAAGTTATTACATGATACAGTAGTTATCACATTAGCCATTGTTACACATATAGCAAATTATGACAAAAGTGTCTACTTACAGACGTATCGCAGCCAACAACATGAAATCTGCATGGTGCTTTAAATTTACTGCAGAACTTAATATGGTCCACATACTGCAAAACAAAAAAATGAAAGAAGCCAATGATCTGTAGAATATGTAGAATGTAGAATTTGATCCCTAGCTAAATGGTAAATGAGATCAGAATTATGAAAAATTACATCAAATAAATATCTGGGGTACCTTTTCTCTGGGGATCTTTTTCTTTGCACAGCCTTCACAAATCATGGGGTACTTTGGACAGATTTCATCATGAGCCTAAACACAAAGTAAAGTTAGTTCACAAGGAAATATCTTATCCTAGGGCAGTTGTCTATACTCAGCCTCCTTCACTTTTCCTGCATTTTTTCTTCTTCAGTTCTAAACACAAAATATTTGACGACTTTTTTTTAAGAAGATCAATCTTACTAATGAAACCAAAGAAAACTTAAAAACCTGATAATTCTCGAGTAAGTTCTGGAGTTGTAAAGAGCATCTTTTCTCTATGATTTCAAAGGTTTATGGACATTTACCTGTGATGGCCAGCAGAGATAGCATCCAAGTCACAACGGTTCGAGAAATATGTGTATCATGTATGTCCAGATCGTGAAACAGTTACAGTTTCTGAGGATGGCCGGGAGTGAAAGTTGAATGCTCTGGGAAAGCTAATAAGTGAACCTCTAGTTTAGAATATTTAATCACAGATACCTAATAACATACATTCATGGTAACATCAGTCTCTATAAGCCTCAGGCAAATAAGGCTGCAAGTATCATGTTAGAATATTACAATGCAATATGTGCCTGAAAGAACAACTCCCTAAATCAAGTCATATACAGACATAACGACCGAACAGTGTTTGATTTGAATAACACAAAGGAGCCTGACCTTGATGTTCTTTAACAGGAAGGGTTCTTTGCAGTATTTGCAGTTGAGCGTCCTCTCTGGACATTCTCTCTCATTGTGGCGCTCCTGTTCGTTGGCTCTCATCAGCTCTTTACAGGAAGGACACAGGATGATCATGAAGTCACAGTTGCCCTCATGGTTGGCCTGCGGATGACCAACAAATAGTCTTTTAAACATTTTTTTTGATGTTCAATTACTGTTGATGAACTTGGGTGTACCTTTGACTTGATGATGTCACTGACTGAATATTGCCACCAGGTGGTGTATGTGTATACAAGTACGTATCTGACCCTTGGGTTAAGCTTGAAAAAGACCAGGGGGCTGCTGCATAAAACCTAGATAGGGGATTAATCCAGGATTTTTCAGTTATCCTGGATGAATTTGCACAAAAGCAGAGGCACATAAGTTACCGTGGAGATTTATTCTGTGCAGCTAGCCTGCTCCAGACCAGGCTAACAGCCAGGCTTGATTAATCCTGGTGCTATCTGACCAGTCAGCTGTCACTCCAATTGAAAATAAATGTGTTTTACAGTTATTCAGTGTTCTTCTGTATATATAACTTTTATTAGCCTACTTTAAAATACCACAGATCCATTGCCATTCAGTTAAGTAGGTCCACTGTTATTATTTTAATTGTAACCATTATCATTTTTATAATTATTCATGTGATAGTCATTATTACCGCTAGGCCTACTGTTCATATTGCTGTCCGAGGTTTGATGAATCCGTATATTATTGCACACCTTGAGATGATTAGAAATGGCTGATGAAGTAGCAGAGGTGGTTTCAATTAAGTCAATGACAAGGGCAATATATAAAGTCCCATTCACATGTGTTTCTTCCTTCACAATGGTGTGCCCTTTTTTGGATGATGTGTTAGATGAAGAAGCACTTGTACTGAGAAGGGCTTTCCAACATGAGAGAGTGGTTCGAGACAGGTCATACCCGTTGGTGTTTCCTGACAACTACCTGCGTGAGAGGTACCAATTTTCTGGTGATGGCATCTGATACTTGTGCAGACTGCTGGGTCCCAAAATTCAGCACCGCACAGCGCGGAGTCACACCCTCACCATCCCACAGATTGTCTGTGTTGCACTACGTTTCTTCGCGAGTGGAATGTTCTTATATTCGGTGGGAAATGCTGAAAACCTGTATAAGGGCACCATTTGCCTCTACATCAGAATTGTGTATTTGGCACTGAAATCATTGGCACACATCTTCATCACCTTCCCTGGCTACAGAAGAATTTGCTACATCAAGGAGGAATTCTACAAGATTGCCAGTAACATCAATTACAGATTACAAAAAAGTGTTAACATTAGAATAGTCACTGTAGGATACTCATTATTTTGTGTTACAGCTTTCCCTAATGTCATTGGTGCACTGAACTGTACTCAGATCTGCATTAAACGTCTGTCAGGGCCACATGAAGGTGATTTTGTAAACAGAAAATCCTTCCACACAGTATCAATGTTCAGGTAAGAATGACTTACGGTTATGGTCAACTACATATATTAATTCTGTGTATTAAATTACCTTAATAGACTACATCTTATTGTTTCAGATGATCTATGATACTGACTGCGCAATCAGTAATGTAGACTCAAAGTGGCCTGGCTTGGTCCATGACTCCCGAGTCTTTCGGGCCAGTACAGTGTACCAGCGACTATCACAAGGTGAGCCACACAAATTTTATCTATAAGCACCTTGAACATAATGAGTGTGTCAAAAGTTTTACTCTATTTATATACATTTTGTATTCTCAGGTGAATTCTCTGGCGTGTTGCAGGGAGATAAGGGTTATGCCTGTATGCCATTCCTGCTCACTCCCCCTTGCAGACCCTCAAACAGCAGCACAGCAAGCATATAATCTTGCTCATGCCAGAACAAGGGCCCGAACTGAGATGGCATTCGGCCTTCTAAAGTCAAGTTTTCAGTGTCTTCACCACCTGAGGGTCACCCTAAACAGGGCCTACAACATCACTGCTGCCTGCACAGTCCTACATAATATTGCCTGTCTCAGGAAGGAAAGGGCTCCTAGAGTGGCATTAGAGATTGACTGGGACAATGCTACAACATTAATGGCAGACTGGTCAGAGACCAATACATTGTTAATTATTTCAGTTGATTTTTCTTTTTGTTGAAACTCATCCCTTACCAATAAAGGATAGTGTATGTCACTCTTCCCTGTATACATGTATTTTATTTGGCAATAGTAGCACAGTTTCTGGTTGTTAGGTTTCATAATTGTATATGCAGTCATTGTATTGCTGTCATCACTTGTCAGCTTGGAGCTTGAGGGAGAGGCCAGACACATATGCCTTTTTCTTAACTGCTTAAATCAGTACAGACAATAAAATATGTGAGCAGGCACCTTCTAGTAAGTAATTTATACACCTCATTTGCACATTATCATCAGCAATCAAGGCACTTACCAGCCTGCAAAATGTTCTTATATTTGATCTTGACTTGTTGCCAAGTCCTCTTTTGTCCAGTCATGTTTGTTCTGTATGAACATTTAGATAGACAGAGAGAGAGAGATTTGCACATATGGTTGTACTACATGTTCTTGTTTGTAATTAGTCTTCATGGTAAATTTCCTGAGTAACATCAACTTCCACTGATCACTTTTAAGGCAAAGTGTACAACTGTTAATTTGTGAAAATGAAAACTCCTTGAATTGTAATTATGACGGTTTCAGTGGAGCATTGGTTAATAAGTGTTTATTATTGAACAACTTATGCATTCAGTCTGTCGGCTGTTGTCTGCCAGGCTTTTTTTCTCTGTTTAATTACAGCGGCCGTATTGCCTTTTTTACTTATGTTTTACCTCCTCATTAGTTTCCATTATCAGTTGTTGCTCACTTGGGGAGACTTATGGGGCATGTGTCTTTCCTATTTCTGCATCAGTAAATCTGTGATCGACCTTGTGGTCTGTTTAAGAAAGCCGTGAACGTGCACTTACCCGAATTACTTACACCTGGCTTGACATAGTCGCACCTCCTCATCCTGGCTTGGCAAATGTGCAACGGATTAAGCCTGGATGCACTAATTCGACTAGGTCAAGCCTCACTTTTTCAATTAGCCTGGATTTCTGAATTCTGCTTTTGTGCAACAACCCCCCAGTGTGGTGGAAACGTCATCGATACAAGCTGTTTTTTATAAGACGTTAATCCATAATGAAGTAATGTCAGCGTTTAAGGTAACAAACTTAGAAGTTAAAAAAGAATAAGTTAAAAATCTAAACAAAATAATAAATGAGACATGTCTAAGAGTTGCATATGTGATATTGATCAGAAAATAATTAATAAATAAAACCTAAATTTAGTTCATAGTGGTTGTCTTTCTTTGTTTGTTCCTGTTAACACATTTAGTAGAAAAAACACTTCATATTTAAAGGCAGACAAATTGGGAGCTGTGTGGCATCAAATTTACGGTTATTACAGTAATTTCCTCATAAAATGATCAAATTGAGATAATTATTCTTATCTGTTTTTAAAAGTATAAAAATAATTCATCATTCCAATTTAATGTAGAGAATTTCTGAAGTGCTCACTAAGAAAAGAAAAGACACCATTGCAAGAAGAAGACATTTGACTACAATCATAAAATAAGTGAATCAATCATTCAGGCTCAGTCATACAAAATTCTTATCAATGTCATTAAGTTGACTTTGGAAAGGAGAATATTAGTTGGGTACATATCATGAAGTATTTTCAGATGTGATTCTCATGTTGCCGTCTTCCTTGTTGACTGTGGGTTAGATTATAACATCACTAACATGATGTCATGAATGCACACACGTTCCTTCAGTCCACTCATATGAAAGCATATATTTTACTGTCCCTTCCTCCACAGTTAGTCAAACTGTAACCAAGTCTTGCTAACTTGTTTATCCATGAATATGTACAATGCATTACTATGACACACTGTGAGTAAAAACCACATAAGCTGTGTGAAAGTGTTCATTGGTAGCACAGAGTGAGAGCACATGCTGACACAGCTTTCTCTGTCTTTTCAGCATGTGACAGCACTGGACTTTCATTTGTGTTTTGAGATTTCATGCTGTGCTCTTTAGACCAGCATTCTCCAGCACATCTGGCCATGTGACTCCTGCATTCTGCAATGGGTTTATTTTTCATTTTTTCATTCCATAAACAAAAGTTTTCAGTTAGAGTTTCAGTTAGAGTTCACCATACTCAATTCTTATTCTTGCCGTCTCCCTGTCATTCATTGTGATGTTGTGAGTTCGAACAACTCAGCACTTAATGTCAGATACATGGAGAGGTGAGCTGTTTTTTTTTTTCCAAAATCAGGAGAAGGATTTTTTTGTAAACTATGAGTATCTTTCTCACTCAAATAATTTGGCATAATTCCCTTCACTGTTTTGTATTTTATGACAGGAGCAAGTTATTCTATATCGACTGTCACGTTCACTGAATGAAGCCCTGTGTTATATTTTGTATATTTGTATACAAATATACAAAACATGTTGGTGGGGCTCAGTGTGAAAGAAAGATCCATGGGATAGAAATCTGAACCAACACCAAAACACTGCTTATGATATTATAAGGAGGGATTTTACATTCTAACAGAAATCAGTTTATCTTTGGTGGCGATGATCAGGTGGCATTCACTTCACAAAGAAAATGTGTGCTCGCATGTATTTGATTGGCCAACACAGTACCTTGCCATATTATATCGCATTGTGTTGCAGTACAAGCTGGAGCCCTCTGTGTCAAAGGCCTGGTTCCATTCAAATGGATGAGAGGGTGCCATAGGGCAATGTTTTGATGAGCACAGTGATAGTGGTCAGGCAATGAACAATGTAGTCTGAATGAGCTGCTTGGATTTCATGCAGTTGTGTTGTATTTTGCAAGGATATTTTTGTGTATGGTCTGGTTTTAGCCTGTTTCTTTGTTGAGCAATGTTCTGTTATCTTTGACATAACTTATGTTAAATGTTATGTTCCGCTCACTAAGTATTGATTTGAGAGCACAAATGAAGTCCTCGGGTCATATTCAGAAAGAGCTGCTGCTAGCGACAAATTCTGAATTTCCACTTAAAGTTCAGACTAGATGCTGCCAAAGATAAAAATTATTCACAAAGCATCTCAGCCCTTAAGGTCCCTCCAAAGGAAAAAAAAACTGTTAGGAGGGAGAGGACTTGTAGGGGACGTAAGAGTTTCTGAAGCAGAGCAGAAAATGGTGGGAAGACACAGAGGTAAGAGAAATATTCTTGAAACACTGAATGACTGTGAGTTAATGAAACAAAGGGATAATGTTTGTGGTTGATCTCACTAGAGATGCACTCACATCTCACACCCAACGCAATGACACTAATGCCGGCGGTCATGGAAATTGATGAAGACTGAGCCATTTTTCCCCGTTAACAGGCCATTCAATAAATCATGTACTAACGTTATCAGCATAGTAAACATAAGCATAACACCTCTGAGTACATGAACAGGTTACTGCACAAGTAGGCCTGTGTTTGCTACTTTTAAAGTACAGAATACAATGTACAATGTTCATTAAATTAAAAAATATTCAGAACTATACCATGTCTTAATAGAGACTAAATTCTATGCTTAGGCCTATCGATTTCACGGTCCAGTATTACTCAGAATGTCATGTCTTTTTATCAACCAATCACACCTTTTTAAATGTGTCATACCTAGCAAACAGCATCAAGCACGCCTCTTCACAAAGGCAAAAGCTTCAGTCCCACCCTCACTCAGAATTGCTCTGAGAATTTTCCAAAATCACTCCTAAGATAGCACTCATTTGGGAAATGTTTGGGCTCAGTGAGGAGCTCTCTGAGAGGATGTTTATGAATTCAGGCCCCGGACAGTTATTGACTCCTTTCTTAAAACAACATGACTTTATTTGACTGCACTGTAAATGGATACACCAGCTGCTCGGCTGTCGCATTTCTCACAAAGCAGCTGCTTAAAGAGTGTTTAATGTAGAATTAAATCGTACTTGCTGTTACCACGGTAACCTCTGCTGTCGCCAAATGAAACAGGAGTCGTACTCACAAGCAGTCTGAGAGTCCTCTCACTTAGCCTAAACATTCCTAGAAAGGAGTCCTAGCTTAGCAGCAATTTGGGAAAACTGTCCAAGCAAATTTTTGCACCAGGAAGCTTTGTGGGCGTGACCCTGATGTCAGGATGTGCACGGAGCGTGGAGTGTGGAGGCTGTCCCCTGCAGCACTTCCATTACTCCCTGCAGTATTTGCGATCCACTGACCAACATTTCTGATGAATGATCGCAGTCAAACAAGTACACTGGGTTTCCTGTAGCCGCTTTACAGAGAAGGCCACTCTGCGTTTGTCCAGTTGAACACTTTCAATGTGAAGCAGCAGCAGTTGGAAATGTTGGGTGAGCATTAGCAATAAATTCATCCAACTCTGACAGACTGTAGCAGAGCAAACAATAAACAGTGAGGCTGATATCACTCAGATCAGATTATGACGGACTACACGCGGCACAGTCATTTAGCAAATGTAGAGCTGAGAACTATCAATATGTGATCAGTGGCAGAAACATCATGCATGATAGCATAAAGAAACAACTGCAGGGATTTTGAAAGGGCAGAGGCGTTCGCACAAACACACACACACACACACACACACACACACACACACACACACATATACACGCACACACACACACACCCCTGAAGTGGCTTGGAGAGCAAACAAAGACACAAGCCACAGTCTACATTAAATGGATATTTGACTATTTGCAGGTGTTCATTTCCCAGCCTGCTTTGCATAAGTGTGCACCTCAAATTCTTTGATAGTTCCAGTCCACATGCATCCTTCATTGGGACAGACAGCTGCCAAGGCCTCCACTTCTCTCCGAGCTGCATTGTCAGGGAACGCCTGCACAGAGAGACAGAGGATGTTGTCAGCTGCGGTCTGGTTTGTGTCTTCAGTTACAGTGTAAAGGTTACTGTTACAAACACTCTGCACCGCTTTACTGAGAGTCAAGATATTATGGGCTCACTTTTCTCTCCTGGATCCAATTTCTCCAGCACATATGGTCATTCTAGGGACACGGGACTGTAGTCACTCCATCTATTGTCTACACTGCCAAGAGTTATAGAGCACTCACAAAATGTTATGTTTTGCTAGCTCTATACTCTATGATGTTCCAGTGCTGACTCTCCAGCTCATTTTGAGGGGTTTCAGATCTAGAAAAATATTGGCTCTCATCACCTGCTAACCAAAAACACCAAACCTGGCCAAACTCCCTCCTAATGACAGATATGTTCACAAACTAGGGCTCTCAAGTGCATACTAATGCTGTCTTTAATGTAACTGTAATGAACTCTGAAAAAGATAGAAAATGTACTTACACAACCTTGCTTGAGAATGGAGGTGTGTTCCTCAAACAAGTCTTCTTTGATGCAAGCACCGCATTTCTGTGGTCCAGAACTTGAAGGGAGGACAACGTGACATGACATGAGTGTAAAGTATATGACACTATCCACCCCACCATGTGTCAGACTATATAGACACTTAACATCACCATCACTGCTTTCCAAATCCTGTTTGACTGTGTTGAGTTCGCTCCCTGACTGTAGGATCTGTGAGTATGACAATAAAATCTCAATTCCAGGTTTCGTTGGAGCTTTCAACAACATTTTCATGGTCTTCACAAAAACTGTAGTCTAAAGAAGATATTGAAGAAGAACACACTGGCTTTACTGCCTGAACTTCATAGAATAAAATAGTAAAGTCTGAAGGTGACCTGTTGTAACAAAAGCAGCTCACATGAAGATTCACACCAGAAACCAGACTACTGCAAGAAATGTCATAACAAGGAAAGACTAACATGTTTATATGGGTTAGTCTTCTTGCTGTAAAACCCTGTTTACAGGCACTTGGTCAGTAATCAGTTGCAATACCATTGTGGCTGCATGATCACATTATCTTATTAGGGGGACCTGGGGGAAAAAGGCTTTTAGGCTTGTGGTAACATCCACCCTCAACCCTCTCCATCACTGTATATTTACCATGACAAGTTCCCCTTCAGGTACAGTGTACACCGACCAGTGAAACCAACCAGCACTCCTACTGCATGTGGGAATATGATCTGACACCATGTTTTCTGAGTATCAATTAGATTTGAGAATTTTCTTAAATACAAATGTATTTAGGAATATGGACTATGTAAGAATAATTGCAGCTTAGATTTAAACAGACAGACCTCCTACAAGAGAGAGTAAGATCATAACAGGAACTACTTTAATGTCTTTATTACACATATTTAACACACAAACACAAAAGCAGGCTTCAATAACTGGGGTGGTAACCAGAGTCAACACAACTGGATTTACACTAAAGTCACCTGATTTTTTTGGTCATATCTACTGTACCAGTGTTACACCAAAATCTGTGACACTACAATTATGTGATTTAAGAAAGTTCATCTTATTGAGTTTATTTATTACATTGATGTATTTAGTGTAGTCACATGCTGTACTGCACTGATCACATGACTTCTACTTTACTGGAGTATTTACATTTTATTTGGCTTTATACTTCTACTCCACATGTTGGAAAAAATACTGAACTCTTTCCTCCACTACACTTGAGTACGTTACTTTTAAAGATTAGAATTGTTCATACCCTGACTGTCCTGCCAAAACCATGTATCCCCACGTGTGTTGATTCTGAATGTTGTGATCAACTGAAGGATGAAGAGTTCCATTGTGGGTTCTCCTTGTTCTCCTACTTCTTAGGATAGATAAACTCTTTACAAACCCTCTCGAATTTCCTGGAATATGCAGCATCACAAAGCTGAAAACAGATACATGGTTCTCACAGGACAGTGACACTACAAACATACAGTGATCTTACAGAATATGATGCATTGCTGTGGATTAAACCAGCCAGCAGTATATAAAGTAGTTGAAATGAGCTCAACCTGAAACATCTACAGCAGTAAAATGTAACATTCACATTAATAGAGCAGGAATATTAATCTACAAACCGCAGATAGAAAAACACAGACAGGGAACATTTTACTGCACTGTGAGTACTTCCACGTCAAGTAAGGTTTTCAGTGTAGGACTTTTACTGGGAGTGGAGTATTTATCACAGTGTGATACACTGCCACATCCACTGTAATTCCATCAAGTCATAGTATCTGATGGGTCACAGGTTTTGGTTTTTTTATGAGAGCATGTGCTAACTAAGATTTCAGACAGGTGAAGTCCTGCTGTGGCCGCCATCATTACTGTTGGTGGTGCTTGCACCAAAAACTATTCAACTAAAATGCAAATTAAACTGAAAAAGGAATGAATGAGTCCATCACACACATGCGCAGTGTAAGAAAAACAAAATCAGTGATGTTACTCCTGTCTTGTCACTGCGCTGTTTGTCCAAATAATAATAATAATAATAATGTTAATAATAGTAACATGGGGGATTTTTTTACGTTATTCTTCTTTCTGTATCGCGATTTAAAGAATGAAAGAAATTCTGGTGTATTCTCGTTCCTACGAATAAAAAAGCCATAGACAAGCACACATCTGTCATGGGTTGGACAGACTCCAGTCGGGTCATGTTATCTACTATTGAATAAAGGTCATCCAAATCTCCTTTAAAAAAAAAAAACCCAGTTAAATGTCGGCTCGCCCATCGCCTAAAAACCACACTAAGTGGAATGTATTCGAAAGGCTTTCACAGTTGTCAGACCTTCTCGTAAATTCGGCACACATACCGATCTTATTTAACGTCAGTGCAACACACTATCAAGTTCAAGTCTCCCACATTTGCACTGCACTGTTGCATCACAACAGAGGTTAGCGGGACTTGACTATGAGGCTACCTGACATCCCATCACACGAATTGACATTTTAATGGAATCAAGTGGTGACTGGCGAATCACCTGTATGCCGAATTTTTCTATAGGTCTCTAGAATCTAAACAGCGTAACTTGTCCTTGTACTCGTAAGCAGCGTTAAGTGTGACAATGAGCAGGGCGGCGTTTATCTGAAAGATATATGCAGGAGGATGGTGGCAAGTTGGGATTGCTCATACAGACCACACATCCAGCTAGCTTACTGGCAACCATGACAGTACTCACCTCACAATTTTGTTGAAACAGAACGAACAAAAGCGATGACCACACTGAGCTTGCAAAGGCCTTCTTAGGATCTTCTGACACGAATTGCACAAATGCTTGTCTTCAAGGTTGTTGGCCAGAATCTTCTTTGGGAAGCCCGGTTTGTTACCTTCCAGGGAAGATGGTGGAGACGGCTCCTGTGCAGCCATTATTCCCCTTGAACAATATCGGGGTACTCAGCGGGGTGTGTTCAAGACCGCAAATACAGCTGAATGTAATTTTAGAAATAATCGCCATCAATGAGTCACTGTTCTTTGATACGTTAAAATATGTATCCTTGCTTGTGTTAGGGACGCGTTACGATGTTTGATCCTCATATGCAACAAATAAACAAGGCGTTTGCATGTGATAAAAGTGACAGCTGAGGATGCTATGTTGAATTGTAAGTTATGACGTCTACCGCTAGGGGCCGCAAGCCCGAGAGAAGAGCATCGAGGCGAGTGGTACTAGGAAGCAGGCTACATTGGATGGAATAAAACTGCAGCAAGTTAGCGACATTTAGCCAGCATAATCTCGGAAGCGTTGTCATTTTGTCTTTAAAATAAAAGTAAGGTCTTTGTATTCATCAGGACGACTCTACACTGTAAAGAATGGGATCTTGTGCTCACATTGTAAATTCTAAAGATGTCTGAGACCTTAGAAAAAAGATGTGATTTTGTAGCTTGGGTGAACTGACCCTTTCTTATATGTATTTAGCAGACAATTGTGGACCTAACAAGTAATCAGAATGAGAATCAGCTTTCTTAGCCAACTACCCCTACACATACAAGGAATTTGACTGGCATTTTTTTTACATTGCTCTCAGTGTACTTACAGAACAAGGACAAGGACAACAAAGCTGAACAAGGAAAGGCAAAGAATTGACAGGACTGTTATATACACAAGCATGGGAAAATATATAATATAATATACTTTATATATTACATAATACGATACAATGGGTCTCCTGAGGTGGTGTGGGGGGGGGGGGCTGGGGGGTTTCATCTGGGGCCTGGATTGGCACTGGCCACTCCTGAAATCTCATTGGTCACCTCAAGTGCCACCCCATTATTCTAAAATATGATTGTTTTCTTTCGTATGTAGCCTACACTTGGAGGTAGGATAATAGCGTCAGCTAAATGAATGCAATGTAATGTAAAGAATAAGAATAAAAATGTAAACACCAGAATGTAAGAAACAGTAACATACTGTAATGTTAGTTAAAGCAGATATGAGAAATGCTAAATACATACTATTCAAACCTCTGTGTGTGTGTGTGTGTGTGTGTGTGTGTGTGTGTGTGTGTGTGTGTGTGTGTGTGTGTGTGAACGAACACATTACTTCATGCAATCCCTGCATCATTCACTGCCCATTCACGCCACCCCAGTCAAAAAAGTCTGGACATGTCTGAGCCTCACCTGCTGCTTCCTGTCATACAGGAAGTTTTTCATCCACTGACAGTTGGAGGCTGGCACAGGGAGCTGGGTGAGTTTAGAGTGGAAGACTTCTGAGATGACTGTGCTGAATGGCGAGCTGAGGTCCACAGGGCCCTAGCATATGTCACTAGGGATTTGAGGTGTTGCAGGATGAAGTGCTTTCCCATGTTGATAGCATGATCCACTGACCTGTGTGCCCAACAGTCAAACTGCAGGGGGTTTGGCAGGGGGCTAGTTACGTCAGTCAACACCAGTCACTCAAAGGATTTCATGACCACAGATCAGCAGGGCAACGGGCCTGTAGTCATTTAATCCCATGATAGAGGGTTTCTTGAGGACCAGGATGACTATGGAGTGTTTGAAGCAGGAGGGGACTCGAGTTCAGAGTAAGTGAGGCATGTGAGTGTTGACTTATCAAACCTGCAGTAAAACGCATTGAGGTCAAGTATACCTATAGGACAGAAAAATTATTCCATAAGGAAATACTTGATCAACTTTCCTTTACATAAACTGGAAATGGGAAATAGTGTTAAAGTTGAATTTTAGCAGTTTTGTCCAGTTACAATTAGTTTTCACGTTTGTACTGTTATCATGTCTTAATCATGAACCTTATTTTGAAAGTGATAACGGAAGTTGTTCATTTTTGTGTTCCTTTTCACGCTGGGTCGGTGAAGCTGCCGTTTTTGCAAAGGAATGTCGCTGCTATATCGCCGTCGGGATGGAGGTCTGACAGATGTTTTGAGAAAAAAATGTCGGGGCCGCAATTTCACATCTTATTAAATGACCGTGAGTATTTGTCGCTGATATTAGCTGGAAGAAAATACCCAGTCTCGCTGCCATTTCATGTCAATAAGCGTACAGGGGGAAAGCTAGGCTAATATCGGCTGGGCAGCAAACGTTAGCTAAAACAGAGCCAGAAGATAACGTTACCTTTCAGCGAGGACAGGAAACAGACCGAGCTGCCTCATCACTGTTTGAAGCCTCTGTTGACCTTGACGTACACTCAGACTGCTTTTCTTTCACACGTTTAAACATTGCTTTAAAAAATCGGGACAGCACTCTGAACCCAGCTAATAGCCTGGGCAGCTAAAGCTAGCTGCATTTCGTTAAAGGGAAAATTCACCCTGAAAGACTTCATTCGTTGTGTTGTTTTACAGTTCTGCACAATTCGGCTTTGAATTTGATCGAGTTTCTGCCCAAGACGAACAGAGAAACACATACTGTACTGATCATGTTAACCGGAGCCAAATCCCGACGCTGATCTCGATATTAAATAATTAATGTTAACACCTCCAGGGATACTGACAGCTCCCATTAGGATTTTACTGGGACATGGACATTTGCTCTGACAGACTGCTGTAAGACCATCTTTCACCTATCACCAACATGGATCTAATGTTTCACCTGTAAATCAGTGAGCCAGTCACTAATGCCTTTTCAATTTACCCACTGCAAACAAGTCTATAGCACCAGTTTGTGCCCTTATGTGTTGGCATTACATTAAAGTTTGCTTATATAGCTTAAGATAGTCGTCTGATTTTTTTTTTTCTGTCATCTAACATTAATAGCCCTTAGTGCTGTTTTAATGTCATTTCCAGAAGAATATCTGAATGAAAAAATACTCGCTGTTTCCCAGGTTGTGAACACTTCCTTCTCAGGTAGCCAGAAATGACCAGATATGTCCTTGTTTGTTCTGTTTGTTCTGTTCTGCCGATTGTTTTCCTGATTTATTCTCAAAGAAAATTAAGAAAGAGAAAACAATTCCACCTTCATTCTTTGCACTATTGATCAATTATCAAAGTTGTTTTCTGTGGACTAACTGTTGAACAGTGATTTGAAATGAAACATCAGTAGAGACAAATGTAACTGACATATTCAGTGTTCCAGCCCCTTTGCACCCAACAAGAAAAGCAGCGAATTTGAACAAAGCAGTGTGTATGGTCAGGAGAGAGCCTGGGATGTGTCTAATCAGGATTGCTCAAAGGCATCTTGAGTTATGAGTAAAATGTGACAGGCCACGTCCATTTGCATCAGTCATTTGGGAGGATGTCAGAGGAGACGGCCTGGCCTTTTTGGATTGTGCAGTGTACACTGAAGATGACAGGAGCCTCAGCATTAAAGTGTACAGAAAACCCGTGCACACAGATCAGTATTTGCTGGGGGTTATCAGAACCCTTCAACACTGAGCTCAGAACGTGCCCATAAGGACAGAAGGCAAGGAAAAGGAGCAGAAAAACATCAAGGAAGCACTCAGAACATGTGGCTACCCAAACTGGGCCTTCATCAAGACAGCAAAAAGACACAGAACAGAGAGAGAAGGGACCATAAACAGAACAACATCGTCATTCCTTACATTGCAGGAGTATCTGAAAAACTCCGGAGGATTTTCAACAAATGCCAAATCCCTGTTCACTTCAAGCCCACCGACACCTTCAGGCAAAAACTTGTCCACCTTAAGGACAAAACACCCAGACACATGCTGTGCAATGCAGCAGATTGGGGAAACAAAACAACCACTTCAAAGCATGGCACACAGGAGAGCCAACACAGGTCAAGACTTAGCAGTCAGTCTACATCTCAAGATAAGATAAGATTTTCACTTTATTAATCACTGCACACACACATGCACACTGCACAGACTGGGGGTATTTTTATGGAGGAAACCCCAGGCGAGCACAGAGAGAACATGCAAACTCCACACAGAAAGGCTCCTTTTTTCCTCGAGCAGCAGGCACTGAAGGCATGGTGGAGGACACACCACCAGCGCCCACAGCGGGATTCGAACCGGGACCTTCTAGCTGTGAGGCGACAGTGTTACCACTTGTCCCACCGGTGTCTCTCAAGGACAAGGGACAGTCCTTTAAGGACAACAATGTACATATTTTGGTCAGGGGAGACCATTGAGACAGTTTCCATGTCAAACTGGAAAGACCATCACTGAACAGAGGAGGTGGTCTAAGACACCACTTATCAGCCACCTTCAATGCAGTCCTGAGATCTCTCCCAAGGCAGCTTAACAGCCATGCACACTAGGACTCACGTGACCCTATTGAGTCACATGATGGTACGGTGGGTTAACAACCCACCCATTCTCCCCCATCAACAGCCATTGAGCCATCAACACCATGATTCATGTGACCGTAACAGCTTGCATGAGAGCTGGGTGGAGCTATGATCCTGCCAGAAGACAAATGCCTTAGACTCCTAACCAGTCAGTTAGAACTGAAGAAACCTTAGATAAGAGGTGAAATGTCTTCTAGAATCACAAGCAAGTCCAGCTGCCTGTGGAAGCACTTAGAAGTACCATGACCTGGATCTTCATAGACATCAATCATTTGGTTCATGCTTGACAACAGAGCTCACCTGACATGGTGAAATTCTGTTCAGTGGGTTTTGAAATATATGTTTTTGGTATTAATGATGCCCCCCGGGCTAAGAATGCGTCAGTAGGGCTTTTCCTGATTATGGCCTGATGAGACATACCAAGACTTATGATGACTGGGCAAATCGTTAAGAAGTTATGGCCATTTACCCTGTTGTGGAGTTTTTTGGTTGGTGGTGGCCATGTTTTCCAACCGATCTGCTCGTTTGGAATAGAAATATGCATCTCAGTCATCAGTCAGAAATCCAGCAAGTTCTACTCACAGGCACACCATTTCCAGTTATGGGCCCAAGTGTCATGTTTCAGAAATAAAAAAAAAAAAAAAACCTAAATAATAGTAACGATAATACAAACTGTCACAAGCCCAATATGATTCCTCCCCTTCAGGACTTGAACACAAATCTGATTTGAAGTGTAAATTCAACACACATTTCATTTCTGGCTTCCATCTTTTTGTGGATTAGGAAACAGTGGATCAACTTGGGAAACGTGTTAAAACTCTTTTATAGTGTACAGAGGATGCAGTATAGTTCAATTCAAAGAACCATGAGGTCTCTGAAAATATATTCAGAATCAAATTAGAAAGATGTAATGACAAAACATGACAGGCACAACCTGAGGCTACATCAAAATGAGTATTCATGGTATTATTACTGTCTAAGTGAAACAGTTATCTGTTTTTGTTGATATTTATGAACTGAAATACTTTATGTATTGATGTATTTCCTTCAAAGAAGCAGATCTGACTGTGCATTTCTGTCATTCTTTGTCATGAAGACATGATATTGCATGTGTTTTGACAAACCTGCCTTTCTAATCATGCCTACACCTTGAAAGGGAAGGGTAGTTGATTCCCAACCATAACTTCTGTGTTCTGTTTTTCCTACAGATGATGCTCAAAACCAGGTGTTAGTTGCTTCTAACTGGCAAGCAAGAACATCTAGTCAGATTCAAGAGCAACCCTGCTAAAGAGTCCGTTTTTAGTGATTTGGCATCATCCTTGCTTCTAAGCATGGACCCATAACTTCCTCAGCCATCAGGATACACTGTTACGTTTTTCCTTCAGTTGTGTGTGACGAATTGTGGGGAAGTTCCTCAGTAATAAAGCGTGCTGCTGTTCAAGCTTGTGAAGTCTCGTCAAGATGTTTTCAGCACTTAAGAAGCTGGTGGGATCTGAGCCAGGTCAGCTCAGGGACAAGAACATCCCGGCTGGCCTGCAGTCGATGAACCAAAGTTTGCAGAGACGCTTTGCCAAAGGGGTCCAGTATAATAGTAAGTCATTTAGCAAATCAGGTGAACTGTTTTCTGCAGTCTGACATGTCTGTATCATCTAAAAAAATGCTGCCTGTCAGTGAAGGAGGAACTATTTCCTGATTAATTTAATGTACAATTTCTTTCCCTCTGAAGTGAAAATAGTCATCCGGGGAGATAGAAACACTGGAAAGAGCACTTTATGGCATCGATTGCAGGGCAAGAAGTTTGTGGAGGAGTACCTTCCCACTCAGGAGATCCAAGCCACAAGTATCCATTGGAATTACAAAAGTAAGCCATCACTACTCATGTCATCTCTGAATATTACCGTTTATTTTATCTCATCATTACTGCTTTGATTATGTTTCTATTTTGGTGAATATTTGACATCTGTGTTTGTGCCTGGGTGATTTGTTTCAGTGGCTCCATATCAAGGTAAAAACAGAGACTGTGCATTTAGATTAAGCTTCAGCTAACCAGTTTTTGGAGTAGGTGTCCTGTATTTGTGTTAGTTGGTCCATACAAGGCAAAGCCTTTCCACCAATACTTCTCTTAGTATGTTTAATTACTGGATCCATATTAGTCACCTAACAGCCTGTACATATGGATTATTTTTCTCTGTGGCCCAAGAACATGAATAATGAAAACACTCAATTCTGTCTCAATTCTCAGCTACTGATGATGTGGTCAAGGTAGAGGTGTGGGACGTGGTCGACAAAGGTGAGTATTGACACACATGCCCGTTAAAGAAGCAGACCTTCCACTGAGGCTTACCTCAGTATAAGAAGTGACACCTTTTTCTGTCTACTGCAGTCAGCCTGCTACAGTATGTCATGACACCAAATAGATGCATGTTTGCTTGTTTTCTTTTCTGTCCTCATTGTTGATGTTGTCTTTTTTGCACCTCTCTTGCACTCATCTCAGGCCAAAAATATCCTCTTCCTGAAGGTGTAGGTGAGCACCACAATAGTGTGTAGAAATCTAACTCGCCTGTGTGCCGTGGGTTTGCCATGCCTTGTTCCACTCATAACCTGACACCAATAGTTTCAAGGTTTGGCTATTCCCTGCGTGGCTACATTTCAGAGTCTGGCTAAGTTTTCTGCTGTAGACAGCTAGAGCCTGAGCATCTGCACTGTGTGAGCCTTGACGTAATGCCAACAGTGTACTTAAAGAATGATGTGTGTTAAGATTAGGCTGCAAGATGCTTTTCCAAAAGAAAAGTGGCTGTGCTGCTCTGCTTGCTTTACTCATAAACTAACGTAAAGCATGATGTTTTTCTTCTTGCCAGTTTGTCTAAACTTAGCACTTCTCATTTCTTGTGCATTCAGGCAAAGGCAAAAGGCGTGGAGACAATTTGAAACTGGAGAATGAGCCCCAAGATGTGAGTATCATATGTGCTCTGGAAAAAGGCTCCCTTAATACTGTGTGTGTCAGTGTCTGTATTGGCTTGTCTTATACGGTATAATTGATTAAGAATATAAGTTGTCAAAATCTGACTATTATGTTTATGTTCTAAGCTGTGTGATTAATACATTTGTTTAATATGAACGTGTGTGTTGTAGTCAGATGAGGTGGCCCTGGACGCAGAGTTCCTGGATGTATACAAGAACTGTAATGGAGTCATCATGATGTTTGACATTACCAAGCAGTGGTAAGAGTTGTCTGTCTTCAGTTGTTGTCCTAACACTGTCTCGTCAGTGAACTCTAATGTTACAACATGCATGGACGGATGAGGTTTCAGTCCGCCTGCATGTGGCTGTGAAGCTGAGTTTCCACTCCTGGACTTTGTTCAACTTGAAAGGCAAAAACCTTTGAAGACTTTTCAACATTGCTATTTTGGGCCTCATGCATGAGGGAATAAATAGATTTTTTGTAATACCAGTATGTCTTCCCAGCAGTAGGTACTTAAATGTTTGTAGTTGATGTGCCATGCGGGTGTGCTGTCCTGTTACAGTGTTCGTATCACTTTCAGTATGCACTCATGCCAATCACTCAGGTGTACATAAAAAACATTTATTCTAGTTCACTGTGTGCTATTTTGACACTTACAGGACAAGTCTGATCCCACATTTTTCTTATTATCAGCAAGTCCAATAAAAACACCCAAACCAACAATAAATATATCCCACAAGTATTGTGTGTATCCAAAACCTGATATGCTGTACTTTTGTTCCTCTGTCTGGCAACACTGGAGCTCTATAGCACAGCTATTAAAAACACACCCAGAAGCCACACTGTTCCACATGTTCCTTCATTACTATGAACCCAAACTCTGTAGTTTTGTTTGACTCAGCCCCAAAGTTCAAAATGGTGCTTTCCTTTCTGTTTGAGTGACGTGTACTGAAAACTGTAAGGCCCAGCTGTTTAGGAAATGATACAGTCTTCTAGAAAAATGTAAGAACACACCAGTGAGCTGTTATTAAATATTTATGTCTTCATTAGGAATGAATTAGAGGCTCAAATGGAGGGAAAGACAGTATTGATAGACTACCTTATTGTTAATTGTGGTTTTTTGGGGAGTTTTATTGATTGTGAGAAAAATATAGTACTGGCCGTATCCTGTAAATATTGTGAAAACAGCCATCAGTATGAGTAAAAGTATGATTTTTAGATTTGATGCCTTATTAGTATATCTTAGTCTAAATTAAGTAAATGTTTTTATAAAGAGAAGAGAAGAAGAGAAGAGGCGTACTTTATTTGTCACAACACAACACAACACAACACAACACAACGCACTGGATCCTTAATTATACCCAATGATGGGAATACACCATACTGTGTGATATGATTTGTTAAGTTATTTTACTTCATGATTTCTTGCATCTGAACTGGATTTTCTTTTAAATCAGTATGCTCAAATAGACTTTTAGTGTACCTTTTCTACTATACCTTTCTGAAACGGCTTGCAGCAGCATATGTTTGCATATATTTCATATATATATATATATTTGTACTTACTAATGTTTTTGGAAAACTGCCGTGGGTAAGTTCTCTTCACTCACCCACTGATCAATGTGTTGTTGTGGTCAATTGTAGGACATTCAACTACATCCTGAGGGAACTGCCCAAAGTACCCACCCATGTACCAGTGTGTGTGTTGGGAAACCACAGGGACATGGGCGAGCATCGTGTCATCCTCCCTGATGATATAAGAGACCTGATTGCTGGACTTAACAGGTAGAGATTAGCATTTAGCTTAATGGTACAAAGAAAAGGAGCCTGAGCCATAAACCCCCCTCCACCAAACTTTGCAGTAGGCACTGTGTAGTCTGCTAGGTAGCGTTCTCCTTGCATCTGCCAAATCCAGATTCATCCATCAGACTGCCAAGCATGATTCATTGCTCTTCATCCAGTTGCGACGTGTTTTACACTACTCCCGCAAGCTTTGGATAGCAAAGCAAGCTGCTCGGCCATGAAAACCCATTTCACGAAACTCCCAGTGCATAGTTCTTGGGCTGAGGTTCCTTCCAGAGACAGTTCGGAAGTCCGTAGCAAATGATGCAAAAGACGATAGACAATTTGGCCCCACTCTGTGAGTTTATGTAGTCTTCCACTTTGTTGTTGAGTTGTTGTTGCTCCCATGTGGTTCACATCTCAATAATAGCACTTATAGATGACCAGGGCAGATCAAGTAGGGCAGAAATTTCACAAACTGACTTAAGACAAATGTTGCATGTCATGACAGTGCCACGTTAAAGTCACTGAGCTCTTTATGACTGATTCTAAAAGTTTGCCTATGGTGATTTCAGAGCTATGTGCTGGATTTTATGCACCTTAGCAATGGGTGTTCCTGAAACACCTGAACTCAATAATTAATAGGCGTATCCACCAACTCTTGGTTGTATACTGTACCTGGTCAGCAACAAACAGCAGAGAGACACAGTTAGATACTACCTGGTGAACACAGTGGAGCATTTAACAGCTAAAGAGACTTTCCCCCAGGAGTTGGTGGAGACCAGAACAGCTTAATTTATTGTAATTTTTCAGGTGGACCCAAACGTGTCTCCCGATGAATGATAAGGTTGCTCTGTGGGGTTGGGCAAAATAAAAATTTTCCAACTGCCCACTTCAGCCCAACAACTGGTGATTGCCACTGCATTTGCATGTGTGTGCACAATGTGAAAATATTCTGCCTGTACACACTGTTTATCCCTGCTGCCTCTCTAAACGTTGCTGGCCACTTTGTGCTACTTTGAGCTACTTACAGAACAGAGTCTGTCGCTGCATTGCAGCTCATTCTTTGGAGGCACACCATTACATTAGCAAAATAAAATAGAAAGTCACCCAAAAAAAAACAACCAGCAATGAACTCAGCCAATCACTTATAGCTAATATATTCAGCCGATAAGCAAACTCTATTCCTGTATCTGCTGGATGTGTGAAATGACAATTGTTTGCAAAACACTGATAGTGATAATATGTCAGATGTTGTCAGATGTTAATAATGAAACCAGCTTTAACATGTTTACAATCTTAACCTTGGAATAATAAAGAGGATTACAAAGACATTTCTACAACATACAAAGGTAACGCATAAGTCATGAAAGATAACTAGTAATACTTGTGTTTTACAGACCAATGGGATCATCTTACATCCACTATGCTGAGTCCTCAATGAAGAATGGTTTTGGCTTGAAATATCTGCACAGGTTTTTCAACATCCCCTTCCTGCAGCTCCAGGTTATTTTTTTAACCCTCATGTGACTTCATTAATATTCATTTTTATTTAGTTCGGGGTTGCAGACTTGTCACATTTTGGCAAAATTAGTTTGTAGATCTGCACAGAAACGCATTGTTTTTCTTGGAGTGTCCACGTCATCCAACAAGTCATCTGCAATTAGGCACACGTATTCTGTCATGTTGTGAATCTCTTTCACCCTGTGGCTGACTCTAATATTCTTAACCTAATAACCTGAACCAGTCTTGCCTAAATGAGGTTCTGCAATGCACACGCACTTCTTAGGCAGGCAGTTTGTCCCCGGTGTAAACCGAACCAACCCAGCCAAGGCAACGAATACTAGCCAATCAGAGGCAGAGTAAGGGCAGGTCATAACTTCAGCAGATAGTAGAGCAGGGAGGTAGACACACTGAAACCAGGTGAAGTAAAATATTGTGTTTTACTCGAATTGACAACTATGTTTGTTACTGTAAGTGAAGTAAACTGTAAAAAGCCACTAAGAGTACTTTACCAAAACAGATGACGTGTAGAAATCAATATTTTCGTCTTTGCTTCCATTGCATTGTTTCAGAATGTTTTACACAACTGTAGTGTGCAGGCCAGTCAAACAGCTAATTGTTATGAACAAGCTAAAGGAAGGCTGTCTGTGTCTAGCTGAATTGTTTACTATGGTTTGACTCGAACACTATCTTAAAAATTAGGTGCCAATAAAGCAGTAACTGCAGGCAGTGAATGACATCAGCAGAAGGAGGACAAGGACAGGAGGAATGATAAACACATCTCTAAACTTCAGAGTTTTTCTTATCTTTCTCATTGCCTCATACAATGGGTGTGAATATCACTAGCAGGCTTTTACATATGAAAGAGCTGATATAGATGGATGTAGCACAGAGCCTGGACGCCACACATTGATCATTTCCTTTGTTTCCATGCAAAAACATGTCACCTGTTTGGGCCATCACCAGTTTGCACCCCTTCAGTTGTTCCATCCTGTCCTGAGGATTTTAAAGATTTGTGTGTGTGTGTGTGTGTGTGTGTGTGTGTGTGTGTGTGTGTGTGTGTGTGTGTGTGTGTGTGTGTGTGTGTGTGCGTGCAGCGAGAGACGCTCCTGAGGCAGCTGGAGACCAACCAGCTTGACATGGATGCCACCCTGGAGGAACTCTGTGTCCAGCAGGAGACTGAAGATCAAAACTATGAGATGTACTGTCTGCTTTTCTTTCTGCCAGTGTTTTGTTGTGCAGAGCTCCAGAGGGACATGAGCAAAGGTTTTTTGTGCACACCAGATAGCATACTGTGTGCACCTGCTGCATTCTGGTGGGCCCCAGAAACATGTCTACTCTCACGGTTGAAACTAGCTGTAGACTGTAGCAATGTTTCTATCCAGCTGTTGAATTTTACACTGTTTTATAAAATAAAATCTGCCGTTTGGGTACATTTCCTTCAGCTACGCTTTTATTCTTAATGTAAGAATAAAAATAGTTTCTATTTTCTTCATCAGTACAGGACAGGAAGTTCTTGTTCTTGATTCTCAGCTTTTGGCCATATGGTGTCAGAAGACACAACAATTCAAACATGTAAAGGTGGTTGTGGATATTAGCATTTTAAGAAGTACAAATCCATATTTGTCTTCATCAAAGTTCATTACAAATTACTTGTAATAGTAATGACTTCTGTGTTTTGAGTGATTATAGTACAGGGTGACATCAACACAACTGAAATATTCATGACTTTGACTGAATCAAGAGCAGCGTTTACACTCTACCACCACACTGTGTAACCATCCCTGTTGTGATTTCTGCAGTTTCCTGGAGAACTTGGAGTCTCGCAGTAAGGGCTATGGCTCTCCTGGTCCAGCCAATGGTCAGAGTCCCTCTTCAGGCTCCCAGTCCCCCATCGTGCCTCCCAGTGGGGCCTCCACAGGCAGCTCCAGCCCTAGCACTCCTCAGCCCCCCATTCCCGCCCAGGTGCTCCCACAGTCACCATCTGTGTCAGTGTCTTCCCCCCCACCTCCCTCAACAGTGGTTAGCGCAGTAGCTTCACCTACTGTTGAGGCAAAGCCATCGGCTCAGTCGCCCGAGCACCTTCAGTCCTCAGCTGCGTCTGGGGCCTCAGCCCCCCAGAAACGCAGCTTCATCTCCCGCTGGTTCGGTTCAGCTCCTGCTGCTGAGGCTAGTGCCTCTGCACCAGGTAAGATTCTACAGATTACTCCAGCAATTACTCAGCCCTCCCTTTCCCAGCATGTAGGAGAACCTGTAGTGGCTGGAGAACTCACAAAAAATGTGAACGGCACTTCCTAGAGACAGTGTTTGGTTTGTCTGTTCTGGGCTACTGTAGAAACATGGCAGTGCAACATGGCGGACTCTGAAGAGGACCCACTCCTGTAGATATAAAGATTCACAACGATTCTAATTTTGAGGTTATTGTACACTAATGAAAACATACATATCAATATTCCTTTTCTGCCATATTCTGCCAATAGATCCCCTTTACACACTGGTCATGATAGCAGCCTTGGTACGTCAGACCGAGTGGGTGTGCAAACCCCTTTTGTACTTCTTGAACTTGAACTTTGGTTGCGTGAATCCCAGCTCTCTTTTTTGTCTTCGGTTGAGTGCAGTCTTGGTTTTTAGAGACACTTCCAACACAGTGCAAGTCTGAACCGAACAGAAAGATGTCAGATTAATGTACACACCGCAGCAACACAAAGTTAAATACACAGAGTAGCAGCTCGCAAGATCACTGTTTTTATCTCCCTTAATCTCGCTGATTTCCTGTGTTCAAAGAAAAAACAATTAGTCTGGTACTATGAAACACTGCGCATGAGCCAATTTTACGTTGTTGAGACATTAGTATGTTTAGTTTATATACTTTAGTGCTGTACAAAAGGGGTTAAAAAAAGGCCAGCAGTCTCCCTCTTTACACATTCAGGTTTCATTCATGCAGCTGACATGAATGAAATTATGATGAGCAAAATGTAAATAAATGTATTGCGACATTCACTGTGAGGAAAGGGGACAAGAATCCCTCACATGTAAATGGTCAGTAATGAAGTCTTTAGTGGCAAAGTGAGCCTGTAAGAGAACAGAAAGCACTCCTCCTCCGTTATATTACACTTCAGTCAAATTTAACTTTTCAATTCAGCAGCATTCCACTCCAGGTGCTAAGTGTTGCACTTGTCATTTCAGACACTGTATATGAACCAAGCAGTGTTGTTTTTTTATGTGCTGTACATTGTTGTCTATTTCTTTCTTTTTTTCTAGAGCACTTAGGTAGTTTAACAACAGTAATTTATTTATTTAGTTAGTTAGTTAGTTAGTTAGTTATTTGGGTAATGGATTATTTAGCCATAACTGAATTTACCACGTGCACAGCAAGTCTTCACAAGACTCAACACTCTGCAATTGAGAAATGCAGAGCTTTTAAAACAATCAAAGGACTGGCTGGTGTTGGAATGTCATGTAATTTCACTGTTTCACTGCAGTTTTTGTGTAATTAACAAGGTAACACATGGCAGTGCAGTGATGGGAGGTTTCTGATGGGAAATGTTAGATTTGAATAAAGTTCATTTGGTTGATAGTCACTCACATATATTGGCCCCTATGTTTTCCTCAGAGGGCCCACCTGCACCAGTGTGCCCTGCTAAGGTTCAGAGTGTGGATGATTTTGTGCCAGATGAGAGACTGGATAAAAGCTTCCTGGAGGACAGCCTGCCCTTCAAGACCAAGGTGCCTCAGCCTGCACCAGCTGCTGCTATGGACAGCGACAGGTGAGGTGTCTGCTAATTCTTCTTCAGTTATCTTGTTAATCCCTTGGCACAAAGTTAGTTTTCATCAAATCTTTTTTTGTCATATTCCTTTCAAGAATTAAATGTGTTTTTTTGATCTAATATTATATACAAGTTATATTTAACAGTTCTGTGCATTTTAAAATGGCCATATGTACATTCATTGTCACTGAGGTCCTGCTTTCAACCACCCCAGCTGTTCCAGCAGAGTTGCACAGTAGCCCACAATACTGTGCCTCAATGAGTAAAGGAAAAAGACAGTTTTCCTGTTCTGTCTCTGTCCCAGTGATGGTGAGGACAGAGGAAACCCCATGGTGTCTGGTTTCCAGGATGAGCTTGATCCTGATGACACTGATCCCAGCCTTCACCAACCTAAGTCCCTGCCCCTCAGTAAAGATATCACTCTGACCAGTGACGAGGAGGAGGGAGTACCAGCAGCCCCCACTATCACACATGACCAAGACCTGGACAGTGAGCCTGAGCTGAAAGCGTAAGTCCTTTCTCATTATGACACGGTGCAAAACTGTCCAAGTTTAGCAGTTTATCGACTCTAATATCTGACATGGTGCAGGTTCAAGGGTTGATGTCCATGCTGGAACCTGGCAGAGATTGTAGAGAAAATTTAGTCTGTCGTAGGGAGTCACAATAAATGTGTACCAACCAGGGGTTTGCTATTAACTAGCAACATCTTAAATGGACAACAGCATCAAGCAACATACTTTCTTTGCTTTGCTGTGCTTTCATACATAACTCGAAGACATTTGACACAGTGCAGAAAAGAAATGACATGAAGCCATAGTCATGCTCTGGGTTCAACACACTGCTGCAGTTACATTGGGCCTTGCCTTAATAGGACATTCTATACAAGCCAATAAACTGGAATGGTTCAGAAAGAGATAATGAATTGGTTCTGCAAATCTAAATCTGAAATGTCAGACCAAATCTGAGATAACCGTCAGGTGAATTCAGACTATTCACTGAGAGTTACTTGGCTTACAGCTCTACAGAGACTGATATCCATTACTTTCTTATTGTGAAATCTTGTGTTGATTGCTCCTCTTGCCATAACTGTATGAGCTCTTTTCATCATCCTGGTCTACGTGAAGAACATGATAAGAAATTTCAAGTCAGTAGTCAGACGTACAGGTTGTGCTCTTAATCTCTACTCACATCAAGACACAGCCTCACATGTTCTATTGAAATCCAGTCATCTTTTTTGCCCTCGTACATCTAAAATGTAAGATTGTTTTTCCTTTGATTGAAGATGAAAGGAATTTATTTAAGCAATTGGCATACTTTCACATATTAATGTGATATATGATATAAATGTATAATCCACATAGCACCATAGCATAAAACTGCAGAATTCTTTCATCCTTGGCGATTAAGAATAGTAAATCCTTGGAATAGTAATAGTGGCAGCGAAAAAAAAGTGGTGAAACTGAAGAGGATGCACATTGCCTATGCCAAAAAACCCTGTTAACAGGGTGCTGCACAGAAAAAGACAGTGGCGTGGTCTGACACGTGCACAACTTGTGGACAATCCCAATAATGCAACAAGAAGTTCAGAACAAGATCAACTCTCCAACCCAGATTCCAAAAAAGTTGGGATGCTATATAAAAACAGAACACAATCATTTGCAAATGACCTGTTTTACAAAGTGTTTCCGAGCCCATGTAGTCATATCCTTCATACAGTCATGTGTTCACAAAGTGATGAACCTCACTCCATCCTTGATTGTGAACAACTGACCAACTAGTTTGAAATGTGTTGCTGCATCAAATTCAGAATAAGCAGATATTTACAAAAATCAATGAAGCTGATGAGGTCAAACTGTAAATATATTTGTCTTTGTAGTGTTTTCAATTGAGTATATGTGAAAAGGGATTAGCAAATGATCACATTTCATTTATTTATAACACAGCGTCCCAAATGTTCTGGAGTTGGGGTTGTATCATAATCTGCATTGGTACCTTCAAATTGGGTGTCATGACATCATAATCACAGCCCTGTCTTCACATCAAATGGTGTCAATCAATAGTAAACACATACTGAGTTCATGAGAGGAGTCCATTTCAACAACCAGCAACTTCTTCACTGAAAATTCTCCCAAAACTCCAAATTAGCCTGATTTGATTTTGAAACACAGCAATCACAAAATCAAGGTGATTGACATTTTCTGCATCCCATTTTGTCCTCAGTTGTGTAGAAGTGTTTTTTTTCATGGGTTTAACACATTTAGATAGTTGCCTTGACTCATGTCAAAAACACAAATTCACTTATACCACTTGATTTGTGCTATTTCCTCTTTGCCATTTCTTTCCATTGTGACTGGTTAGTGCCCACATGATGTAGACTCCTTATTGTAATTTACTGGAAACCTTAGTGCACATATGTCAAACTCAACTCATGTCTCAACTCAAAACCGGCCCACGATGGAATTATCTTTGGCCTGCATGATAATATCTAATCATTATATTTGAGCTGGCCCACCAGTGTATTGCACGCACCACTAGTACTAGAAGTCCCACAATGCACTGCCAGTGTGTTGGCACGGCAATCAAAGATGTGTGAGTCTCAGACTCAGGTTTGATATATGTTGACTTTTTGCATTCTTTTCTTGAAACCACTGGGCATGTTTGCTTTTTCTTTAAAGGAAATCATTTTCTGGCTGTTGTTGGCCTGTGGGAAAATGTTTTCATTTGAAATTACAATGGAAAGCTTCAGATAAAGCCATAAGAAATGATTGCAACTGATTTTTCATTTATTTAATGATTAATGTTGTTTAACAGGAAATAACTTATAAGCTGTGTTAGTTGCAGGTTCAATATGTGCAATAAGGTCATTTCAATCAGTTTTCAGTAAACATTGAACCAGTCCAGCCCTCGACTTGGAACATTTTTTTTTTATTTTGGCCCACTGTGTATGTGAGTTTGACACCCCTGATTTATAGTATAACAGTGCTAATGCATGGCCTGAGCTGTGAATGATTTCAATCTGCCCCGAGGCCAATGTAGCCATGACAGGTGCCGAGTTTCTGTCGTTTCTGAGATTTTTAGTTAAGAAACTTGAATATTTACCGCTGCTGCAGCAAAAGATCAGCATACGGATAAGACAATGAAATTTGTAGTAGAAATTAACAAGCAAAGAACATTAAAGAATAAGTGAAAGACATGTAAGAAATGATCCAATGCATGTTGTATATCAAAAAAAATCAACATATTTTTATGTAAACAAATGTTCCAAATCACCCCTTTCAGGCCTGTGATCCACGTCATAAAATCAAAGGTTGCATCTAAAGCTCCAGAGCTCAGAGGCCCGACTGCAGCACCCATCTCCCTCACTTTGACTCCAGCAGCAGAGCAGCCGGCCAGACTCCAAGGCAAGAAGAAGGGAAGCACACCCAAAGCTGAGGACTCCGATACAGACCCCGAGGCCCCTGTAGCTCAGCAGATGCTCTCATTTGTCATGGATGACCCTGACTTTGAGTCCGAAGCGTCAGACACACCAAAAATAGCAAAGGTAAAGTAGGACAGATTTGCCACCACAGCAGATTCAGTTTGAGAGGTCAATTCAGTTCACAGCTCTTTTTACTTCTGACAGCCTGAACTTTTAATGTAACTGTTGGACTGAGCCAGCAAGTACTAGTAAAGTGATCTCAGTTGCTCTTCTGTCACAACTTCTGAAAAATCCTTTATTTTTCTTGTTGTTCTGTGGAAAAGTCTAAACATTTCCTCATGTGATCATTCATTTTCTTGCTGCCCCATTGGTCCCAGGATACATTTCCAGTCAGAGATGAGCTTCTGTCCGACCTCTCTGACAATGACATGCAGTTAGCCAAGGTGCCAGAACCTCTGAAGCCCACTGTGATCTCCTTCAAACACAAGGACGATACCGACTTGTTTGGCCTCGGCATCCAAGAAGAGGCTCCTGCAGCCAAAGATAGCAGCGAGGAGCAGGAAGGCAAGCCATGAAATATCTGTCCACGTGTCTTTTTAACTCTATAAAAATCAACTGACATTTGGATTAGAAATCACACTGGTATCCATAAATGATTGATTGATTCCAGTCCCAGTTTATAATGTTTACTGCAGCGGCAGTTCTGGGGTAATTGTGTCCTAAAGACCAAAAGAAGTCTGTGAAAGGCCCAAAGTACAAGACAACATGACACTGGTTTCCACAAATGGTGGTTATCCAGAATTTATAGGGCCATAGTTACAGATATAGGCACTGTATGGATTCAAAATTACATTTGAATACATTTTTGAAATATTTTATGTTTTGAATAGGATGTTCAAGTAATAACAAGGTATAAAGGTACATCACTGTAAGACTATGTATCTGTTCCTCTTTCAGAGAAGGAAAGCAAGCACTCCTCCAAAGAAAAGAAGAAAAAGAAGAAGAAAAGCAAAGAGGTAAAGTGACTGTTTGCTCATATTACATACTGTTTGCTGTAGCATTCCTAAGAAATAGAAATATCAATATATTATGTCTTTTGTTTTCAGGAAGATGAAAAGAGCAAGAAGAAACATAAACACAAGAAAAAGGAAAAAGACGAAGCTGCAGCAGTAGATGAGAAAGAGAAAAAGAAAAAAAAATCCCGGACCAAGAAAACAGAAGTGGACGAGTTGGAGGACTTTCTGGGTGGAGGAGCAGGATCAGTTAAAAGAGATGACGGTGATTATGAAGAACTATAAAAGCTCCTGTTTTAATAGGAACTGGAACCGCAGAACAGCAGTGAAGCATGTGGTCGTTCTAAAACCTCTCGGTTCCTTGACTTGTTCGTGCATAAAGCAGCATCTCCAAGCCATACGCAATACACAAGGCTACTGACGACACCCAGGTAAAAATACCCAAGGACTCTGGTACCTGTATGTTCCTTCTGATTGATTTCCCCATCTGCACTAGTGCTGTCACTTGCATTCCTACCTATAAGAAATGGCAAGGAGACCCACATGTACTGTTGTGAGAAGTGACGGTAAAATTTGATGATCGATGTAGCCACAAATTGGCTCTTTGTACTTTGACATGATTGAATATGTTGGCTTAATATTTTCTTTGATTTGATACACTCTGCAAGTGATCCACTCCAAATCAGCTTCTGTAAATAGGACGACCATTTTGTCTGAATGTTTGTTTGGTTGGTGTAATAATTGAGAGCATGCTAAAAGTGATGACTGACTCCTGAGAGATTCCATAGTGTTCTGTCTTTTCTTTCTTTCCAACTTGTTTGCTTAAATGGTTAATGGCAGATTCAGTCTTGTGTCTCTAATTATTAACACTGAATGCAGCTTCAGAGTGAGTTTATTTAAAGGTCCAATTTGTAAGATTTAGGCGATCTACTGACTGTAATATTCATGCCTATATTTTCATTACTGTATAATCACATGAAAATAAGAATTGTTGCATTTTTGCTACCTTAGAATGAGTTCTTAATATCTACAGAGAGTACGGGTCTGCTTCCATGGAGTCCGCCATGTTGCACCACCATATTTCTACAGTTGTGCAGAATGGACACTAAACACTAACTCTAGGCGGTGCCTTTTGTGGCCACTGTAGGGGAGGGCAAGGCGAGGGGGGTTCAGTTGGCTGCAATCTGCAACCTCACCGCTAGATGCCACTAAATCCAACACTATGGACCTTTAAGAATTTTGACCATCACCAACAAAGTAAATGACCTCCTTTTTCACTCTTGGAGTATGTCCATACTCAGCCAGCTCAACTTGAAAATGGTTTTGCTTTGTTTTGGCCTCCATCCACACTTCTTAAGAGTCTGAAGAGTGAATGAGTCTTAAAATCCTGGCTGTGCATTTCAGGGTTGACCAGGAAAACTGAGCTTTTGAACAATAATGATGTAAACATGGCTGTGTGGCTGTGAAGTTCAGTGGAAAAGTCTCTTCTCCAACTCTCTGTGATCATAATGTCAGTGTAGCTGATCACACAGGTCAGAGGCTGTCGTTAAGAACGGAGGTTTAAACAGCTGAGACTTTCTGTTTGAACAGATGTTGGCTGTGTGGCACAGTTTTGCTGTTTGCAGGGGAAGACGATAAAGAAGGTAAAGAAATACAGTATGTGCCAAGAATAGACCACGATACGATGGTGTCCGGAGCGGAAATTTGCGTGGTCCATGACAGGTGCACTTTTGCAGTGTGTAGTGGAAAAACCTGTAACCATTTGATTCTCACCGTCAAGCCAGGTGCACTACATAGAAGGAGTTATACCTGTGGGTGTGACATCACCCTCTGCACACATGCTGCATGTCTGCTGCTCACCCTCTTTCAGCTGACTGTGAATGGAAAAGACAGCCGATCTCTGTCACCCAGTGACCACGAGTTAGTCCTCGTTTACTCTCAGACTTTAAACTGTGTAAACATTTGTTGTTGAAGCTGTTGGGTGGAACAGTGAGTTGGTGCCTGACACCTTACTGATCCACACTTAACACTGCGTCAGGCTCAGATGTGGACTGTTGTCTGCCTTGTCCCTCAGTCAAGTCACAGCCACAGTGTATGCCTCTCGACTGCCTAATAAGACAGTGACCCTCTTGAAAGACAAATATAGATCCCATCATTAGCAGTTTTTCCTGGTATTTCAGTGTTCTGTCTCATATTGGCGTATGACATCTTCACAGCATTCTAGGTATTGTCGGCTTAGTGTGAACGTAGTCTTGGTGTGAAACGGCCAACAGTGTTGACTTTTGTCACCCCCTAAAGCCACTTTGGCAGTGAAAAAGTCATCACTGGTGATTTTCTGATTGAATCCACTGGTCAAAATAGCTAATACACTTTACTCTCCTGCCCCGTTCACACAACTTAACCTTTAATTTAATGACCACCTTTCTCTGCTTCAGCCAGTAGGACAAGTGCAAATTCTCCCCATGTTTTCTGCAGTTGCCTTAATGGAGGTTACTACAAGGGAATGATGAGCCGCTCTCCTCATAAACCATTTTTAAGTGTTCTTACTGTTAAGTGTTTGGTAGCTCAGTTGAGTTCAGATTGTTGTCCTAGCCTCATATTGGTGAAACCGAGTCTTTACTATCCTTAAAGCCTGTTATGATATTGCAGTGAATCAGTGCATTTGTTTGTCTTTTGTTTTTGTTTGTTTCTCTGTGGACATCAAAATACCATCCTTATAAATGATTATTATGGAATTTTGTTCATATTTCTCAGTAAGTAACATTTGCAGGATTCTCTCATTGTTTTACCCTTATTGTATTTATTTCTTTGATGCTCTTGTTTTGTTTCAAAATGTCAGGATTCTTTGTGTGATTTTGTGCTGAAACTGTCCTCAACAGTCAATCACATGATGCAGCTTTTTATGGGTTACAGTCGTTCACATTTCCTCACTCCTGTAATACATCCTCCAGTGGTTTACTTCCACTGCTTCTAAGGACATGTACTTGGTGACATGAACTGCTACATATTTCTCATGTTATTTCTTTGTTCCAATGCCTCAAATTGCCTGCTCATGATAGACAGAGATGACGTGCAATATCTTCCACAGACTGCATCACCAAAATGTTTCAAATAAGTGAAGCATTCTTGCATCTGAGAGAAATTCTATGTATTTTTAGAGATGTTTTGACAACTGGCAGATTTCATACAGTTTCCATCTCCCATACACACATGGTTGCACTCTGTTGGTTTACAAAGAAATTGTGTTTGATATTCCAAAGTTGAAACTATGCAGCATTAATCCTGAATACTTTCTACTCTTTTTTGTCTTTATCATGTGATTGAGGATAAATGCTGGAAGCACAGTTTCAAGCAAAGCATGAGACTCAAATGTACAACAAGAAAAGAATGTATAAAGTATATTAATGAATCTATATATTTGAAGAGGTTTGTTCTAAAAATGATATACAGTGTACACCATGTGGAAAAAATGTCAATGAAATCCTATCAAATTCTGTTGACCAGGAAGGTCCAGTAGGGGAAATCACTGTAAAATTGTACGCTCTAAAGTCCTAACATTTCTGAGAACTGAGGGCAGACATACTTTTTCAGGTATTTTTTCCAAATGGATGTATGACATTTTGGAATGAAACCCTTCATTTATTTTTCACCTGATGACATGTTCCATCTTTACACTATGTGTGAGTTTGCCTATGTTTGGTTTGTCCAATAAATGCAAACCTATTTCTTCATAAAGAACGTTTCTCGTCTTTTTTTTCTTAAAGAATTTCTTTTGACTTTTGTCACCAGGTGCAAAACTACTTCACTAACAGTATGCAAGTCTCTCCGGTGTCATAGTCTCTTCATGGTAACACCATGTGAGACCACCTTTGATCCTCTCCTTCATCATTCCAACTCGCAGAAAGCTGCTGCATTCACATACTGCGGATCGGTAGGAGCTCTGCTCACAGTTATGTCATCATTCTCTGCCTCCTAAAAAAGAAGATAGAAAGATGTTGTGCAAGTTGCTCTCCATCACCATAATGTTGGAATTCTGTTTTTAATTTTCAAAATTCTAATGTTTAGTTGTAGACAGGTGCGGTGTTTTACCTTACACGTGTTGTTTGTTGTTGCTGTGGGAGAAAGATTTGAGTTCAGTTAACATCCTCCTCATGTGAAATGGTTGTATAAACTAACCTGCAGTAGTTAAATGATGTCAGTTCAGTACTTCAAAGCCTTTATTTTCTCCTCCATTTTTTTAAGTATTCAGAGTCATTCTCAGGAAAGAACCATTTGCTGCCTGTTTTCTATTTGAAGTATTTGTACATTGCTTTTGATCATTGTATTGTTGGCTCTGTATGGAGTTGACCATCCGACGAGCTAAATTTAAATGTAAATGTCTGTGTTTATTGGTGGAGCAGCAGAGTGACTTACTTCTGGAGTAAACATTGGTGAATATGGTCACCATTGGGAGCAGAGGCAGCAGAATCCAGCGAGTGACACTCCAGACATAAGCACCAGAGGCTGCAGCAACGGATGGCAAAGAAGCAGAAATGTGATTTGAGTATTGAGTGTGCAAGACGATTGTTATTTACGTATACATATGCGGGTTTACCTACAGTACTGATCTCTGAAGAACATTAATACTCTGTATTACACTTGATATGTCAAACATGCATCTTTATATTGAGGAGTATTAATCAACAGCAGGTACAAAAACACAAGCAGGTTGAATTAAAGCTGCACTATGTGAGCACACATAAAATGACTATATATAATGTGAAATGTGTCGTGGCAAATCCATAGAGAATTATCACCAACTTTGTGGTTCATCTCAGTTCTACAGAGCTCTTCAGTGTCTTTTAGATCATTCTTTTGTTTTTCAAGCCCGAAATCAGAGCTATTTTCAGTTAAATAGCTCTGATAATCTCAATTAATGTAGCTGCACTTACTCTCGCATACTGAGAGACTTAAATGATTTATTTATTTTGTCCACATTTTTTGTCTCCCCCTCTGGCAGTTATCACATAAACACCGGAGACATACTGATGATGCTCCACCATGCACTTTTGCTGTAGCCCTCTCTGTTGCTGTGGTTGCTCCCCCCTTCAATTCTAGGAAAGCAGTCACTGCTGGCTGACATAAACCACAATCAGCATTGTATGAATTCATTTGATGGGACCCTGCATGTAACTTTCATTTATATGTAAAAGTCCCACACTCCAGCTTTACTTTAATATATAATAATCTATCGATTAGTGCAGATTTAAAGATAGGTAATTTGGTAAGATTCTGTTCTGATAGACAGACAGACTGACGGATAGATAGACAGATGCTAAATTATTGTCTTTTACTGGCTTCTGTTTTTAATTTTCCTTTGATTGTATTTTATTTTTATTTTTCTATTCTCTTCTAATCTCTTTCTTTCTTTCTTTCTTTCTTTCTTTCTTTCTTTCTTTCTTTCTTTCTTTCTTTCTTTCTTTCTTTCTTTCTTTCTTTCTGTCTTTCTTTCTTTGAAATGTATGATTTTATTGTATTTTTATGCTTCTGTAAAGCACTTTGAATTGCCTGGTGTATGAATTGTGCTATACAAATAAATTTGCCTTGCCTTGCCTTATTAGTCTTACAGTCAACAGACACCAATATGTGACAAAACGCAACATATAGTATCATCCTGTGCACACTGTCCATCAAGAACCTGACTTACGTCCTGACTTAGTTTCTTGTGCATTAACATTTCAATGTTCTCTTGTACTTACAGCTGTGAAAGTAGCCTTCAGCCAGCCTGATGATGGTGTCATTTTTGCTCAGCACACCACACCAGTACATTCCATGTCCATGGCTTGGCTCCAGCACTGCCACAGTGAAGGAGTCTGAACCCTGGGTCACTTTCACTTTGCCTCCATCCAATAGGTGTGCACTCTGGCTAAAGGTGAGGCCCGTGCAACAGTCAGTGGAGTTCTGCCTACACCAAACCCTCAGCAGGCTCTGGTGCTGTTGTTCATAGGGACATGTCAGCTTCTGCCAGAACACCGCCTCACAGGCACCTGCACAAAGCCATATTGTGGTGAATAAAATCGCTTGTTAATATGTAACTTCCGACCAACACATTACAAAAGAAGCTTAACCATTATAGGAAACTATCATCTTCACAAGTGTTGCAGCTTATTCCTTTATTCCCTGTACTGATTTACTCTATATTACTGTTGAAAAGGCTACACCATGAATTTAACTCAGGAGGATAACTTGTACATCAAGTACATGTGGCAGCTGATGTGTTGTGTTTTTGGTTTCTACGTGAATATAGTAGAAAGAAGTTTGAAATGTATAGAGAGAAAAACCATATCTTCAGTGGATAATTATCATATCAGGAAACAGTTTTATCTTTGACAATATGTCAACTAGCTTTGCTTTCATATCTATATATTTTGTCTCAGCGGCACACTCTTTAATCAATTTCAACAAGCGGGACTTAATAAAGGCTAAATAAAGCAGTGCAGTCATCTAGTAATCAAGTCTTTCAACTGCAAATGAACATTTGAATTTAAGATCTACATCTTGGTGAGGTTTTATACTTACCTACAATCAAAAGCAGCGTCAGTATCAGAGGATGCATAGTTCAAGTGCTGAAAGTGGTTATGCTGACATCAGGTATGGTAAAAAGGAAGAGAAGCTGCTTTTTTTATGTGATACAGCTTCAGGAAATGCTTACCCACACGTGTACTGTGTCATCTTCATGCTTTGGGTGGTGGTATCATATGATTTCATCAAGAAAAGAACTGGTTTAATAATTTGTGGCCAGAAAGAGTCTTATCATAACTCATCTTTGTAATATTGGAAAAGTAGAGTATTTTTAGTGCCACTCTCAGCCCCCTCAAGTTTTGAACGGAGTTCAGAGTGACAGGGGTCTGATCTGATGAATGACACATAAATTCGTACAAATAAAAACATCTGTTTAATTCAGCATTTCTTACCGCAGGTGTGCGCGCGCGCGTGCGCTGTGTCTGTAACCCCCGCCCCTCCCCCTCCTGCTCAGTGCGTACTCACAGAAGACACCACAAATCATATAGTTGACCAATCTTGAACGGCTTGAACAGAAAAAAAAAAACACAGCGGCTCCCGCTCCGGCTCCCAGGCAGGAGCCGGCTCTGATCGCTCACTTCAAAGAGCGGCTCTAAGAGCCGTTTCCTTAGCGACCGACACATCGCTAATTCCTTTACCTGCTCCACTGTTAAAAAAAAAATAGCGGCGCAACTTGGTGGGCGTTATACTGGTAATTTCTCTGCGTGTGAACGGGTTAAAATGCGTGTGTCTCACGCCCAATGCGTGAGACTTGAGAGGTTTGCACTCTCAAGCCCATATTGCTCAACATTGTCAGAAAAAACTGCCAAGTCCTTGAATCTCGGGCTTTTATTTTGTAAAGCGTGCTAGTCAGTAAAGAGTGCTCTCATTGGCTCCTCTGTCAGCCAATGAAGGAAACTATTATACCCATGTGTTCCTCTCTCCATGTGAGTAGAGCTTTCCTGCTAGGTAGCTACTAGCTAAAGCAAAATTATGGTAAGTTGAAAATTGATTTTTAAAAATGTATGAGCATTAAATCTTGTAATAGCTTGGTATGAAATTCACGCCAGCGTACTACGTAGTTTCTTTTATTGCAGCCTGTGTAAAGGAAGTTATACCGGTGACGTTACGGATAATCGTATGCGCTTGGTACTGTTCCCTCATTAAATGTAGTTAAACATAACTTGATAAAGGCTGTTGAAGTAATGATACCATATAGTTATATTCATCTCATATAGTCATGGAAATAGCACCCTTATGACTGGTAAGAAGACACACAGAACTGCATTTTAAAGCTGCTACGTTCATTCTTACAAACCCAAATATCTCGTAAAACATGACTAATCAACAGATTTCCTTGAGTATCAAATGCTGTGCTTATATTCTGCATTAACATGGATCAGATTCGTCAAGCAGGATCCAAAATTGGTCTTAACTTTAAAACAACTCCCACTGCTGAAGAGATGGGACTCAAACGTAGGAGTGGAAGTATTGCCATTCTCATGTGTGCTGAATTGAAGAGTGGTCTCTTACTGGTTAGGAATATTATATTAAGTATTTAGCATGTTTTAAATACTATTTAATGTGTTATTAACATTTCACAGTCATGTCTTGAAAGTCTTTTAATAATCTTTCTGACAATGCACCATCTAACGTTCCTTCTTAAGAATGTAAAATCAGCACAAATGTCAAAATAATACAGTTGTTGATGTTGCTAACATGCTTCTGGACCAAGCTCACACGTTAATATCAGACTGACATTTGTCTCTAAAGAGTCTGCATCTCTTTCCGTGAGAGAATTTTGTTAATGTTCATGATGCAATATATTATAGTTGCGTCGCGAGGTGAGGCTGAGACGAGAGTACCTATACAGGAAAGCTCAAGAGGACAGGCTCCGAACAATTGAGGAAAAGAAACAGAAGCTGAAGGGCGCACTTGATGGTGAGATGCCATGATCATTAGGTTCCATTTTTCATACTGAATTTTGTAAGACAACTGACCAGCAATGTAAATGATCCTACCACAAATTCTGGTATAAAACATGCTGCTTTCTTTATCGACAGAAAATCATCTTCTTCCAACTGAGGTACGCAAAGACGCTCTGCAGCTGCAGAAACTATTGGAGTATGATGATGGAGGCGCAGAAGGCGAGTGTTATTATTTCTTGCTATTATCAACAGCATCTTATCTGATAGCACTACTGTATCAGTGTTCATCCAGTTCTGTTTGATGATCAGTGTATTCATTAATGTTGATTTCGTGGGTCTTGTCTGTACAGGTGTCAGCTCATACATGGATGATGAGTATAAATGGGCTGGAGTTGAAGATCCTAAACTCATGGTCACCACATCCAGAGACCCCAGCTCCAGGCTCAAAATGTTTGCGAAGGTTAGGCCAGTTTCTTTGTGAATTGTTCTGTTAGGACAGCAGATAGACCTAAAGATTTTCAGGCTGACCAGTAACTGGAAGCTGCTAACATGTTTCTTGGGTGCTGAGAAAATTATGTAAACTCACCACATGCTGGTCTGTGTATCATGTCGAGCTCATTGTTTTAACGTCTCTGAGCGAGGCAGTGAAATGAAAGCTGCAGCCATCTTTTCCCTCTACATGATGAAATGTATATGTGCGTGTGCTGCGTGGTTACATATCTGCAGTTGCCACTGGACTGTGGCTCAGCCAGTCTGGTTTTCTAAACACACAAACTGACGGTTTGGAGTTGGCCCTGGGTGACATGCATTCAGCATCTACAATACTTTATTTTGTGGGTCTGTCCATATAAAAGAATCATTTTCCTAAGAAGACAGAATTTTTTAACTAATTGTGGACTCTGTCTTTCCACACTTGGCAACATGTCCTACTGATTGGCCTTGCTCTTTTGAAGTTTACTTTGGAGTCTTAATCCACCTGAGCTACATGCCAGAGAAAAGAATCAAAACACCTTCCTCTTTAACTGACTTTTCTTTATTAAAAAAATGACATCGGGAAATATCAGGGAATATCAAAAAAGAAAGCAGTGAAAAACTTGGAACTATGTTTTGTTACAGGAGGTAAAGTTGATGTTCCCTGGAGCCCAACGCATGAACAGAGGAAATCATGAGATCGCTGCACTTGTACGAGCCTGCAGAGCCAACAACGTTACAGACCTTGTCATCGTGCATGAAACAAGAGGACAGCCAGGTATGCCTGTTTACTTCAGGTAATCAACAAGTAGTCCCTAGAGCTATGTAAGCACATTTTTGGCTATTAGAAAAAAAAATGAGAAAGATTACGTCTACTGAAAAAGTCAGTTCGTAGAATTACAGCTGCAAATCTTTTAATCTAAGTGTGAATAGTGGTGAAATAGCAATAACAAAAATAATGAAAAAACCTTTTAATAAATTGTATTTATTGTACACAAACAGCAAACACAGACTGAGAATTAGTATATAGTACATATTATATACAATTTATATATAGTATAGAGCTGAGGCACTAAGCAAAAAACATTTTCGGAGAAATAAAAGAGAGCTATTCTCTGATTAAACACGGATTGCACACTTTCTGTTCATTTTTAGCTACGCTTGTGGCGTGTCTCGGGCTCTGTCAGTCAGTCCACCACTTGGGTCTAGACCGAAATTAATGGATAGCCATGAAATTGTATGAGGTTCCCCAGCGTGTGAATTATAATAACTGAATTCTCCTCAGCCTCAGTTGTTGCATGCTAACACACTGGTTTTATGATATCCATGGTAAACACAGGTGATGTGCGTTAGCACTACATTTAATGACAGTTGATCCACCAGCTTCCTTTCACTATCCTTGTTACCATATTACTCCCACGGCTAAAAATATAAAATTTTCCAAGTGGTCAAAGAAAAGTTGGAAAGCAAGATAAAATGTGATTTTGAAAACAGCGTGCACCCCGTTATACCCCTGAGTATTATTATGAAGTAAAGTACAGTCAGTACAGAAACTGCAATTGGGAGGATCTGATTTTTATTTACATTTTTTGTTCCTCTATATTTACAGATGGCCTGGTGGTGTGCCACTTGCCATTTGGACCCACAGCTTATTTCACACTTTACAATGTGGTAATGAGGCATGATGTTCCAGACATTGGCACCATGTCTGAGGCCTACCCCCACCTAATTTTTCACAACTTCACTTCACGACTTGGCAAGAGGGTGAGCAAGTGCTGGACCATGCACGGTACACATTCCAGTGATATTATCTTTCACCACTTGTTTGTGCGTACAATTAATTAATTCTGCTTGGACAGGTATCGAATATCCTCAAGTATCTTTTTCCAGTGCCAAAGGAGGACAGTAGGCGTGTAATCACATTCGCCAACCAGGAGGACTTCATCGCTTTCAGGTCAGTGTGTAAAAGGACTCCCTCAATGCAAATGCCATACAAACTTTGTGTTATTTGAGTTGAACAGCACTAAAAGTCATACCTTTTTTCTATTACAGACATCACACCTACAAGAAAACAGACCACAAGAACATTGAGTTGACAGAAGTAGGACCCAGGTTTGAAATGAAATGTGAGTATTGACAGATAAAACAGATTTTTTACCATCTAGGTTCGTGGGACCACAAACCATCCAGTACTGGCAAGGCTATCTGTTTTTTTCTCACAGTGCAAATGTCAGTCTCAGCATGATCTTTATTTATCACAGGCTAAATCTCTGCAGTGAATGCACGTAATTACAAATTTAGATCGATTGAAGAGACATCAGCCGAAGGAATTGACATAACCAGTGTGGAATGACTTGTTTTCAGGATATTGTAATTTGTAGGCATTTTAGTGAAAGTCTTTTGTTCTGTGCCATTTTTCTTTTAGGATGTATAACATTTTTACATCTGTTCTTTTGTTTAGTGTACATGATCAAACTTGGCACTCTGGAGAATGAGAGCACAGCAGATGTGGAGTGGCGTCACCATGCATACACACACACAGCTAAGAAAAGGAGGTTTCTTAGTGTGCAGTAGGAACTCATAAAGAAACTAATACAGCATAACCAAACTCTTGTAAAAAAAAAAACAAAAAAAACTGTACTTTCTGGACTGTTTCATAAAATACTTCAAATGTGAAGTTTATAAAATGACAAATGAGGTTTTGTTAGAGAAACCTAACAAATATATGACCAGAAGTGTAATAATTTCAAGGGTTTCCTACAGTCAACAATTATAGTAATGTTTACAGTAAGCTTTTTTTTTCCTCATTGCTGAACAGATACCTAATGCACTCACTTCTGGGTTTTATAGATTAACTATGTACTGTTTTGTAATAAAATGTGTTACTATGTGTTACTTCTACTGTGTCTACTACTGTGTTACTTAAGTGTTAAGACTAGAATTGGCTAAGTTGTGTTGTGTTTTTTTTTTGCCCATAGTGAAAAAAAGTTCATACTTGCCCATACATGCAAACATAACTGATATGTAAATCTATATTTTAAGTGTATACATAGCAGTGACATCTGATTTGATATAGTTTACTTAGATTTATTTGTTTGTTTGTATGTATGTATTAGTGGAGATAGTAGTGACACATCCTCTTTGCAAACTGTTGTGTAGCTCACTTACATGACAAACATTTATTTATTTATTTAGACAGACAGACAGACAGACATGACAAAACCATATACTCACGGCTCCCACCTCTTACATGTAGAACTTGTTGTCCAATGAAAAAAAACTCAGCTTCAAGAATCAGCCAATGAAGACGGAGCATTTCCGGGTTTTCCGCTTTCCCCTAAGTTCTTGACAGATCCGACTTCAGATTGAGAGAATTCAAGATGGCTGCTACAGGTAAGAATTAAACTTGTATCCAAGTAGTATTACAACACTGACGAATGGAGGTTTTGCTGTTATTCTGACAAATTAAATAGCTGTATGTTAATGTTTTGCGCATGTCAATTAAATCAGTCACAGAAATGTATTTCTTGAAGGCACCAGAAGTAGCCAACAAGCTGACGCGGTGGTAAAAACCCCCCAAGTTGGCTAATGTTAGCTTGCTAAGAATACGTAGCATAAAAGCAATACACAGTAAAGCTAGCCACTCAGTTAGCGAGATAATCTTCTCACCTTCTCCAGTCAGCACTTAGCAAGCCAGCTAGCTGTCACAGTTTCAGGTTGAACTGAGAGGAATTTACTAAAGCTTTGATAACTTTGCATCATTAGCATTCAATTGGTATGAAGTCATTTCTTACCGACTTGCTGCTATGCTACCTTTTTAAGTAGTTTGCTACTAGCTAAATTCGTTTAACTGGCGCCCCGATAGAAACATGGCCTCCCCAAAACTCGAAATGTCATATTGCATAGCAGGCAAATCCCACGCTAAGCTAACTGGCTAACGTCAGCTAGCCTTAGCGTCATGCATGTAGCTAGTTAGCAAGTTCGCTACTTTGCAACTTTTATTGTCAGCGCTCCATTTAAACATTGATGTTAAGCTCGGCCGAGCACATCGTGATAATACATTGTTGAAGATACATTATCACTTGTTCTGTGAGGTAATCCTTGGTATAAACATCGTTGTCGTTTGTCAGTGTTGCTAAATTATACTGATGGAACATTAAGACCCGGTGTGTGCCAGTGTCTCTCGTATCGCCAGAGATAACGCAAAAGATATAACTGAACTAAATGCTGTCCTCGTCAGCGACTAACGTGATACTTATGTGATAATTATTAACTTTTCACGACTCGACGTTAGCGGTTTTTGTGTATCCGGCATCCACCAAACAAAAACTGTTTTATCTGTGACGTTATAAAGTCATATAAAGTCAAGATCTTAACACTCTGCTTACCATCCATGAGACTAGTGACATGACGCTATTTCTGCTTAGTTGTCAGAATTTTTTGTAGCTTTGACATCACCTTCTCTCTATACAGAGAAGGGCGATGTTGAGAGAGTAGAGACGCATTAAATGTTGTTACCCATCACCCCATAACGCTACTGATTTAATGTATTTTTCTTGTCATAAACAGCAGTCATGAATAACTATCATCTGCCAGTTATCGCTGTGATCTGCTTTTTCTTTGCAACTTGAATTTATGTATAATTTGGTGTTTGCACATTATTAACATATTATACACTGGTAATGTTAACTGAGATAACTGGAATTGTTTGTCCTGATACATCTCCTTTTCTGATGTTGATCGATTTCTACAACTTTGTGCTGTTGTAGCTGTATGTCTTTAAAAGTGATATTTTACAGCCCCATTCAAAAATCAATGTAGTTGATTAGTTGATATGGTCCTGTTTTCAATTAAGTACAGCAGATCTGCACTCTTAACCCATGCTATCATCATAATATAGGGCAGACACTGCCATTTAGACCAACAATTGGATCCACTTTATTTCCACAAGTATGCTGTGTCCAAACTGCAATTTGTCCATCTTGTTGCAGGTTCTAAGTAAAGGGCTAACTATTCTGATCCTACGGTGCATGAAGCTCTTCTGAGGTTCTGGTGTCTAATTCCCGCGTCCCCCCAGCTCCTCCTGTCTCTCATCATGTCCTCCACCTCCTCCTCCTACTCCTCCTCGGGAGAGACTAGTCCAGAGGATGTACCCCGAGGTGGGGGCACCATCCGAGTCTACCTCCCCAACAAACAGAGGACAGTGGTGAGATGAATGGTTCTGTACTGCTCTTTATCAATGACACAACAACTCTAGTCAGGAAATCACCTTTTTACATACAGCAATTATTGATAGTTGACTTTACCATCTCTGAGAAAGAGTTATTTTATTAAGTACTGTTTGTTCTAAGTGTAACTTTTTACCTCAAATTTGGCATATTTCACAGAATGTTATTGAGTAAGCTAGTGGACAGTTGATGGCAGGTTTCACAGATGGGCTGTTAGTATTACTATGTTAAAAACGCACATATAATTATGAAACATTATGAACTTTCTGTGGTAATATCACCATGGTGCCAGCAACTGTGATTGACTGACATCACACAGTGTTGTTTCTGAGGCCCTGTCTACACCTGACCACCTAACATGCTCTTGGGTCAATCGATCACAAGTGGCAGCTCTAACATAAAGGTGTGAATGGACCCAAGATGCGTTGAGGACACATTGAGATCTGATTGCTTAGACCACATTTGGAGGTGGCCAGGGTGACATATGGTCACATTCTTTTTGAAGTGTCAACACAAATGTGTCATGGGCCATATTGATGGACCGCCTAGTCTACTGACATCCTCCTCTGTGTTATGGGAAATGGATTCCCATAAATGAAGTACTGCCAGAACATGCTGTCCAATTTTCATTTTGGCAGAAGAGTCAATACAACAGAAACTGGAAACAGAAATGATGTATGTGTTTATTTGCATATAGAGCAGGGAAGTGAGATCCAATCACAAGTGGTCACTAGAGACACATGGAGATGCATTCTAATGTCAGGTGTGAAGTGACATTTTTAGAGCTGTCTGCTTGTGATTGGATCACCCATGTTGGCATGTTAATGCCAGGCAGGAGCAGGACCTAAGAGCTTTGATGTCATCAGAATAGTAATATGAGATTATTATTTGAGGACTGAAGTTCAGCCACACTGTACTGAAGTTCTGGTCTGTTGAAGTTCTGTCACAACATGGACAAGGCTGCATTAACATGGATTCTTAGAAGGCAGACAGACGACACAGGAAAAACAAACTGTAAATGTATACACACACACACACACACACACACACACACACACACACACACACACACACATCGGTCTATGTATCTATCCATGCATCTATTTATTTAATCCTCATCCAGATCACCTTGTTTTTTTTCTTTGTGTGAGGGAGCTACAGAGGACAAAAAAAGTTGAAATATTTTAACTTTGGATGGCCTCACCCAATTCTACCATCCTGCTGTCGTCCATGAAAATAGTATCCAGTTTCCCCTCTGCCTTCTGTATGAATCCATTTGAATGCAACATCATCTGTAGCGTCAACATCAACTCATTGTGCAGTTGTCATTTTTGTCTTTCAATGCTTTCAGTATGCCCCCTTGTATATACTACATGTGAGTACCTGGTCAGTGAATGTCAGGTAGAAGACACACTTGCTCTGATACAGTTTTCCTGTTCTCAGGTGAATGTTCGCCAAGGACAGACTGTGCACGAGAGTCTAGATAAAGCACTCAAAGTGAGAGGCCTAAGCCAAGAGTGCTGTGCTGTATTTCGCCTTCTGGAAGGGTAAGAAATATTGACTGCTGCATGTCCTCCCACACTCAATAGAGATAATGGATTGCAATCCTCATTGCCTACATAAAAGATCAAAACAGCAAACTAAGTCTCAGGTGAACACATTTTATAGTGTAGTTTGTAGATATATTTGTGAAACAAAACTGAATGCAGAGTCTTATGTTGCATACTCATTTTGTGTGTTTAATTTATGTGTCTCAACTGAAAATTGCTGATTCAATTTAAACATTTAATTTTTTCACCACTGACGGTTATGCTGACTGGCATTTCAAATTCTTCATTGAAAAATCATCATGTGATAGGGCTATATAAATATATAATGTGTGTGTGTGTGTGTTTGTGTGTATGTATGTATACTGTATGTGTATATGTGTGTGTGTGTGTGTGTATAATGTGTATGTGTTAATTTTTGTGTGTATATTAGGACTGTCAATGAATGTTCTAAATTTGAATCCATATTGTTGCTAAAAAATAATGCATTCTTTCGATTGGGGACAGGAAGCGGCCGCATTGATAGCACTGCATGATAGACAGAAGTAAAAAAAAAAAAAGAAAAACAGTTTCCAGTAATTACTGTTTTTCTTTTGACATATTTAAGTTGTTCCTGTTATAATGTCCTCTGAAAATAATTCCTCAAGTTAGATGTGAAAATAGTAAATGTAAGATAAGATAGGACCTTATCAATCCCTCACCGGGGAAATTTAGTCGTTACAGCCAGCAAGTTACAAAAAGGAAGCACAGTGGCATAAAGAGGTCAAAATAAAAATATAAAAGTATACCAGAAAAAACATGACAAAGACATAAAAATGCACTAATACAAAGGAAAATGGTCTGGGAGTTTGAGGGTTCTGCAGAGTATCTTAGCTGTTCCTAGGACTGCGCTCTTCTGGACAGAGACAGATGTTGCTCCTGGAATCTGCTGAAGCCACTGTCCCAGTTTGTGGGTCACTGCCCCCAGTGCTCTGATTAACACTGGTACCACTGTTGCTTTTACTCCCCACATCTTCTCTAGCTCCTCTTTCAGCCCTTGGTATTTTTTGAGCTTCTTATGTTCCTTCTTCTTGATGTTGCTGTTGCTCTGGATCGCTACGTCTATCAGTACTGCCTTCTGCTGTTGTTTGTCAGCACAATGTCTGGTTGGTTAGCCACCACCATCTTGTCAGTCTGGATCTGAAGGTTCCACAGGATCTTGGCTTGGTCATTCTCCTCCACCTTAGGAGGTGTTTCTCATTTTGACCTTGGGGCTTCCAGCCCATACTCAGTACAGATGTTCCTGTACACTCTGCCTGCCACTTGGTTATGGTGTTCCATGCATGCGTTTATTGCCAGCATCTTATGCCCTGCTATTATGTGCTGAACTGTCTCAGGGACACCTTTCACAGCCTGTGCCTGGAGTCCTGTCTGGTGTGGTAGACCCCAGGTGGGAATCGAACCCGGGACCTTCTAGCTGTGAGGCAGTGTTGCCACTGTTCCTTCCTGTTCTTGTGCAGCCGAGATTAGTGCTTCTGTCCTATCTTTCAGTCCAGCCTTTTCAAGCCACTGGTAGGATTTCTTGATATCAGCCACTTCCTCTATCTGGCGGTGGTACATGCCGTGAAGGGGCTTGTCTTTCCATGATGTTCGGTTCTCTTCTGCATTATCAGGTTTCCATTGCCTGAGGTATTCACTTAGCAGCTCATCTTTGGGGGCCATCTTCCGGATGTATTGCTGGATCTTAGTTGTTTCATGTGAGGCACGTCCTCATCTTGATATCAGTGGCTTCTGTCTCCTCCTCCTTTGACCAGTTGATTATACCAGTGGGGTATCTGATGACTTTTTATTTATTTATATACATATACATATACACACACACACACACACACACACACACACACACACACCAGCTCTCCTGCCACTCGTGCTCTTTTATATAATATGATGCAGAGTTAGACCAGCTCCACTACATTATTGCCGGGGGCATATAAACACATCAACAATAGGAAATTTGAGGGTGCGATAGTAGGGACATAGAGACATGGGTCAGCAACTCCAGGACACGCGTGCAAATGCATTATTATACTTGGCCCACATGTCTCATAATGCATGCCTAATGTTGGACTGAGTTTAAGTTTGCTGTTTTATGTTCCAAAATGTAAATGTCTCCAGGAAATCAATGTCAGTCTATGTGATCTCCCTAAAAATTACGGAAACACGACTGTGTGTGTGTGCATGTGTGAAAGTGCATGCATGTGTGTCCTGAGGTGATGGTAACACAACTGTTTGTGTGTATGCATGTGTGGCAGTGTATTTTCAGATTAATAACAAAAATGAATATATATAAAAAACATATTCATGATGAGTTTATCATGTAGTATGGGCTGATGAAGACCGATGACCTTTTCCTCACAATATTATAATATAGAATCATTTTATCTTGAGAAACAGTGAAACTTCTAAAAAAGCAACTTCAGGTTTGAAATCCTGAAATTGATATTATCTTCAAATTCTCTTTTTCGTATAAGTTTTTCACTTTTTCATGTTTTTGCCTCTCCAGTCGTAAGAGGCTGACCGATTGGGACACAGACATCACTCCTCTGGTTGGAGAGGAGCTTTTAGTCGAGGTTCTGGATGATATTCCCCTCACCATGCACAACTTTGTAAGTAGTTGTCAAACACACATTCCCTGTTTACATGTTTATAGCTTCTCTTAAGTACCTTACATTTACAGAATACCAGCCTATCAAGAACTACCTTATATTGTATCTCATCTCTTCAGGTACGGAAAACTTTCTTCAAGCTGGCTTACTGTGATTTTTGCCACAAGTTTCTTTTTAACGGCTTCAGATGTCAGACATGCGGCTACAAATTTCACCAGCACTGCAGTAGCAAAGTCCCAACTGTGTGTCTGGACATGGACACAGTGAGCAAACGGTGAGTTGGATAAGAAATGTTCAGTATCGTACAATGATTCTGATCAGTTTATAAGTGAGTGTAGGCACTTGGTGCCCTTATACAAGATAAGGGCACCAAGTGCCTTTCTGGTCATATGATGTCAACAAAGGTCAGAGAAATTTTCCAACTCATCACTGTTTGTTTAGCATAGCTGCTACCCCTAGCATGGGTAGGAGTGGGAGTGGAAAGCTGAATGTGGGTTAGGATTAGGGTTAGACATTTGACTAACATTTTTTAACACAGTCAAAAACAGGAGTACCAGATAAAAAGAGCGAAGGCAAGACCATGCATTCATTGCAGAAAGACACAAACATTCCCAGCATTGTTGCTGCTGCAGGTTTTACAATGAAGAGAATGGCAAGGATCCACAGATTATAATGTTAGTTTATAAATGTGTTACTAGTCAATAATTATCACATCAGCCCATCTTTTTTATTGCTATAGAGTTTTGTGTCCGTGTTTTTTGCCTGTGTTATTATGAAGTTGTGATTAGTGTGGTTTCCAGTGTTAATTATGTGTCAAAATCACTTAAGTCATTGAAAGAAAGGTTGTTGATAAATATATTTTCTTTTGTTCAGATTTTATGAAAGAAATCAACTCCAATCACTTAATTGCTCTGTTGGTGTGCCCATCACATTGTGTTTTCTGTTTCGCTTCATGGCTGGCCTTCATCTTTGGGTTTAGGAGCACAGGTTAAAAAAGCATTACTAGAGCCTCCTAACTTGATGTACTTTAATGAGTGCTCCTTTGTCTGACACCTTGTTTCATTATTTCTCTTCGGTCTTCAGTCATCCCTTTTCTTCTATTTTGTCCAGGTGTGATTCCAATACCTGCGCAGATGAGTACCCACGGATATTGTTGCCAGAGAAATCCCCATCCCAGAGCAACTTAGCCTTAACCCCAGAGCCTGCTGGGTAAGTTCCCATACTAAACAAAGCATATTCTAATTAAAGGTCCAGTGTGTTGGATTTAGTGGCATCTAGGAGTGAAGTTGCAACTTGTAACTGACTGAATACCCCTCGCCTCACATTCCCCTGTTACGAATTCCTTCTAAGGTAACAAAACACAACAGATCATATTTTCAGGTGATTATACACAAATGAAAATAGAATTTGGAATATTATATTCCATGTCTTCTCTGGTGCGGATTAGTTAGAATTGGTGAACTTGGTTCGTTTTCCCCTTGACTTGGTTTCTTTTGTCACAGAGAAAAATCCAAGCAAGCCGAAATGCAGCACAACAAGCAAAATAGTACCGTTCACTTGATCCATTGAAAGAAAGTCCTGAAGCAGGTCCACTGGCCAAATGAGCTAGTCCAGGTCCGACCTCGGTTCATTCTCTAGCTAGTTGCTAGCAACTGGTAAATATGCTCATTCTCATTCCACTATGCAGAGCACACCTGGTTATGAGAGCCATTTTGTTCAAACTTGCAAAGTACACCTAGTTGTTGGATTGGATCAATGTTGGAACATGTCCCACCACAAACAAACTGCTTCAGTGTTAATTTGGAAGTGGACTGAGACCATCACCTCCAAAAGGTTTGCGGTTGTTTTTTCTGCACCGGAGTTTGACTACTGTATTCAAACCTGCCCAAACAAATTGCACAAAGGGGGAAAAATAACCGGCATTCGATTTAATCGGCCTGAAAAGTGCAGGTGGGAAAATGCCCTTAAGCAATGAAAGTGACATTCAAATATGTATTATTTTTGATGATTGTACTTGATCGCTCAGGATGGACCTCCTGTCCCCGACCTCGGCCTTTCGCTTCCCCATGCCAGGTGGAGATGGCCAGTCTCTACAGAGGCATCGCTCCACCTCCACTCCCAATGTTCATATGGTCAGCACAGTGGGCCCTGCTGGTGCCAGCATTATAGAGGTCAGTGTTAGCTGCTTTATTGGTTGCTACTGTTACAAGGATCCGATTGAACATAGTCATTTACTCTATACATAACAACTGAACTGGTGAACAGTGTTATCCATTGCCTGTAAAGCCATAATCACACTTGGTGGGGGAAAAAAGAAATCCCAGAAAACGAACTGGCTGTGGTGCCCCAGCAATGTTCAGCTTTAACAAGCATTTTGGTACAATTGTCAATACAACAGCACAAATCCCAACTTTGCTTCCAGTGGAAACACATAAGACTGTTTTCACACCCATCAAGTACTTGTTAAGTTATCAAATGTGAATTTATAATGTTGTGTTTCTGCTCATTTTTAGGAAGCACTTAAATTTAACAACACAATGGGTAAGTTTTAAATTTTTTTTCTTCAAAATTTTTGTTCATTTGTAATATTACATGTGGTATTATTCACTATTGAAAAACTCTCTCTGCTTTTTTCATTGTCCTGCAGGTCCGGAGCCCTCACCGAAGCCCTCCACCAGCCCACCGTCCTCTCTTGGCTCTCCGGGAAGGAGACCACCCAAGTCTCCTTCAGAGCACAAGGAGCGAAAGCCCTCCTCATCCGACGACAAAAAGAAAGTGGTATGTGGTCTTTGACCTCATTTTCCCATCATTGGTTGTCTTCAGACAGATGTTTAGAGGGCTAATATTGACGTGGTCCATTCGTAAATAGGATGGGCAAAAGTCCACGACAAAGGCATGTACTTATGGTGTGACTTATTAGATCAGAACATTGAATCCAAGTGTTGTTTCAGCACCGAGGGGGCTACAGAGACTCAAGTTACTACTGGGAAGTCCACTCTCGAGAAGTCAACATTCAGAAGAGAATAGGCGCGGGCTCCTTTGGAACTGTGTTCAAGGGCAAGTGGCATGGAGACGTGGCAATCAAGATCCTTAAAGTCACAGAGCCAACGCCTGAGCAGTTACAGGCCTTCAAAAATGAAATGCAGGTCTTGCGGTGAGAAATGCTGTTTGTGTTTTACATAAGTTGAAATCTATAAGTCTGTCTTTGAAAAATGGCACTAACAACTGCAGCTTTTTTTGGTCTAGCTTGGTCTAGCAAGGAGCTTGGTCTAGCTTGGTCTAGCTTTTACATTATAATAACTTGGTGGGCACCACGTTTACTTCAGCCAACCCCAGTTCATATTATCGCATGTCTTTTTATTAAACTCTCAATTATAATTATTCAGTATCTGTACCTTCATCTCTTCATCTGGTCATGGATGAAACAGTGGAATTTCTTACACTGTTACCATTTCTTATTTCTGCAGGAAGACCCGCCACGTCAACATCCTGCTGTTCATGGGCTACATGACTAAGCCAAACTTTGCTATCATCACCCAGTGGTGTGAAGGCAGCAGCCTGTACCGCCATCTGCACGTCACAGAAACCAAGTTTGACACTATGCGTCGCATTGATGTGGCCAGACAGACAGCACAGGGCATGGAGTAAGACTTGCTGCTTGATTCAATTTCACCATTATCACTTACCCTTTACTGACACCCTTTTCGAAGTCCTTGATATGAAGTATGAATTTGATGCAGCATTTTAAGCATTGTGATAGTTTGGTAAAGGTAATTTGTTTTATCAGATAGATCACGTTTACATTTCTTCAACTTTAAACTTTCCTAATGTACTTGAATCTGTTTAAATATTTAACTACCTCTCAGCTATGGTCTGAAATAGGATTGTATTCAACTCAGAATTTTGTCAGTCAAATAGAATTTGGCTGACATATAATGTCAGGAGGGCTACCATATTGATAAATTGGAATAATGATACAGGCAGCAGACATGCATATGCATATTCTCTTTAAATCAAGCACTTTTTAAAGTTTATTTCACTTCAAGCAATTAACAATGTGTAATAGGGCTAAAAACAAATATTCTAAATTTGAATAAATATACAAATTTTTTAAATAAATCCATATATTCAATTGGGAAATTACATGCCCAATTGGGGGGGGGCGAGGGTTACAAAACCAGAGTTTCATTCTCCAGTAAAAATCTGTTTGAGTACAGTATATTTAAGTCTCTTCGGTCATAACGTCCAGTGAAGATGATTCACAGTCACATGTGAAAACATTCCGGCTCGACGTTCTGTTTGCCCCCCACTGCTTGTCTGATGTCCGCCCTTTCTTTCACGTCTCTCCTGATTCTGTGAATTAAGAGTTCATATCAACCAAACCAGATTTGGGGTTGCAATATGGTTAAATCTCTGATTCACAGTAAAATTAACTAGTATCATGTTCTGATGAATGAAATTTATGGCAGCCATATTGACTCTATTACTCACCTACATGATGTACCCTTGAAACAGCATGCCTAAGTGTTGCATTACACTCATCTGATCGATTGTAGCAGTTTCATAGTGCAAACTATTTTGTGTCCACCAAAGTGATCCCATTGTCCACTCAGTCACCCAGACCTAATTAGGTTGCTACCTGGTATGCAAAGGTGTATTTTTAAACAACTGGACGTTATGCATTTTTGATTTTAGTCATGCCTGCATACCAGTTATGTGCACCCTTGCATATATTTCAAATTAGCCTTATAAACAGACTTATTGCCTACATTATGCTATATATTGGCTGTAGTTAATCTACTGAGATAATTGTAGAATGGCCATCTAGCTAAGTAGCTATGCAGCTTATCCATCTCAAGTGGCTTGTCGTTTAATGATAAGCGTTTAGAGTTTGCATTCAACTTTGTTAGTGTTGCCTTTCAAAAGTTCTCGATGCCACCATATTTCAGATTTCTTCTGAGACATGGTTATAGCTTACCTAGTATTGCATATGTGTAAGTTTCTGTGTGTCTTATCTTGTTGTAGTAATCAACAAAAAAAACAGATTGCTTGGCTTGAAGAATCCGATTGATGATTTAACTAATCAACTTTCAGGGGGCAGCCGTAGTCTGAAAAGTGATGCATAGGATTGATAGTGCAGATATAATGCAGGAGGCACTCCTGTAGTAATATAAAAGTATAATTAGTGATCTTCCTTTTTGCTTACACAAATTAAATCATTGATTTGGATTTTTTTTCTCTCACTCTCTCTCTTTTTCAGTTATCTTCATGCAAAGAACATAATTCATCGAGATCTGAAATCAAACAGTATCCTTGTATTGTCCAGTGGTAGCTTTTAGCTATGAAGGTATGTTGATTTTTGTGCTGCTGCTGTAGACTGTTAACCACAATAGCAAAATTAAATGACATGGTCTATAGCAAGCAAGTAATTAACCACAAATAACCTTTTTCTAGGCAGACATGTATAGTCAAAGTATTAGGACAATAATACTAACACCATGAATATGTACACCAGTTGTCTGTTGTAATATTTCCCGAGCTTTGCTGCTAGACATTTTTCTCCATGAGGGCTGGACTGTTAAGATTGGTGACTTTGGCTTGGCTACAGTCAAGTCTCGGTGGAGTGGCTCTCAGCAGGTTGAGCAGCCCAGTGGATCCATTCTCTGGATGGTAAGCCTCTCTTTTAATGTATATTATGTATATTTTGCCAGGATTGTATGACTCACTGCCTTCATATTCGGAAAGGTAGTGTTCCCCGTTTTCCTGTTTTAGCCCTACTTGCCACTTATGTTTTGATAAATATTCAACTTCTCTTTGATTTGGACTGAGCAACCTCAGCGTTAGTAAGGCTGCTTTTTGTATTATTCTGTGATTCTCGCATATCTTCATTTGATTTTATTGTCCACCCTCAATTTGACCCATTTTGCACCTGTTTCGGGAATTGCCGCAGTAAAAATTGTAGCTAGTACAAACAAAGAGACTGCACAAAATGACAAACAGTGGTCTGCATTTTGTTTACTGGAGTAGTTGTGCAGTTCTTTTCATCAGTTCTGGCAAACACTCCTCGTTTGTGTTAAGCCAAGTTTTGTCAATGTCAAATATTTGATCAAAATTTTACTTTTTATCTTATTTTAATTTTTTGAGCTGTTTTTTGAGCTGCATCTTAATATAATTACCACATTAATGGGAATCTAATCTAAATCTAATGATAGCTAGTTCATATCACAAGAAATTACATTTATAAGAATGCTGAACAGGCCCAGTTGATTCAGATTTTAATGTCAAGATGGCAAGAGGAAAAGTAAATACGTGACTGTGAAACAGCATTCATTGTTGGCACAAGCTTCAGTTAGAACACCTGCTGAACTGGCTAGTCTTTCAGTAGGAACAGTCACTAAAGTGGCATCTGCATTTAGATCAATGGGAAAACCAAATGAATGATGCTTAAACACTCCATAGAACTGAGTCCAGTGCCAATTCTCTGTGAATTTATCGCTACAATCAACACCTTTCACAAACACCTGGTCATTTGATGCATTGTAAATAGAAAAATGTAGGAATTGTAGGAATAGTTTGACATTTTTATATTTCATATTTATATAGTAAAGAGGAAGCTACTGCAAGGAAGCCACTGAGCTATCTTAGCAGCTAGCTTGGCTAACCTGACTATAAGCACCTCTAAAACTCATTAAATAAGACAACATGCTTTGTTTGTTTACTTTGCACAAAATCGAGTTGTGTCGGGTTGTGTGCTGGGTGGGCTCTTGGGTGAGTCTGAGATTATAGAAAAAATGTCTTGAGAATCAAGGCACTTAAGGCTAAGATTGAGAACAACAGCACTGACTAACAGTTGGCTAACAGCTGACTAACAGCACTGTTTGTAATGTACTGCTAATCTACTACTACTATTACTAGTATAGATACTGGTAGTACTACTACTAGAAGTACCACAATACTACTAATTACCAGTAGAGTTCTAGCGACTTGTAGAATCAGTGTCCAGGTGCATTGAAGCTGTTCTGGTGGCATGTGTTAGCCCAACACCTAACTAAGACTTTTAGTTTTTTTTCTCCTTTAATTTGTCACCCATCTGTGTGTGAAGTCTCTCAGAATAATATGATTGAACCTTCAAGTAGTTTCTCTCTGTATTGATGATCTTATTTGATTTTGGTGCCACTTACTGCATAAATCTTAATGTAAATACAGAAAATTCTAATATTGTATGTCTTTTCAATGCGTATAGGATACATTTCATATTCATACCTGCAGGTGGTTTATGAAAACAAGTGCTTTATGATGGCATAGATGTATTTGTTATATTGAAGACACAGCGGCCTAATTCACAGCTTAATTGGGCATAACCAATAATATTTCATCTATTATGACGTTTTTGAAGGTCATTACACAAATTAAGTGGCTGCTTTTGTTCTTATTTTTCTGAAGGCTCCTGAGGTGATCCGAATGCAGGACAGCAACCCATATACATTCCAGTCTGATGTATACGGCTATGGAGTAGTGCTGTTTGAGCTGATGTCAGGGACCCTGCCTTACTCCAATATCAACAACAGAGATCAGGTAACATGACATTACTCAACTTAGTGTTTATAGAACACCGACACAGTCTAAAGCAGAGTATCTGATTAATCCAATTCATCTTCACCAAAAATGAAAAGTGTCTTTACTTTTACCCTCTCTAACCTGTTCTGAACACAGTTTAGTCACAATCATGAGGAACAGCTAGCTATCTAATATTACATAGTATCACCCAATACCATTTACTGTACACTACTGTGTTTGGGTTTTTGGTGTTAGTATGTTTAGGTTGCATGTTTACTTCTAACAAACTGCAACGCATACTAAATGTCTATAGCCACAAGTTGCTATAGGTGTTTCATTAATGTTGTAGTTTACCACAAGACTGTGAGCAGCTGATTTGAGGAATGAAAAAAGAAGTGACACATAGGTGGCACAAGAGCAGAAATCTCACCCAACACTATTGGGACTTGTGTTTACTGTGATACTAAAAGGTGCGCACGTTAAAGCTAAATCGTGCACTCGATTTTTTTTTTAACTCATTCATTTATACAGACAGGCGGCAACACATCCCGTGTCTCAGGGCAAGAGCAACAAGAATGTCATTCTGAGGTGAAAATAAAAGTTGATTAGCTGAGTTATTTTCTTCATTGTATTGTGTGTGACTGTGAACATCTGAAGTGGTCATTACGGAGAGCCGTATGCACAGACAAGTCAAAGCGTGGGAAATAACTGTATCGAGCGCATGTTTGAGTATCTCGTGCGCTCGATTTAGTATTTCATGTGCATGTTTTAGTATCTTGTGCGCTTGATATAGTTTTTTTTTTTTTCTTCGTGACACTTTAGGGACTCCGTATTTAACTGATACAGTAACACACTGTCATTCATCTGTCTGCTCAGACAAAAGCCTCTGACTTAAGATCACTTCAGGAATGATTAATGTGTGTTTCAGTCCATTCAGTGCATCTAGCATTTCTTTCAGCTCAGACAGTGACAGGGTCATTGCGTCACTGCGTTGGCAATTTAACGGCTGGCTAGTCCTTGTAGGTAGGAGAGGAAACAGCAGAACGGTTAACCTGTGTCTTTTTTCTGTAGGTAAAGTGAGACTGCTGGCTACTCAAACCGCTGATTTTTTTTTGAGGATCCAAATGTGTTCAGTGAACATGAACAGTCTGTTACTCATCCAGCAAGTTATAAAACATTCTGTAGGGTAATTACAAATGTTATACTTCCTTAGCAACTTCATGTTTTTGTTTTTTTTTTTATCCTTTATTTAACCAGGTAAAAGCCTCATTGAGATTAAAATCTCTTTTCCAAGAGTGACCTGGCAGCCCAACAACATTATCACTAAAAAACAAATACATAAAACAACTTTTAAACACAAGGGTACAGGTCAATAATGATAATCAAATAATAATAATGACAGCAATTAGAGGGGGTAAATAAAATAGAAGCAGAAGAGTTCAAAAACAGTTACATTGATCAAGGGAGTTTTCCTCTCGATCCCTCATTATGGCCTTGAATTCCCTCAGAGAGAGATTAGCTCTGACAATTTCAGATCAGTCTGTAGATTATTCCAAGAGGAGGGAGCAGCATAGTTAAAAGCTTTTTTCCCAAGTTCTGTTCTAACTCTGGGAACCACCATCTGTAGAATGGACTGAGATCGAAGTGTCACAGTGAAAAGGCGAGGTGGAGCGGAGCATGTCGATTCTTATATCCTCCTATATTCCCCTGTGTTCTAGTGGGAAATCAGGATTTGGATTCAAGCCAAGTCTTATATACAAGCGTGATTTGCAAGTTGTGATTGGATTTTGGCAGTATTTCTTTGTTCTCAGTCCTGATTTGTTTTTGGGTTTTTTTTGATCAGGCTTTAGTTTTTACCCATGGACCTTTGTTCAGGCTTTTGGTTTCACATGCAGGCCTGTCTTTTTTCATCCACATAGTGAGGTCTCAACATAGGGCTGCTGTCCCTCCAGCTTGGTTGTACGTTCTGCATTTCAGATTTTGAGACTTTTGCACAAGGGGGAAAGTCAATGGGAGGACCATTACAATCATTTTCATTATTGATCAATACAGGGTTTTCTCTGTCAATCTAACTAAAAGGCTGTACACAAAACCACTGTGGCTTTTATCAGCACCCATTTTGATGCACTTACCAAGCTTACCATACTGAGTGTGTGCATGTTACGTGCAGCACTCGAGTGTGGAGCCCACAGGGAAATGACACATTCACAGTTTCTGCAAGATCAAGTTAACTGATGAATTGTCGTTATTTGAGACAAACAAATATACGTTGGGTAACAGGGTTCCCTAAGCAGTATGGAATTTGATTTTAGTAATTTCCAGGTCGGGATAAATATGTAAAAATAAAAAGATTATGAAAAAATATTTGTATTTTGTTCTACAATCTATTGTTTTCTAAAATATGAAATTCAGAATTTGTAAGTGAATCTCTAAGAGTGTTATCATGGTGTTTTGTGCAGGTAGTGTAGACAAAATGTTGACCACTGTGTGAGAGAGTGGGGGCTAGAGTGATCCTGATGTAGTCGAAAGCAAGGCAAGGAGTATGCTGTACGACTGAATGCACACTGCTACACAGAGCTGCCCCACACCTTTACATCACAGCCTGCAAAACAGCTCCAGGGTTAGAAATGTACTTTTTTGTCCACCTGCTGATAATGTTGTTGTGATAACAATAGTATAACTATGCTCAATAACAAAACAATACTTGAAATTGAAACAATACTAATTCGATACTTGATAGCTAAAAGATCAGAAACCATCGTCTCATCTTTGGGGCACTTTTTTGCCCAATTGACGGATGGTGGAAATGGAAAACTGACTTGTGGTTCCTTGATAGTTTCACTGGAACTCTGTAATTAGAATAAAAGGTCTGATGAGAAACAGGGACATACAATGTGATGTTGCCAAACCATGAGACCCACAGAGTGGACAAAATACATTTAAAATGAGATCTTAACTAATTCATTTTAATTTCATACATATCAGGGCAGATTGCTAATATATGTAGTTAAATGTCATATGTGGTATCACAAACCTGCCCTGCACAATGCCCATGTATTATTCAATGAGCAGAAGCATTGCTTCTCTGTCTCTCTTGTCTAAGCTGAGGCTCATGCCATATCAACAGGGACAAATGCAGAGGTGCATGTCCCCTACTGTAGACTGTACCGATTTGGCTACCGTGCTAGTACTGCCATTTAGTGGAGATTCAGACTAATTATACATTTCATCCTCTTGACTGCTTACACCGGTGACATATTTAACCTATAATAAGAATGTTGGAGAATTCTAATACAGCCAACTCCTCTTTTAGCTTGGAGTGTATAACTGCATGCAAAAAATAATGAAACATGATCTGCAGTATTCAAGGAATAGGCTATTTCTTAAGCTTAAATATGTAAGCCCTTCCAACAGTATGCTAATTTTCTGCCATTGGGCTGTCTTCAGGCTGGTTAGTACCAGTACTATCTTTTTACCTATGTTTTTATGTGGCATTTGATGATTTGTGGTCTTTTATGGCTTCCAGTTTTAGGTTTTTAAACCTAATAATGAAAGTTCTCTTTAATGTTAGTTCTCTTATTGGCATCTGTAGCATGTTGACGACATACTGAACAGAACATTGTCTGGCTTGTCTCCTCGTAAACTAACTAATCATGGGACTCGCCACTGTCAGTTTTTTTCCACTTCTCTTACATTTTATGACCTTTGCGTCTTTAGGCTGTGTCTCTTTCTGGGAAGTCTTCTCTGCAGACATCCTAACTGCTGCGGTGTACCCGCACACTGTTTTTCTATGTCTCCTTGTTAAAGTATCCAAGTGAAACAAGCAGGCTAGCAATTCAATATGTGCTGTGTTGTAATGCCTCAACTCACTCTGTTAGGCTACTTTTGTTTACCTGCCACTCTGGCTGGCAAATTCACCCACCACAGCACCCCTGTTTGGCGAGTGACGGGTGCTGATTCCTAACCCTGTAGCTCAAATATCAAATATAATCTGAAAAGGGTACTGACAAGTAAAATATGGCAGAACCCCTTGGTAATGAAGTTGGGTTAAGTTACAGAAGTAAAGGAGGACTGGATATTCAGTATCCTTCTCTTTGAGTGCTGGTACTTGACAGATCACTTTTAGAAAGCAGATATTCACTGCGTTGTAGTTAGTTTTTAAGTTGGACATTCTCTCCAGATCCAGCAGCACCTTTCTACTCAGTTTCACCCAGTGATGGCAGTAAGTAGTTGGACATAGCTCTTTTCCTTTATTAATCTCATTTTGTTCCCTTTTGTCCTTTTCTGTTGGTAAGAAAAAAGTGAAATCATGTTCTTAGGTTTTTTTTCTCACCACTGAAGCACACAGCACCTTAAATTGTGTATGCCATGTGCCTTGTGCACTTTCTATAGCCTTGGCCTTTGTCTCAAAAAAGAAATCCAGGTAAAACACTACAATATGGAGATTATATTCTTAATTAAGGGATTACTTGATTTATGTACAAGATCTAAGAAAAGTGTTGAAAAAATACTTAAAATCTCAACTTCCAAAATTTTGTCATCAAATTGTTTTGTCTGATCAACAGTGAAATCAAACTAAAGCATTCCTGCTTTTACCCCAACTTAAATTGGTTACTGGAACTCTTCCCCTACATGAATAGCACTGACAGATTTCTGTAACTGTGTCCTCCTTGTTTTCTCTCTCAGATAATCTTTATGGTTGGACGTGGTTACCTGTCTCCAGACCTCAGTAAGCTGTATAGTACCTCACCTAAGTCGATGAAAAGGCTTATCATTGACTGCCTGAAGTTCAAACGTGATGAGAGGCCCCTATTTCCACAGGTAAGGAGCATATAGGTTACACATAGGCCAAAAGGTATATGAACAATGCGCTTTAATCTCATATTGACAGTCGCCTTTACGTTTGGTTTTCCTTCATCAGATCCTGGTAGCCATTGAGCAGGTTCAAGATCTGCTGCCAAAAATTGAGCGGAGTCGCTCGGAGCCATCGCTCCATCGGGCCGTCCATGCTGAGGACCTGAACCCCCTCCTGTTCCACACCACCAGGCTGATGCCGCTTTAAGCTCCACACAGCACTGGGCAGAGAGGCCATCACCTTGTCCAGAACCACAGCATTCTTGTGCCTCAGAGAGGCTACAGGCTGACAGTCCTGACGGACACTGACCCCCAGCTCACTCCCTGGTCCTGCAGAGCCTTGGAGCTTTAGCATTCAGCGCAAAAATCTGTATCTGTAGAAATAACCTTGACACATTGTTTAGTCTGATAGGGAATCCTCTCATCCGTTAAACAAATGACAAAATCTACTCATTAGGTGACATAATGTCTACGGTATCTAGAAGTATGTTAAAACGCCTCTGGTCAGTCACTTGAGAAAAGTCATCAAACTGGTTGACTAGCATTAGATACTCTGACCTATTAGGAGGTTTCTTCAGTTGTTTTGAGGAAAAGTAAAAATAGACTTGTTTGCACATACAAAATTGTGTTGCCCATTTTTAATAGTAAAGTAGTGTATTCAGACATTTTTAGGAGTACTGTGATCATAGCCCAAATTTTAAATCAGTTCATCAGCCGTAATGCTGGAGCTGCAGGTTCAAGTCTCTTGATCAGCTTCCATACTTGCTCAGTGTCATGAGCTCATTTCAGTCTAATATAAATGTAAATGGGATCTGAGATGTGAATGTAGTGATTTGAAAGCAAACTGAGTGCCTGTTTGAGAGTGTCTTGTAAAAGATACATTTTGTCTCGATGGAAAGTCATGCAACATATTTAACTACAATTGACACCCAACATGAGAAGGCGGAGGAGGTGAAAGCTCAAACTATTAGAGGTTGAGAATAGATAAGCAAACCTCAGAACTGAACTATGCAAAAAGGTTCACTGAAAAATGAAAGTGAATATTAGTAACTTTGTTGAAGATGTGTGGATCTTTGCAAATCAATATGACCTCCAACAAAAGGGTTAACGACTCAGAATAATTTATCTTATTTGGGTAGACATCCTCAAGGAGGCACGCAGTTGTCTTTAAAATCACAACGTTCATCTTGGACCCAAGTTTTCATTGTTGCAATAGACTAAAAAAGTTCAACTAAAGCGCATTGCACACGTGGAAGATGGACAGCTCAACTAACAGGGCTGGGCAAAATTGGCTGTAGATCCAGATAAAAATACATTTCTATTGCCGCACTTGTGTCTGTCGGGTAGAGACAGAGTTCGTCTGTTCAGTCTTAAAACCTTACTGTTTGGAAACAGTATAACAATAGGGCAAGTTCAACTGGTTTTAGTCATGAAAAGCTAACAAAGGAAATCATGCTGCAAGTCAGGCTCAAAGCTGTGATAGGCAGTTTATTTTTGGTGTCATTGGGTAAAAATACCATAATAATCTTTTCGCATGTTGTAATTCAAGTCGTGTGAGAGAAAACTAGACGTTTTCTTTAAGAAGATGAGTTGCAGTGAGAGGGACCAGGGTGTTGGCGAGGCCACGTTGTGGAGATCAGGCCCTACAAGGCATGAGCTTTCACGTGGCAAACGACTCGCCGCTGCCATTCTAACGTGTGGGGTTGGTGGGAGTGGCTTAGCAAAGTAATGCAAGGCAGAAGGCTTTACATTGTGTGTGTTCAGTTGTCTAGTGCTGCTTTAAGACGCTGTCAATTCCTGAAAGAAATTAATTTCATGCTTATAATGTTATTTACCTTACTTCACTGGGATTTATTGTAGTTTCTTGTAAGAAGTTCAGATTGAACAGAAAGGTTTGTCCAATGATTTAATGTCACGTTTTCTCAAGCTTTTAATTTTAATCGGTTCAAAGAAAACCCGTTAAAAGATGAGTTTAATCATCACAGGGCATGAACACCCAGAATATTAACATTTTGATGCAGATAAAATAATGTAGAAGGATAGTTGAGGTTAAGGCTCTCAATGGACAGATTAGTGTGGCTCAATTCTACAACTATGTTAATGGCAACATTTCATTATTGTGTGAGAGCCACTCAGTTTATTGGTCTGCCCCTAATACACCGGTGACAAACACACGTCTATGTGCTCATGCAAAGCTCTCAGCAGAGCACACTGTCACATTCAAAGAATTCTCAAAGAACATGGAACCTCCCAAGGCTTTTTATTCCACTGACTCCTAGTTCTATCAGAATGTCAACACACTCCAGATGGCAGGGTTTCAGATAAGATTTACAAATGTTTTCTTATACTCAGTCATTTTTAGCCTCATGAGGAATTGACATACCTTGATGAGTTGCAGTCTTTATGTTAATAGTTAGTTGTATTGCTGCTACATATAGTGAGTTTTTTTTTTCTACAACTCAGAGGTGAGACACATTGGGACTGGAGTTTACTGACATGGCACACAGCTTCAACAGGTCTTAAAAATGTATTCTTATTGCTCTCAAGCTGCATCACGGATTAGCCACTGGTCGAGATTTCACAGATACATGCCCACACATACACTTCAACTATGATTGTAGCTGTTGATGATGCATGAACACTGTGAGTAACTTAGTTAGTTAACTTAATTAGTCACTCTCACAATAATTCATTGTTGGAGGTAATTAATGTTCTTAGGGTTCAGTGTGCTTCAGATGAACTAGGCTGGAAGACATTTGTCAGACCAAGTCCAAATAAGCGTTTTCCTGCTCCAAATGGCCACACCCCAAGGCAGGATGGAAAGCTGCCGTAATAGCCACCAGTCTTTCTCCAAGAATTCTGTCTTCAAATCATGTAGCCTCGACACAACGCGTCATTAATCAGGATGGTGGCACACCTTTTAGAACAGTCTCTCCTGGAAGGCATTCACACTGTCGCTCTCCATTAATAGTGATTGTGTAAAGAGTGAAATACAGAGCTTGAAAAGTTCAAATACTGCTTATTTTAAATTAGGTATGAACAATGAATTTTTCCCATGTGGCCAGAGTTTCTTGGCCAAGCCAGGCTGTGTGTACACTGCCGTGCATCCATGCTCTGTTCTCAGGAGAGGATGTGATCTCTGGATTTGGCCTCGAACTACATGCTGTTGTCTCATGACTAATGTGGCTCAGTGACACTTCCATTAGTTTTCTGAAGCACTCTGCACCAATGTGAAATCATCAAAAGTGTACATGGCAGAAGGAATTTGCATGAGTGTCCTTTACTTGAATCATGCCCGGAGTTGCTTTTCCTCTCTGTGTCCTGTACGATCGGTGACACTAGTGAAAAACACCAGATTTCTGAAAGCTTGTCTTTCATTGGCCCCTTTACTACCATTGTAAAGGATTTTGGTTGGGTTCAAGCCCATTGTTTATCACAAAAGCAGATGCCTGCTCTGTGTTCTTACATTTGTTTTCTTTAGAAATTGATGTGTCTGTAGATTTCAGATTTTTTGAAATTTATAAGCCATAATTCTTCAGTCATGTAGTTTTAAACCACACAGTTGATAACATTTAACAAGAAAACATTTGAAACTCATTAGATAGATATTGATATAGTTTTTGCTGACAGTTGTTAAAAAGTGGTCAAAATATCCCAGAAGAGAATCTCAGCTTCAGGTTTAGTAATAATCAAAGATAGATTTGGATTATTTCACATCTAACCTGATATAATACTGTTCATGCCATGTACTGTACAGTACCTTCAGTTACTGATTACTGTAATCATTCTTACTCTTCACACAGTGAAGCGATCCCCTCCTCATGAGACCACGCTGTAAAAGATGGGGGACAAAATCCAGAGACCTAGTTTAAACTAAAAATTAGGCTTGATCTTAACTTTCAAAGTCACATTCCTTCCCTCTGTTTCCATGGACAGTTTTCCTTGCTGAGCCCTGCTTAAGTGGTAGTTTGTGATATTTGCATGTAGGTTAGTTTCCAGGAAGGCAAAAACAACTGGATACAAACCTACACACACCTGCTACAGTGACTTACTTTGTAGTTGCACTAAGAAGAAGAATGTCACAGGCAGTATGGAGAGGAGGATTGATACAAACTACCAGAGTCTCATATGGCGTGTGAGAACTGAAGAAAATAAAACTATCCTTAGAGTCACAGGTGTCCTCATAACTCTACCAGTGCTGTTCAAACAAGTAATTGTAGGCTAATGCACAGCAAAAAGTGCTCCTGATTGAAGGAAGAGCAACACTCCGCTTCACATGGTCTCGACTCTTCAGGTGTCTGAGCAGAGCTCTTTATCAGATGTTTTATCTTCTTGATTTTTAACATTTCCACAGCACTCTTATGTGTGACCACTCTTTTCCTCAATTGATAGTGACCGAGGTAACTATTCCATTTTATTCTTAGGAATTACTTAACAGAGGTCATTGCTTTCTGGAATAATTGGTGATCTTGAAAGTATTACCTTCATGAGTCATGTGGGTTTAGTGTCACACTCGTGTTAATGGACTAGCAGCAGCTGTGAGGGTGGTGTTTCAGGTGGTGTTTGGTGTTCTGTGAACTGGCCTTGCTTCTCTGTATATTGTATGTGATGTGACTGAGCATTAAGTGGAACAGATCTTACCATCTGTGTCAATCAGTAATGATTGACAGCAGATCAGACATTTAAACCTTGATATTTTAATGTTGTAATAATAGGGGCTGGGTACCCTAAGTGTTCTTACTCATTACAGTTCTATCAGTGGATGGTGTTCACAGGGAAATTGGTTTTACCAGCAGGGCTTGGGGTGGGGACTTGTGAACCAGGGTTGGGAAGGACTTTGTTTCAGTTTTTCTCTTATTTATTGACGTTTTTGCAGATGTTCTCATCTGTAACCACGGCTCTTTGAGATGGATTAAATGTTTACAGAGAGAGAAAACTCTTTGCAACATTCACATCATCACAGGACACTTTCTCTCTAACAAGAATGTGCTTTAGGCATGGTACTGTCTGCTCCTTCAAATCACTTTTCTTCTGATACCGTCTCCTGCAGGGGCATTTGTTATAGTTTTTAATCTTGAGCGCAAACTTGGTATCAAACTTTTTACCAGATTTTAGTTCATAGATTTTCACTACGATGGTATCTGTTAATGGCAACACTTCAAAATACTGTAAAAGTAAGTTATATGGTGGGCGGCATGTTAAACTTGAGCGTGTCCCGTGATAAATACAGTCTGTAAGTAATTTGAATGGCCTGCTGAATTAAACAAAACCTATCTGTTGTAAATGAGCTGCTTTTCATGGTCTTTCAGCAATAGCATGGACAGAAAGTCTTTTGAATTTCCATAATGTAAGATCAGGAGGGCTTTACAATAACGTAATGTTGCAGCAGGTTTCCCTTTATCTCCCTCTTCAGACAGGATATTCAATCATTTTGGCTCAGTTTTGTGTTACCATGGTGTCTCCCAAAGAGAACTGTGTTCATCTGTTATCTAAAGGAGGAAGGAGCAAGTGCCACACTTACTGGAAATCCTTTGTTAAAATGGACCTGAACGGCTTCATGACACATACAACAAGATGCTTTGCTGCCTGCACCGAGGGGGGAACCAGGCTTAACACAGCTGTTTGTTTCAGAGAAGAGGATGAGAGCTGTATCAGAGTAGGTTTTTATTTTATTTTTAATATTTTATTTTTATTGTCTTTTCATATCTCTAGGTGAATTGCAATACTTGTGTTTATAGTTTCTGAGGTGTCAGGGGTGTTCAGTTTGCAATAAATGGTATATTCTGCTGTGTACAGTTACATCTTTTTTATTACAAAAAATGTACTTGTTTCTATTTTTGTGTGATGGTTTCAAAAAGAACAAAATTATTTTAAAGTGTAAAGGAAATCTTAGTATTTTTTTAGGTTTTTTTTTGTCTTAAAATATTGATGCAGGACTTATTCTTTAAATAAATAAATTTCATCTGTGTTACTTGCTCCTCTGCCTCCCTTCATTAGAGTTTTTGTGAGACAAGGAAATGTTTACATGTGTCAGTTTCTAGACAGAATTTCTAATTATCCTTAAACATTGGATGTCTCAAATATTTAAATTGAGGGTCACTGCCTCTCAAATGAGATTTACAGGAACAGAAGTGTCAGACAATTTTTAGAGGAACCAGCTGATGGTTAAAGATCAAAAGAGGAAGTGGTTACAGGCATGGCTCCACCACAGATCAGTGAACTGCAAGCTCGATACAGGAAATGCTGATCATCTGACAACATGAAGACAGTCAAAATGGAGGACATGGTGCAGTCTTGACACTGTAAGCAGTACTTTATTAGTTTAATGCAGGTTTTCCAGAAGTTGTTAAGTTTGAAAAGTTTGTGGAAGACTTACAGCGGATGTGTTATATTTTACAACAGATGCTTCTTAGTCTGATTTCCATCAAAAGTTGTAGAAGTGGAGATAAATGTGGCAACAAGCAAGTCACACAGTAAACAAAATGGCTTTCATTTTACACAGCGTGGAATGAAACAGCATTTTACATCACTTGATCACTCGCAGTTATGGGTGGCCAGAGATGTCTGAAACGTCTTTCATGCCAATGAGTAAGTTTGTTCTGTGTCAGCTTCAAAAATCTCTTATGATTATGGTCAAACAAAGCTTATTAAAATCTGAAAGGAGCTTTTCCAGAAACATCTGATGCCTCTTCAGGCTTCTGCAAAGACAACTGTACAACAATATTAACTCAAAGCTACATATTGAAGATGTTTCAGAGAATGTTGTCTATAATTTGTAGCCCAGTCCAGATCTACTGATGTGGCAGAAGAGCGTCATGGCAAAACACATTCCCAAAACCTGTCAAGAAACAACATTTAAAAAAGTTAGATTGAAGAACGCCACAGATAAACTTGCTCCTGGTGTTTGTCGCAGAAAAGAGCATGGAAACATCTTCATAAATGTGACCATATGGAAAAGCCTCAAGGGGGAATTTGTTGAATTTGAACTGATTTGGGGAGAGTATTAAAGCTGCATTAAATTATTTTTTGGCCACTTGAAGACACAACAAGCTGAAAACAGCATTTTCAATTGATTTGTGAGTTAATGAATGACAGACTGATTTCAGAGACAGCTTCTGTCACTGTTCAAAGCTGCTCAGGCAAACGTGTCAACAAACAGCTGCCTCATCTGGAGTCACATTTTAGCTCTGGATCTCCAACTCCTTAGGGAATATGTCCAGGTCTTTAGCAGCTAAATACTCCACTGTGTTCACCAGCTAGCTGCTGCTTTTGCCAGTTGGTTGTTAACAATTGTCCACTGTGTGGAGCTGGGCAGGTAGCATACAGTCACTCATTTTCTTTGATAACTTGAATTAACAGGCCTCCATTTCCTCAGGTTCATTTTGCAATACCCCTGCAGCACAGTTTACGTGTTTAGAGTTGTGTGGAGAAGTTAACAAAGAATGTTTTCCTTGCAGTTTGGTGGCGACTTTCAATGATTATGTTAATATGGTGAATTGAATGACCATCAGTTTACCTCAACAATGCAGAGGACAATGACAGAAATCCCAGTGGTTAGGAAATTCTCCTCAAACAAGGTCTTCAATGTTAACAAACAGCCCTGCAAACAAAGAGCATAAAAGTTGAAATGAACTGCGACCAGCAGTCAAATGCAATAATAAGGCACCTACAGCATCTGGCATTTCAAAAACATGTGACCCTGACCTTCACAGTATGTCAAAAAACAAGCCTGAATCCAAGCTGTTCACAGGGGCCACACTGTGTCTACCTTTTTTCTGTAATCGGGATTCGGGGTGTCACAATTTTCCAAGCAGCAAGATTGAGGCACTTTGTCTCCCCAGTCTGTCACATTATTGACTCCACAGCAATCGAACTGAAACAAATCAGTCAGAGAACAGACTGAGATCACTTAGCTCTCAGTATTTTTCAGCACACGTTCACATCCATAGTCACTGATGTGATGACAGTCTGTGAGCTGTCAGATGTCTCTGCTCTGATTCACTTACCTGACCTTGAACCAGATCCCAGTCACTCATCACATTCGTTGAATTTCCAGACTTTCCTCTTGCCTTTTCCAAGCCTTTAATGAGATCATCTTTCACCCATTGAGCAATCTAAATAGTGATAGTGAGAAATAGTTAAAATTGCAGATCATACATATTGTGTATGCTTCCTTTATGTGTGAGAACAAATGATGTGACCCTACCGCTCCCTCATACACGAGTAGCAAGCATGCTGCAGTCAGCTCCACTAGCATCAGCAAGAACAGTATCAAGAAGAACTGTCAACAGAGTACATTTCACATCAGTATTTTACTTTTCACTTTTTGAAATGCATTCACATTATATGACAGCACTGCGTAATATTTACAGAAATTAAATTCCGGCTCGTGTCAACTTGGATCTTACTCTTAGTTTTGTCCAACTTTCTTATCAATAATAATAACATTATACTCACTAAATTCATTCCTGAGACCTACAAACACAACAACCACTCAAAATACTGAAGGGCCAGTGGGGCAAGAAACACAAGCAATCAGATGATCACACAGATGGATTTGGAAGAGAAAACAAAATAATTTCCCAAATGGTCTTGAGTTTGCAGAGCAACTTCCTTCTTTGACTTTGCGCTCTTGCTGTAGTTGTGCACACACACTTTGCTAACAGCTGCATACACTGTTGGTTTGTTTGCCACCTGTTGATCTTCTGTTTATTTCCCTATGTATTGTTGCAATAATTTGAAGAAATCTCAACTGGCCTTTAGTTAATTCATTATTTTATTAGTGATAGAAAATATGTAAAGCAGATTCAAAACAGAAGCATGATGCAGTGAGCTCCAAATGTTTCTTTCACTTTGAATTCACTTGGGGGATTTTGATGCATGGCTGTGAAGGCTTTGTTTAGACACTATGACTTAGTGGTGGTTAAAATGATGTTCTGCATATTCTCTCAAACCGATGTTTGAAAGAAACATAATAAATAATATATATAATAATAACATAATTAAAAAAATCTCAAGCACAGTGTGTGTCTCCAGAAACAGTGTCTCAGTTACTCTGGATTTTCCAGACAACAGCTGGACATGGGACTTCTTTCTACAGAAAAAGTAGTCCTGGTAGACTCCAACCTTATCTACACTAAGTCACCTTAGTTTGGCCTACCTACTCACTATGGTGTGCAGTAGGCACATCACAATAATAAGACAGTGTGAATAACTGACTTATGAGAGACTTATTTATCATCTTGTGACACAGCGCCAGGTTGTGTTAAGATGACTGTACAGATAACGTCAAAGTTGCCTTACACAGGGTCTAGAATAGCTGACCATGAGATGTAAGCAGATTGACTGGAACAATGACCATGGCATGCTGTGTGTGTGTGTGTCATACTGTCAGGAGGAGACAGCGGTTCTCCTTCAGAGCGCCCAGGAAACCCAGGAAGGACACACAAGTAATGATGATGCCGCTGATCAGCAGCATGTTGGCCAAGTTGAAGCTGGCCAACGATGGGGTAAGCGCAGCTATCCTGAAGGTCACCATCATGTACACACCAAAACCCAGCACGACCACGCCGCACATCTGACAGGAGAGAAGGAACACTGTGGTCATGTCCTGCTACACACCCTGCACACTCATCACAATAACAATCATTCAGCAGTTTCTTCACTGAGCAGCAACACCAGAGCAAGCTGTGGGTCAATGCCTTGCTCAAGGGCATTCTTTTCCTGTCGGGTAATGTACTACATTTACTCAGATACTACTACATTTCAGTGGGAAATGTACTTTTTACTCATTACATTTATGTAACAGCTTTGGTTCCTAGTCATTGTACAGGCAAAGTTAATATACAACTCAACCAGCTGCTTCTTACACATGACTGCATCATGAATAAATAAATCCCTGAGTTTCCAGCTTTTAGCTATCAACTTAGACTTTTTTGACAGCTTACTTACTAGTTTTCACACACTCAACAACAGCTGGTAGTATTCAGGTGTTACAAATGTATTTGTCAAAATCATAGTTTCTATGTTATTAGCTGAGCTATACTACAATTACACCCCCGACAACTGCAGAACGACCCCCTGGTTAATAAAAATAACAACATATACCATAATGACCTCTGAATATGATGCTGGATGATTGAGACATACATACAAAACAAAGGAAGTTGGCGGCACACATGGTGAACTTTAAACACTTGAGGCATCCTTGAGCCATTCTGTAAACCTCTGATCAGACCTGTAACAAGACACAAACAAACAAAATGTATTTTAGTCCATCAAATATGAAAGCCAAAAGCCAAAGTAAATCTGATCTTTTGTTTCAGCGTGTCTGTCTTAGCTCACACTGCGGGGAAGAGACGTTGACACATCTCACTTCCTGTGTTTCCCCTCAGTTTACAAGCACAGGGTATGTGTCAAATCCATTTTATGTTTATTAAACATGACACAAATGCAGTATAGATGGTGTCGCTGATGACATCAGACCATGATTTGTGTTGCTGATGACATCACAGGGGTTTGGTCTACTGTGGATTACCACAAGTTTCCCAAAATATAAAGTAAATACTTCTGGGGAAAAGCCCTACGCAACCTTTTACCAGAACATGTGTGTTTAAGACACTACTTTAATAAAAAACATCAAATTGTTGATCTATTTAGATCTGATCTTTGCTCTGAATGATTAATAAAGACACAACTATATATCATTTTGCTATTTGATGTGTTTTTAGGTGCTTAACATTACTAATTAACAACAGCTGCCATATTTTGTTTTTCAATTTTCAAATGAGTATTTTTACGTAGTTGATATTTACATAGATCTTAGTTTACTGACATGAGTCATTTATTAAATAGATAAATAAAAGTATACTATAATTATATAGAATATATAAGAAGTACTATATTATATGATAAAGAGAACAGCGAAAGAGTACATGAAACATGATCTTTATAACACTCTAAAAGTTTAATTTTATTCAAACACTCAGAAGAGACGAATAAAGATGAAAAATAAAGTTTAGGTTTTACCTGTTTGGAAGAATAATCTGCTTGCCTCTCTTTTAAGATTCGTGCTCAATAAACTTTGCTGTTGCTTCCACTTCCACTTCTCCGCGGGCTGTGGCCTGTGCAGCGTTTCGTGGGGCTTTCAGCACCTCCCTCTCACTTCCTCTATCTCAGCATGAGCAACATGGAAAATCTATGACTGAGAAAGTGCAGTGGGGAACAAACCAAAATAACAGCAACAAAGACAGAAGATGCATGTCTGTGACACACTGATGTATTTAGATAGTATGTACATTCCAAGATAAAGCCCACTCTAAAGCAGCCAAACTGTGCAGAAGAGCTGGGAGGTTAAAGACATGTTGAATAATGATAATACAGCATATGAGCTGCCACAGGAGAATTTCAGCAATATTAGTTTCTTGAAAAGGAAGATGTTGTGCTTCTGTTGTACTACTCTTGTATAGTTCAATAACTAGAGATTAAAGTGGGAACACTAACACAGATGAGGAAACTTTGTTGTGCTCCCCTGTTGACCGAACATTAAGTTTCAGTTTGAAATGAGAACCTGTTGGTGGACCACAGGGTGTGGTTTCCATTTCACAGGCAGACTGGGGTACTTGTGAAAATCAGCTTAAAATACAAGTAGAGCAGCCTGTAAGAATATGTGTAAGTTGATTTCCCTTTCTGGCAACTGTGCAACATAACAGAGTAACACACACACACACACACACACACACACACACACACACACACACACACACACACACACACACGCTGACATTAATTACACTCACAGATCAGAAGCACCTCCAGAAATGTGTCAAACATGTTGCTTTCTATCTCAGTCACATTATAGAGCACTTGTGTGCTCCTTTCATATGAGCAGCCCAGGGGCTGAATGTTAAACCATGTGTACACACAAAAAAGATATGCCACATCTCACAGCTATGTGTCAGCTGACTTTGGACATGTCTTAAGATGAGAGCTACACCACTTCTCTGATGCAAATACATATTAAGGCCAGGGTTTATATTTGAGACATGTGAATGAATTGTTTATTATGCTCTGGTTATAGGAACGTCCAGAGGAGCTCCTTTGAGGTCAGAACTATCCCCGGGTTAGAGCTGACGGCTGCAGCAGTTGTAGCAAGCACAGACATCCATGAGTACATCTGGACTAACTCCAAGATAGTTTTAGGGTATGTCAACAATAGGGCATGTTGTTTCAACAAGCTATCCACTCTGAAAGGCTGGACGACATGTCAGCAGATGCCTTCATCAATGATCTTCATTATTTTCAGAGGAGCCATACCCCAGATATGGTGTGATTGAGGAAGTAGCTTGTTTGAGCTAAAAACAAATTGAGCAAAGCTCTAGAGCAAGTGGATGATAATGGATTTACTACATTTTTGGCTCACAGCATTGTGACTTCAACATGAATGCTCCCCACTCAAGCCACACAGGTCAGAATGGAAAGGAATGTTTTTCATTCCACTTTCTCACTCTCATCTTAGCAGCTGCTAACTGTCAGTAAGCTCTTGTTTAACAAATGAGGAAATTTGGTTTTATGTGCAAAGTGAAAAATAGGAAGAAAGCTTGAAGTGTCTTGAGGGCAGTTTGGTTAACTGTGGAGGAACAGATGATCACCAACCTCAAATAAACTGTTCGTCAGTGGGAAACAGTGTCCCTAGGATGATACAACATGTTGCATAAAATCCTTACCTTGTAGCATGTGGACCTGCTGCCTTCTAACCTTAAAATGCTCATGTGGACCTTGAACACAGAAAGAAGCAGACTCAAGGAGCCAGTCAGCTTCACTGAACTCAGCATCTTGATTCTGGATGTTACAGTAACTGAACACAAAACCCCTGAGGCACAGGTTTCTTGTAGGACTTACAGTAACATCAAGAGGCCACAAGATGGTGCAGTTCTCCACGTGATTGATGCTGTTGGTTGACTGTTGTTTGTTCTCCCAGATTCATCACCTCAGCAGCAGTTCCATCAAAGTTGGCACAGCACTTCCATTTCCTCTTCAAATCCTCTGTCACCATCAGTGTGACCCATCACTGGATCAGAGGAACATGTGCACTGACAGGCCAACTTTACAAGATAACCATTACTGTTGGCCTATAAAGAAAATAACAGTCTGCTCAGTTTGTCTTTTATCACTTCCTTCCACCACACTTACTTCAACCTCACTACTCAAATCATCAGTTACTGCTTTAATGCATTTAACCTTTGTGTCCTCTCCATTAGTCAGTCAGAAAACCTGAGGGCAAAGCAAGATGTTTAACTGCTACCTTTGAGTTAAATCCACAAGTTACTTTGATCTAAACATATATGCCACCATGCTAACATGCCAATGCTAAGCAGCTGAGCAGACCTGACGATGGTGCTAGCTGAACATTTTAGGGACAAGTTATTAGTCTTCATCCAGGGGACATGAATCTGAATTTACCAAATTTCATGACAACCCATCTTCAAAATGTTAAGTGAAAACTTGACCTGCTGTTGGCACTAGATCCAGTCAGGGGATCACCGAGGCCATTAGGATTCATCCTCTGGGAACAATGAATGTCTGTACCAAATAAATTGGAAATCTAACTGTTGTTGTGACATTTCAGTAAAAACCAAAAAGTCAGGGGTCAATGTACAGTTACACCACAAGCATGACTAAAACCAGGAACAGCCATTTATAAAAACTTTATCTGTGCTGTTAATTGACACTTACTGTAAATTTAGGAGTTTACATACCTCAATAATACACTACATACTACTATATCATTGATTATTATGCATCTGTAAAAAGCTGCAAAAGCATTGATCAACAAACAGTCATCTGATCTAATTTCATAGTAGTTCAACCTTCAACACCTTAACTGACAGTCAGAAATCATTTTATTTCAACATGGCAGTAAACCGTTTCATCTCAATTTCAGATTCCACAGAAACATTCACCTGGACTTTTCTATTCAGCATTTCCAAGATTTGAACGTTCACAGCAGCACATTACCATTAGCCACAAGTTTCTTCATGAAACATTCAGAATTAAATATTCTAAATCATTCTACATTACTCAGTTTAACTGTTGAACAGATAATAAGTGACAGCAAGCTGAAAATAAGGATTTCTGTTTGTCAAAGGCAACGTCTAACAGAGCATAGTGGTAATAACTCCCTAATACACAAAATCATTAACATCATCATCAACCACCACTAAAAACATGGCACTTAGGTTAATATGAAAGCCACTGTACACGTAACACTTAAAAACTTCAAACTGGATTGCTATGAGTCAATACCACATGAGCCACATAACCACAGTGATTAAAGAGGAAAAGGCAGCTATAAAAAGCACAATGCTGCATTAATTGACACGTACACATTTTAGTATAGTACCAATATTAGGTAGTTCTGGGTGTAAGTTATCATCACATTTTTAATAATGATCATGTTCTATCGATCTGATTCTATCATACAGCTTCACATAAACAACTAACAAAATTGATAGCTAATTCTCTGGTGTAATGTTAATGTGTGAACTCAGCAGCAACAACACACAACACTCTCTCCGGCACCATGACAACTGTATCAACAGCAGGTATTTAAGCCGCATTAAAACCACAATCATCTGGGGACAGGTTCGCTGTGACTGATGTCCAGCTACACTAGCCTGGCCAAACACAACGTGGCAGGTGTCCCCACCTACATTTGTCCAAGAGCAGACACTGTGGGGCAAGACTTTTGAAAAAAAAAGAAAAAAGAAAAAAAGTGGCATTTATTTAGTTCTAATTAGCCTATTACTGCTTAATATTTCACTTTCATAAAAAAATATATTTTTTATTAGTCTATATCAGTGTGAACAGACTCCTAAAAAACAGGAAAAATCCATGATAACTACATACTTGCTAGAAAATGCTCAGACTTCCACCACAGAGGCAGTCAGTGCTTAATACAAACCCCACAGTTCAGCTACCAATGAGTGACTCTTATCAAAAAAACACAACAACAACACAACAGTTGGCCAATGAAAACACACACTGACACCTCTTGCATTTGATGGACAGTCTTCTTGAGTCTCAGTAGGAACAGGCGAACTACGAATTACGGACTTTTTGGCTTGTTGCAAGGGGTTGGCAAGCTGATGAATTAGGACAGATTGGACCTCTTTCACTAATGAGTAATGTTAGATTCATTAATTTCAGAATTTATTCATATTCTACCAGCTGGATGGGAAGCTATGGTGCAACCTGTGATATGGGCTGGGTCTAGATTGACTTCCTGTCTGGACCTTGAGCAGCCCTGATCTAAACAATCACCACAGTTTCAAGGTGGGCACCCAAGATAAGTGTCATCAATTCAGTATCTGACCAAAGGTGAAATATGGTCACAATCTGCCCTTCTGCTCCTGAGCTATGGTGTTGAAAAATGACCAGTGTTTTTGCAGAACATTATGATGTCACAGTGAAGTTGATCTTTTGGTCAAAATGTCATAACTTCATTATTTTAACCTAGGAGACATTTGTGTGAAATTTTATCATAATTAGCATATGAATTATTACATTATAGCCAAATATGTGCTGTGTGGTCACAGTTACAGTTTGATCACCAAAATCTATTCAGTCCAGACCTCATTCCCAGTAGATGTTTTGTGCCAGATGTAATGAAATTCAATTCCTGTAATATATCGTTCATAAGGATGGGATGGACTTGAAGTCACAATGATCTTTGACCTTCAAAATCTAATCAGTTCAAGTCAAGTGAACATTTGTGTAAAATCTGAAGAAATTCCCTCCTGGTGCTCCTGAGATATCATGTGCACAAGAAGAAAGGTGACATGGAATATAATCTAAAACTGAAATTTATGGTGACAAACATGCTCTCAGCCATTCCATTACTGACATTACTCGTAACAACGACCAAAGGAGACCTAATACTGCGCGCATGAGGTGGTTTGGTGTGTGAAGACATTGAAAGTCTACTGAAGTTTAGCAAAACAATAATCAATACAATAACTATGTGCAGTCACTGACTCTGCTGAAGGTCACAATAAAATTAGTAAAAAGTATCTGTCACATTTTTCTGGTAGCATTTCCCTGCAGTGTTTGCTTACAAACAGACCTCTTTCACAGCAGATATTTTGACAAGTCGTGGTTTTAAAAGCACAGGTGTGTAATGAGAAACATTAATAAAGTCAGCATCCCACTGAGGGCTCTGGGCTCCCTGGACTTAATGGATCTGAACCAGCTAAGCATAGAACTGTCCCAGAGAGTGACTTTATGTAGTATGAAATAATATGTTGAAATACTGCATTGCGTTTTTAAGTTGTGTGTGAAGAAACTAATCTTTTCAAGGCTCTCATGGTGGTGCAATTCCATAAATTGTTTGTTTTTCCATAACTATGACAGAGCGAGAGACTTCCATACATTCAATGAACCTGTCAGACAAACTCAACAAACACACAAACCAACCAACAACAAACAAACTAAACAACACTGTATTCCCACATTAAAAGGATTTACAAATTTTTTTGTTATTCCCGAGTTTCCCCAAGAGAACAGACAGAATTCAGAGATCTTCCCTGTGTGGAAGCACATCTCCCAGGTGTGACGTTCCACATCGAGTGGGAACCCTGGCTGTTACTGAGCCGTTTAAACCGTTGCAGTTCACAAGGAGACACACTGGGGCTCTTCACTCCATCAGATCTACCTCTATGAGCTGGAATGTTTGGGCCTAACAAGAAGTTCATCAACAGTTCTATGCTCACTGTTTTTGAGCAAGACACTGAACACGTGACCTGACTGCTCAGTATCAGCTCCATGTTTGTAAACTCAAAGGTTACCAGAAACACTGCATTTGTGTGTTTTGGACTGGGTCAGCAGCCCTGACAAGCAGTCCCAGCCTTGATGACTGTCATGGTCGAGGACTACGTGGGGCGTTCTTCAGTCGGCGTCGCACTCGGATTTGAATTTCCTCATCCTGTGAAAAAGAAAAAAAAAACGTCATCACTGTCTTCCATTGTTTTGGGATGATTGCATCTGTGGTGATCAAAGAAAGGTTAACAGTGATGATTACACTGATTTGAAGCAGCTGAATGACTTTGTTTTTCATACCGTTTCAGCAGTGTCTGCTGTTTCCTCTCCCTCGGTGTATTCACTGCCAGGCGTGACTGCTTCAAAGTCAGACAGGGCGCTTTCCACCGCCTCCTCATCGTAGTCTGTCTGGTATTCATCGGACGGTTCCTCTGAAGGCAACAAAGGGCACAATATGAGGACACTGTTTTAAACCATTTTTTTGAAGAAAATACTGACCCATTTGAAATCATTTTTCAGGCCATTTTCAGTAAGGATCTTGCTGTCATCACACCACACATCAATATACGATTCCCTTACTGTGCTTTTTTAGATTTCTTGCCTTGTTTCTATGCTCTGTTTTAATATTGATATTTTATTTTTCATAGTATTCTGTCACTGTTTATTTTGTTTCTTTTGGAAAGCTTTCTGCTATGTTAGGCAAGTGCTGTGTAAACGTAATGTACCATTATCATTCAGTCATTCATTTGTGATTTCAGTATTTTACTGATAACTAACCATTGATGAGGGCATTCTTGACTGGTTCAATTCGTGACACTATCTCTGCCAGGTCAGTGAAGGAGGCATTCGGACAGGTGACCACCTGAAAGACACAAACCACATCATTCAGACCAAGGTTCAGCTTCAGTTTCACTGTACTGTCACTATGGAGTGCAGGGATAGAGACTGTATACAGACATCAAGTGGCATCAAGAAAACAATTCCTAGAACTGATGTAATAAGAGCCCTATTTCTGGATCTGTGCAGTGAGTTTGTGCTGACAAACCATTCACCTATTTGATCATTTCATGGCTTGTCAACCAGTGGGAATGAAGCCCAATAGGTTGTTTGCACATGATGTCATGTCATTCTTTTGTTGTGGTGCTAATTGCGGATGGAGGGCCAAAAGGGATTTTCTGCACAGGAAGTGCTATAACACACACTGAAAATGTCTATGTTTTGTGTTGTTTACAGTTGCTCAGATCGATCAAAAAGAGAAACCACAAGGAGCTTTTATTGGGTGCCAAAAGGTCTTGTTCATAGGGGTGAAAAATGCAAGAAATTACAGGAAAAATGGCAGAAAAATGGCAGACACCCCAGAGCACTTTGGTGCTGAGGTCAAGGACCCAACTGCTAACAAGAGAGTTGTTTGCCTCCATACTTTGGTCTGCTCACATTTGGTTTCTAGAGTAGAACGACATCAGAATGAGCAGGTAGTTGTTATATCTACTGCCTCAGTAGCAGCAGCAGTTGAAAAATTGCTCCTCTTCATAAAGTAAGGCTCATAATTTCATCTGAACTAGCATAGTTCGAACTTTCCTTCATCTCGTTCATTGCAGTTTTCACTTCCGGCCCTCCATCTGAATTTAACGTCACGTGACAGCAAACTATTATTGTCTAAAGCTCTCTGCTTATTCCTCAGTCTACACAGAGCACATCTTAGTGTAAGCACCATCCCCACTGTGTGATATCTGATGTGTGAGATCTTCCCTCAATAATTATGTTTGCATATTTAAACAGCAGAGATTGTATCTGTGCCTTCTCCAGTGTTTCAGCAGGTCAGAGTACCAGTCTGGTCTCATCTTCAAACCATCTGGTCTGACATTTCCACACATTTTGAATGGAGTCAACACGGTATGTCCACTGGTCTAAAGCAAAATAAAACAAGATAACATGATCATGGCTTCACAATCTAGCACAGGTCAGCAGTAATGTCTGTAGTTTGCACTCACATGGCCAGTTTTGGTCTTGTGAAACTCCTCCTGATGTCTGTCCTTCAGCATGCTGTCCACCACACCACTGCGCTGCCACACGTCAAACAATGTCTTTCCGTGCTGGTATCCCATCTCCTACAGCCACAGTAATGGAGAGTTACAACGATGTTTATAGACAGAAGATGGGAGACACATGGTGAATAGCACTGAGGAACAGAGGGGGAACTCACTGCGATCTCGTCAAACTTGCCGAATTCTAGCGTGCCGTAGTGGTCGATAGGTGGCCGGATGTACTCACAGTAGTCACTTTCTTTGACCAGTTCCAGCTGCCGCACACAGCATACATAAGCAAGCCGGGTCTGGATCTCTGCCATGTTCAGGACCTGGAAGGTGAAATGAGTTGAGTTTAACAGGGCTGTGTGTTCAATATCTCAAAACTTTACAATTCTATATTTTCTATTCTATATATTATAGATGTTGGCTACATTTCTTTCTCTAAAATAAGTTCAGCGGCTGATATTCTTGACATTTTCCTACTTAACTATCCATTTCTGCATTAGTTTTGGTAAATGGCCACAAGAATAACAACAGAGGACATCTGACTTGAACGTTTACCTTGACTTTCTCAGCCAGAGGGTTGAATCGTTTCCATAGCAGCCACCAGCCATTCAAGGAGTCACCATAGTTGGTCAGGTTGGTTTCATCCTGACTTCCAACATCAATTGCAATCACGACCTTGGCCCCCATGGAGCGAGCCACATCAGCTACAGACAAAATGAGAAAAGCACATTTCATGTAGGCCTGATGACTGATGAGGTCTACATTGCTAATCTCAGTGTTGGTCAATTTACAGGAGAGATTTATGTATTTGGGGGTTGTTTGCTTCTTACCTGTCAATCAAATGGATCACCCAACACTCACACAGTCCTCATGATGATGATAAGCATGTCAAACTTGTTTTTCCCATAATATTGATAGCATTTGAATGAATGGTTCAATAAGGGCCTTTCGGTGTCAGTCTGACCCCCACATGCATGTTTGAAATAATATAGAACATTCTGGACACTCTGGATAATTGCTGCAAAGCATTTCAGCTGAAGCCTCCAGTGTGGAGCCACATTTCATCCACATCCGTCCAAAGCTTAGTTCAGCTTCTTTGATAACACGTTTACTCTGCATCATATGTAATTATTTTGTTTGTCCATTTAATGTGTGAATTTCAAAAATGGAAGTCTACATGCTTTTTCCGTTTTCATCTTCAAATCCACAGTTAGAATAGAAGTTTAACCAAAACCAGAAAACATCTCGTTTTTGTTGTTATATCTTTATTATCTGCCCCTACTGAAACTCAACTCAACTCTGTTTTGGTCTGGGGGTGTATTTTCAGCTGCATGGATGTTAGTGAATGATCATAGAAATATTAGATTAATAATATGGGAAAACTACAGGCAGTAGTGTTTCTCTATGATCCTCTCACTCTTCCTTAACTACATGTTGTTACTTGTCCTTTTGGTCATGAAGGTGACACACACACACACACACACACACACACACACACACACACACACACACACACACATACATATATACATATATATATTTAGGTGGAACGGTGGTAACACTGTCGCCTCACAGCTAGAAGGTCCAGGTTCAATTCCCGCTGTGGGCGCTGGTGGCGTGTCCTCCACCATGCCTTCAGTGCCTGCTGCTCGAGGAAAGGGGTATCCTCTATAAAATGAAACCCCCCTCTAAAAACATGCAAGAAGATCACCACCTGACCAGTGGTAACAACAAGGAACTGGTCCCCGGGCGCCGCTGTCGGCTGGCAGCCCACCGCTCCTGGTCTGCCGCGGAGAAAGGACGGACCAAGGATGGGCAAATGCAGAGAAATAATTTCACCTTAAGCATGACGTGCATGTTGTGTGTGTTGCTGTGTTCACCGATGCATGGCATGTTGTGTGGTGATCAATAAAGTATGGATCTTATCTTATCTTATATAGTATGGGCTACAAAACAGTATAGAATTGAGTATTTGAAGCATATACTTTAGAGAATATTATAGATTGAAGATGAAAGTGACAGAAGGGCAGGACTGAGAAAAAAAGACTAATTACTAATCCGTCTGCTACCTCAGCACGACACAGAGCATCATGGATTCCTGAATACACAGCATAGTGTGATATTTCAGAGCCGTGGTTGAGGCCAGAGATTCTAACTTGCACAAACCTCAGTTTGATGAAGGGCCAATGAGTCAGGCACACTAGACTAACATATTCCACTAAACAACTTCTCTGCCCCCCCACTCTCTCCGCTACTATGGGATGGTGAGGGGGATGGCACATTAACAAGGGCAATGTATTTTGGTCATCTTGCTTAGAAGGGCTTGGTATCCCCCCTCATATCCCCTCAGATGTCCTCCTGACTAGCATCCTCACTGCCAATGTTTCTCACCAGGCAGGTTGTTGATGTACCCTCCGTCCATGAGTAAGTGTCCATCTTTGGGATCACAGAGTGGTGGCAGGTACCCAGACAGTGACATGCTGGCCCGGACGTACCGCCACAATGAACCTGAAGAGGAGAAACATGTGTAGTCAGCAGCTTGACGAATAGAAAGAAAGACATAGTAGTAGAAAGAGATGGCTGACTTTAAACTTTACAATACATAACCAAGTTCATATTTTGGTTCATTAACATTAGAAGTCATGTATACGCTTGCTTTGCTGCCATGTTTCTCCACCCTCCAAGTAACCATTCCTTTTATGCATTTCAGTGCTTTCAGTAAAAAGATACTAAGTTTTTCTTTTTTTTGTAAAAACATGTTTTCAGAGGGGATTCCAAAATGATAATTTATTCATATTTTGGAAACTTAAAACAGGATATTTTTCAAATAAAAATAGAACGAAGAAGAAGAAGAAGAAGAAGAAGAAGAAGAAGAAGAAGAAGAAGAAGAAGAAGAAGAAGAAGAAGAGATCAAAGCTGCACTGACCATCAGTGTGAACTCTCATGGAGGAGGCTGTGATATCTGTTGTAATGTTGAAGTATGGCAGCCACAGGTCCTAGCAGAGGAGAGGAGCAAAAAGAGGAAAAAATTAACATTTGTAATGAAGTTTCACATCATCATTATTGACAGACACAATCTCACAAGTATTGTTTCGTTGTTACAAATATACCATCTGTATTTGATGCTACTTATTCTGGTTTGAATTGAATATTCTCACAGAACACATGATAAGTACTGGGCACATTAAAACTGAGTGCTCACTGCAGCTGAGTAACAAAGGCAACTTTCAGCTGTGGCACCTGAAGTCAAACGGTGATACATGACGCTCCATCAGAAGCTGGTCTCATTTTCCTTGTTAAGTGATCTGGAACAATACCAATCTGCTCTTACATTTGACTAAGTCGAACAGACCTGCTTTAAAGAAACCCAGAACCTTACCTCTATCTGTTTGCCCTTGAAGACGGAGCTAATGCTGGAGTTAAAGGAAGCTCCAGAAAACATGGAGGTAACAGGGTAGGTCAGATCCAAGATCTTCTTAAAGTACGAGGTCATATCCTGAGAAAGGAAGTTACAAAGGGAAGTAAACAAGGTCAGGAATGAACACTGGACAAGTCTGAAAGCAGATATTAACACCAATGTTTTTCTAATTCAGTGAAAATGTTTTTGTTCATCAGTGCTCTCCTGACTTCAGTGTAAGGTCAACACACCATGGCCCACTCACGAGCCCGGACCCTCATGCGACTGCTGCTCTTCTCCTCAGCGTACAGCGCTGCCATGAAAGAGCCAATAGAGGTGCCACCCACCATGTCGACAGGGATCCCCGACTCACTGAGCGCCCGCAGGATGCCGACCTGAGAGCAACCTCTGAAAAAAGGCAGTTCTCCATCAAATGACACATATGAGCTCATGTTTTGTTCAAGCACTCACAAAAATGTGAATTCTAACAAGTCACTCCGTCTCATATTTACAGTCTGACTTTAAGGATATTAAAAATTCTGTCTGTAATGAGATTGCTGCGTGTGCTTCTACTGGAGTTTGACTTTTTTGTGATTACTTTGAGATATACAGTACTGTAATGTGGCAAATCAAATTTGCTAAAAAGTTTCAGCTAAGTTAAATTACTTGTCAAAATTGATAAATTCAAATTAAAGTGGTTTGCTGAGCCACAGGTGCACAGATACGTGGCACTAACCACACAAATACACACAAATAAGGCTCAGAGGAAATCAGTTCATAAGAAAGTGACATTATAAGTGGTGTAATTGTCTCTGGTCATAGCTGAGAGGAACACACTTCCTACCTTGCCAGAGCTCCAAGACAAGCCAGAGCAGTGAGAAAAAAACAGATCAAGCAAAAAAGAAGCAATAAGAACAGATCTGCTGACTGGAACTTACATATTTTCTATATTGTTTATCAGCAGTTTGCTGTTCTGCATCAATACATCTGTAATGCCAGCATGGAGATAATACAATCTATTTTATTATTTACTCTCATTATTCTAATGCTAAACTGTGAATGTGTTGTGATTGGACTGATGTTACATATAATGCGAATAGCAATAAATAAATAAATAAGCTCTCTCAAACTTTTTGTTGCAAAATATATTACAAAATTGATAGTAACAACCGTAATGATGTAGCCATGTTTGTCTGTAAGCACCACAGCCTGGCAAAAATGTTGTCACCATGTCCACTCTGCCTTCTGTGAACAGCTTAAGTGCTTTTCTTGGACATCAAATATGACCAAGTGAAAATGTTATGTTCTTAGGACACCACAGATGTGTCCTAGTTTGTAAGTGAGTAATGAACTAAAAAAAAGTGACAAACAATCTGCAGTTAGTGGTTTCTCTGTCCACAGAAACATCAGATCTCTTCACGCTTTTCTCACTTTGATTTCATATCCTATATGAAATTAGACACACCGCAGGCTGGTGAACAATTGCTTTCTATGTGTTTACTGATGTCACATACACGATTTCACTTCCCTCAGTTAACTGGACAAAAGTATAGCTAACACATGGAGGTATATGTATTTGTACATAACGGTGCGGTACCTGGCGCCCCCTCCACCCAGAACAAGGGCGATGCTGTTTCCTGTCAGGATCCTGGCCAGACGCGAGAAATCGGAATGACGGTCTGGACACTTTTCAAACACACGCTGGTACAACTCCCTCTGAATACCAAAGACACACACACACACACACACACACAATCAGAAATAACACACTTGCTAATTGAGCCAGGACTGCGGCTCAGTGGGTGAGTGGTCAGTACCAGCTTCGGTAAACTCCTCTTGGAGAACACTCTGCGGGGGCAGGACAGGTGATGGTGTCTGGAGATCCAGCTGCGCATGTTCAGCCACTCAGCGGTCCCTTTGGGTGGTGTGCCATCCTCTCTGTGCAGCAACACCAGCTGCTTCTGAGCACGAACGGCACTGCCCTCTAACATCCGCTCCAACTACAGGTGGAGAAGAGGAAGAAGAAGCAGGTAACTAATCTAGCAGTTTGCACAGATTAACTCAGATCATTTAGCAAAGACAAAACTGCTAGAGTGCAGCTGACCATGGCTCTGAACTTCGAGGCTTCATCATGCTTTGACAGTTGTTTTAGGGTACCAAAACTGAACCAAATTTCCATTTTTTTCTTCTGAATTACACTGAAATTGAACATTTGCATGTGATTTTTGTCCACAGCCTACTTAAGCCTTGTTTTGATATGCATCAATAGCCTCTGATATGGACTGGTCTAATTAATGTTCTTTAGAATGACCTTATTCACAGACACTCATTAGATTTCATTCATCTTCTATACCCCCGATTATCCCTTTCGGGGTTGGGGGGGCTGGAGCCTATCCCAGCTGTCAACGGGCGAGAGGCGGGGTACACCCTGAGCCGGTCGCCAGCCGACTGCAGGGCAACATACATACAACCATTCACTCTCACATTCACACCTAGGGACAATTTAGAGTCACCAATTAACCTAATGAGCATGTTTTTGGTCTGTGGGAGGAAGCCAGAGTGCTCGGAGAGACCCCACGCATGCACGGGAAGAACATGCAAACTTCACACAGAAAGGCCGCGCCGGACTGGATCGAACCGGTGACCTTCTTGCTGTGAGGCACGCGCACTACCTGCTGCGCCACCGTGCCGCCCTACTCATTAGATTTGTTACCAGTAAGTAACAAGAAGCATTAGGCAAGCATTTTGCACCAGCTGATTCCTTTTAAGACATCTTTTTTTGGTGTATAGATTCTTTGCTTTCACTCATGTGTGATTTGATTTGAGACACTAGTTTGAATTTATGGTGCTGTTTTGGGTGTAGGACACTTGGTCCATGCTCTGGTCCCACTATGGGATTCAGGCCGATGTGTGCTAGCACAGCTTTAAGTCACATTCTTCACTGAACTGAATGTGTTGATAGTCATAGAAAACAGAGCTGGTATCATTTAAGCCGTATGACTTGTCTCTAAATAATAACATCCTGTGTGCTTTCTGCAAAACAAAGCGACAGCAGCTGACAAGGTGTGAGTCTTTTTACACTGACCTCACCCACAGTGGGCTCCTGCTCACCAAGTCCCACAATGATGATGCAGTCAGCCTGGCGGATGCAACGCTGGGTCCAAGGTGTGAGGCCAGAGTCAGACTGGTAGAGGACGATGCGATGGATGTCTTCCTGCTGCCCGAGCCAGCTGGACAGACGATACTCATGGACACTAAAAAAATGAGGTATGCATATCAGCCAGTTTGCAACATATTAGCTGTTACTGTAAGTATTTAACAGTTCACTGCAAATTATTGAACAAATCATGTCTGTTTCTCATGAAGTATGTAAGTCTTAAAGTTAACAGTTGCATTGCTGTGAAAATTGACATATGTCTCAATCAATGTTTTGTTTTCACAAAGAACCAAACACCAAAAACTACAGCAGCTGACAAGGTGTCAAAAGTCTTACCAGCAATGCCTCATAGGACTTCTAAACAATGTACCTTCAAAAACTTGTACATTCACAGTTTAATCGCTTAATCAAATGTCTACCTGTCCAGAGCAGCAGAGCCTAGTCGCTGTTTGATGATGTCACTGGTCAGGAGTAGAGTGGGGCCTTCAGAAAACAGAAATCAAATCAAATGGGACCTGTGAAGTTGTTGTGAATGAAAGTGTGTTACAATACATCGAGGAGCAGACTCCAGAGCAGATCCTCCTTACCCCAAAGAGTGGATCAGTATGTGTCCACAAACGAAATGACTTTTTGACAAGCAGATGGTGGTGTGGAGTTCGAAATGCAGGTCTTTGTGGCGTATCCATTTTAATTTGCAAGGGCATTCCACTTAGATATCAGTCAACAAAAACGAGTGTGGAGGGGGGGTTGGTGTTTTGTGAGTGTGTCTACTTTTTCTTCAAATTTCAGTGAAAATGCAGACTGTGATTTCTGAATCCTACATTTTCATATTTTTTTTTAAAAGAAAATCACATGAAGAATAAAATAAAAATCCCCTTCCACTGGAATTGCCTCACACTTATTTAAAAGGAATGGATTTGAATCCTGTTCAATCACATCCTCACTCTGCTTAAAGGTTCTACACATCCACATACATGTTTTCAGTTACATTCTCTTGCTGACTAGACCTCTAGTCAGGTTAAATACTCAAAATCCTATATTTGTAGGTGTTAATGGTGTTCATGCTGAACACGGTCTGTGACTGGCCGAGTGGTCTGTGAATCATAGCTCTTCAGGCAACCTATAAAGGTGAATTCACTTTGTGTGAGTGAGTGTGCATGTACCGATACTACTGAGTGCATGCTGCAGCTCCAGAGTGAAGGCAGTGAGGGGAACCTCTTCAGACACGGGCAGGATGGCCACAGTGGACAGGTTGGAAGCTGGATTACCGGCATCCCACTTACTGGTGGGGGTGTGCAGAGCCAGACTACGAGCTACAGGACAGAGGAGGGTTTTTCTTGTTGGACATTTTAGATAAAACATTTTTAAAATTTTCTATACAGTGTAGGTATATGAAATAGAAAATACTTTTTACTGTACATATATAGTGTTTTTATGTCTTATCTTGCATATATCTTGAGTTGTGTCATGTGTTTTTTTCCACAATGGCTGATACATGTCACTACTCAGTCAGGTAATATTTCAAAAGCCAACTTGATCAAAGCCACATGATAGCTAATGATGTTGCTATTATTGGTGGTACATACATAAATTCAGTCACATCCTGATGCACACAAACAAAGATGGTATGCGATTACCAGCCAGAGGTCCATTGACCTGCTGCATGTTGCCCAGTATCTTTTGTCCGAGCAGATGAATCAGCCTGGTGACAACCTGAGGATACCTCCTCTTGATGGAGTTCAGAGCTCCTTCAGGTAGCTTGGCCAGCTCTGAGTCCCTGACAGCATGGACCGTGGTGGCTCGGTTCATGTGGGTTAGGGCCTCAACCTGGACGGTCCACAAGACAACACGCCTCAAAATGTGCTTCCCTGACTAGCCTGTCTTCAGATCATGTAAAACAGATTCTGACCACTCACCACACCAATCAGGTCCCCACGCCCATACTCTCCAGCCAGCTCCTTCTTCCCATCATCCTTTGCAATGACAGAGCGCAATCGGCCACTGAGGACAATGAAGGTGCTATCTGACTTTTCTTCTTGTCTAAAAACAATCAAAAAATGACAAAATCCAACATTACCCTGCACACGCTTGTATGATTTCACTTATTTAGTTGCTTATTTTCTTTCACATTCATTGTTATCATCATTCACACATATTCTTGCAGTATCCTTGTATGAGTTGTTCTCGTGTCTCACACAAGGACATTGGACATGATCATACGGGGCAGATAAACAAATGTTTCCATGTAGTCCATCCATCCATCCATTATCTCCCGCTTCATCCGGGGCCGGGTCGTGGGGGAGCAGCCTGAGCAGGGACGCCCAAACTTCCCTCTCCCTGGACACTTCCGCGTCCAGGGGGCATCCAATAGAGATGCCCGAGCCACCTCAGCTGACTCCTCTCGATGTGGAGGAGCAGCGACTCTACTCTGAGCTCCTCCCGGGTGACAGAGCTCCTCACCCTATCTCTAAGAGAGCGCCCTGCCACCCTGCGGAGGAAACTCATTTCAGCCGCTTGTATCCGGGACCTCGTTCTTTCGGTCATGACCCAAAGTTCATGACCATAGGTGAGGGTAGGAACGTAGATTGACCGGTAAATCGAGAGCTTCGCCTTTCGGCTCAGCTCCTTCTTCACCACGACAGACCGGTACAGCGACCGCATTACTGCTGCCGCTGCACCGATCCGCCTGTCAATCTCACGCTCCATTCTTCCCTCACTTGTGAACAGGATCCCAAGATACTTAAGCTCCTCCACTTGAGGCAGGAACTCTCTCCCAACCTGGAGGGAGCAAGCCACCTTTTTCCGGTCGAGAACCATGGCCTCGGACTTGGAGGTGCTGACTCTCATCCCAGCTGCTTCACACTCGGCTGCGAACCGCCCCAGTGCATGCTGAAGGTCCTGGCTCAAGGGAGCCAACAAGACAACATCATCCGCAAAAAGCAGAGACAAAATCTGCCGGCTCCCGAACTGAACCCCCTCCGGCCCCTGGCTGCGCCTAGAAATTCTGTCCATAAAAATAATGAACAGAACCGGTGACAAAGGGCAGCCCTGCCGGAGTCCAACATGCACCGGGAACAGGTCTGACTTACTGCCGGCAACGCAGACCAAGCTCCTGCTCCGGTTGCACAGGGACTGTACAGCCCTCAACAGAGGGCCTCCAACCCTGCTAACTACCTCAGTGACTTCAGTCCCGGTGATGGATGAATCGACCCCTGAGTCCCCAGTCTCTGCTTCCTCTACAGAAGACATGACAGTGAGATTGAGGAGATCCTCGAAGTATTCCTTCCACCGCCCGACAATATCCCCAGTCGAGGTCAACAGCTCCCCACCTTCACTGTAAACAGTGTTGACAGAAAGCTGCTTCCCCTTCCTGAGGCGCCGAATGGTTTGCCAGAATTTCTTTGAGGCCGACCGGTAGTCCTCCTCCATGGCCTCCCCGAACTCCTCCCAGACCCGAGTTTTTGCTTCTACAGCTGCCCGAGCTGCCGCACACTTGGCCTGCAGGTACCCGTCAGCTACCTCAGGAGTCCCATGGGCCAACAAGGCCCGATAGGACTCCTTCTTCAGCTTGACAGCATCCCTTACTTCCGGTGTTCACCACCGGGTTTGGGGGTTGCCACCACGACAGGCACCAGCGACTTTACGGCCACAGCTACGGACGGCTGCGTCAACAATGGAGGTGGAGAACATGGTCCATTCGGACTCGATGTCTCCAACCTCCCTCGGAATCTGGTCGAAGCTCTCCCGGAGGTGGGAGTTGAAGACCTCCCTGACAGCGGGTTCGGCCAGACGTTCCCAGCAGACCCTCACAGTACGTTTGGGTCTACCAAGCCTGTCCCGCTTCCTCCCCTGCCAGCAGATCCAACTCACCACCAGGTGGTGATCAGTTGACAGCTCAGCCCCTCTCTTTACCCGAGTGTCCAAGACATACCGCCGAAGGTCAGATGATACGACTACAAAGTCGATCATTGACCTCCGGCCTAGGATTTCCTGGTGCCACGTGCACTGACACCCTTATGCCTGAACATGGTGTTCGTTATGGACAAACTGTGACTAGCACAGAAATCCAGGAACAGAACACCACTCGGGTTCAGATCGGGGAGGCCGTTCCTCCCAATCACACCCCTCCAGGTATCACTGTCGCTACCCACGTGAGTGTTGAAGTCCCCCAGCAGAACAATGGAGTCTCCGGTTGGAGCACTTTCCAGTACCCCTCCCAGGGACTCCAAGAAGGCCGGGTACTCTACACTGCTGTTCGGCCCGTAAGCCGAAACAATAGTGAGAGACCTATCCCCGACCTGAAGGTGCAGGGAAGCGACCCTCTCACTCAGCAGGGAGAACTCCGACACATGGCGGCTGAGCTGGGGGGCTGTAAGCAAGCCCAGACCAGCTCGCCGCCTCTCACCGCGTGCAACTCCAGATTAGAAGAGAGTCCACTCTCTCTCAAGGAGTTGAGGGAGCCCAAGGCTCAAGGAGCCCAGACTGTGCGTAGAGGTGAGCCCGACTATCTCTAGCCGGTACCGCTCAACCTCACGCACTAGCTCAGGCTCTTTCCCCCCCAGCGAGGTGACATTCCATGTCCCCATAGCCAGAGTCGTCGTCCAGGGTTTGGGTCGTCGGGGCCCCCGCCCACGACTGCCACCCATACCACAAAGCACCGGCCTCTTCTGAACCTTCCTGCGGGTGGTGGGCCTACGGGAAGGCGGGCCCATGTCGCTCGTTCAGGCTGCGCCCGGCCAGGTCCCGTGGGCAAAGACCTGGCCACCAGGCCAACCTCAGGCCTGGCTCCAGGGTGGGGCCCCAGTAACGCCAATCCGGGCGACGTACGCTTCCTCGATGACTTTTCTTTCATAGGGGCTTTTGAACCGCTCTTAGTCTGACCCGTCACCTAGAACCTGTTTGCCTTGGGTGACCCTACCAGGGGCATTAAGCCCCGGACAACATAGCCTCTAGGATCATTCGGGTACTCAAACTCCTCCACCACGATAAGGTGTTGGTTCAAGGAGGAGCATGTAGTAATTAAGTTTATTTAACTACATTTCATCACTGTTTATACTGTGATGCATTAATTGTTTCAGTACAAAGCCCATCACTGGTTCCATAGAGTAGATACCTGTAGACAGCACGGCCAGCCTCCACAGCCATCCAGTCCAGGGCAAAGTCAATCTGTCTCACAAATGGTGACACCCTCTTCACCACAGTGTGAGCGACGTTCAACACCATCCTCGGCTCTTCACGCATTATCCTGCAAAGTTGAAAAGGTTTGTTTGCATCCTATTAGTGTGATGGGAAGAACCCAAATGAGTGTTTGATATGTGAGCTTGATCCTACTCATAGAAGTGGGCCTTGGATATGGACAGGAAGGTGCAGTCTCTGTGAGCTCGGACAGTGAAGATAAGGGGCTCCCCTGTGAGAACAGCCAGGTGACCCACCATCTCCCCTGGGTGGGTGACAAACAGCAGGGTATCCTCCTCACGGTCTATCATACGCTGGTAAACATGGAGCGACCCCGAGATGATAAATGCCACGCTCACATCCTGTAAGAGGTGCGGACAATGAAAATGGTCTGGATGAAGAATATACTGTACGTCAGTCAGTCTAAAATAGTTTTATGGAGCTCAGGCAAAAGGTGATTTTTTTTTTATTACAATCACTTCAATATAATACAGCCAGTAAGGCTATATGAACTTCATAATGAGCAGACGCATTGTGTGAATGCGGGCTTGTGTTGTAAAAGCACTTTGAGTGGTCGTCAGACTAGAAAAGAGCTATATAAATACAGTCCATTTAAAGGACACTAACTTGGTCTCAATGAGAATTCATTTGTGTATTAACAAGAGATAAATGACTGATCTTTGCACTCTAACGGTCAAAGTATAACAAACAAGCACTGTTGATCTGTGGATTATAAAGTAAATTATGCAATGAACTGAGCAAAATGATTTTTTTCCTAAATCAGCTCCTTATGATGCTGCCCGTGTCTGGTAAAAGTTTTCAGAAAAACTTGAAAAAATGACTTAGGCGGTTATTTTAATAAGGTATTAAAGGTATTTAAATAAGGTTCTAATAATGAATACTACGATATCTGAGGTGAACAACTCATTATTTCTACATCAACCCAGTCTGAACAGGAAGTAAGGTGGTTTCGCCAACACTCAGCTGCATTGGCCATTTTTGGAGACTTTGGAACTCACAGCAGTGTACGTAGCAGTGGGGAACCTTCACGACAGGCTACAGGGTGGCTTTCCCTGAGATAACGTGTGGCTGCTGGACAACAGGCTGCACCGTTATGTCCCTACGCTGTTCAGCTCGTGAAGTTTTCCAGCAGACTTGTTCTGGTGAAGATGCACATCTTGGCTGTTTGTGTAGGCAAATTTACAGACTGCCTGGATCTCTTGCTGGTTGATGGTGAAATAACTCACTATTTTAGTCACTTCAGCATAGTTTAAAAAAAAGTTGCAACAAGTGAGGTGACACATGATGTCCACACTTTCCATCCAGGGGGTCAGTGTGGACATTGTGGAGGACTACAAGTACCTGGGGTTACATATTGACAATAAACTGGACTGGGCAAAGAACACTGATGCTCTCTACAGGAAGGGCCAGAGTCGTCTCTATTTTCTGAGGCAACTGAGGTCCTTCAACATCTGCTGGACTATGCTCAGGATTTTCTATGAGTCCGTGGTGGCTTGTGCTATTCTCTCTGCTGTTGCGTGCTGGGGCAGCAGGCTGAGGATGGCAGACGCCAACAGACTCAACAAACTGATCCGCAAGACCAGTGAGGTTGTGGGGATGGAGTGTGACTCTCTGACGGTGGTGTCAGAGAGGAGGATGCAGACTAAGCTATGGACTATCTGGGACAACATCTCACACCCACTTCATGATGCGCTGGCCAGGCACAGGAGTACGTTCAGTGAGAGACTCATCCCACCAAAACTCAAGACTGAACGCCACAGGAAATCATTCCTGCCTGTGGCCATCAACCTGTACAACTCCTCCCTCTGAATGGCCCTTGGACTTTTTCAATATATATATGTACATATTAATAAGAAGCACTTGTAACAAAAACAATTTCCCCTCAGGGATCAATAAAGTGTTTCTGTTTCTGATTCTGATTCTGATATAAGACACAACCAACAGGCTCATGCTGGGTTTGGTTAGATGGTAAAGTTTCTACATTTGCAGGTCTTGTTGGTCTTCCATTATAGAATGAAACTCATTTTCATTCTGTGGAGATTTTGATTACCATTTGCCTTGTTTCCTTTAGGGGGCCTGTTAATCACACCAGGCCTCTCCCTCATGCCTCGCCATGGAGACAGTGCGTAAAAACTGTTTATGCTTCCCACAGCAATATGTTTTATGTTGTTTTCCAGTTTCACTCCCTCCTGCTGAATATCATATACAGCCACCTGTGCACAGATGATGTGTTGTGACTGCGCCGTGATGCACTGGCGAGGGATGGACTGGTTATTGACTTCTTGTGAAGTGGGTGTGTGTTGTGCATGTAGACCCAGTGCATCATGGACCAGTTTGTTGAAAGATGCACATGCATTCTGTGCTTTGATAACCTGTGTTCAACAAAGATCAACACATTAAGAAGTGTGTGCTGGCCAGACTGACCTGGTCTCCCTGGTGGGCCACGGTAGAGCCGCCCTTGACCTGGTGAAGATTCACCCTCCCCTCCAGCAAACTCGGGTCCTGATGACATGAAATGGTATTCTAAGAAACATCCTTTTTGCTCGTCTGTCTGAAGTATCCAGCCATTGCTGCCTCATTAAACATGGATTGGTAATTACAAAACTATTGCCAGATCAATATTTTACTTATTTTTACAGTATTTCACTGTTGCTGCGACATTTAGATTTCCTTTTATGGGGGCAATAAAAATGATCTTTAAATTGCAATAATGTCTTGAAATACGATGTTCCCACTTTGTTCAAACTCTTCAACAGTAAAGCATTTTTCCCCCCTGTAAAATAAGAATTAGGATTACATATTTGAAAACGGTGAATTTTGTGCACTAAACAATCTCACAGACAAATAAATTTGTAATATGAACACTACCTGTAGTTGGATGACCTGCAGCAGATCTTTTTTGGCAGCTTGGAAAATGGCATTAACCTTATTATGGTGAACATTTCCTCCTCCAGCCTCACTATAATGGTAAACAGCAGATGGAATGTGCTGCATTGTCACGTTCTTCTTTAGAATAGACTAGTAGTAGACAAAGACACAGAGAAGTGTTACAGAGACTTAAAGCAGTTTAGAAAGACATGAAACCACAAACTGATCACTGCTCATTCTAAGTCAAGATACCTCATCAAGGCCTATACAGTGCAGAATGATCCATTAACTCCACTGTGTTCCACTGCAGTAGAACTTTTTTGCTGCTCAGATTATCTTAACTAGGCTAAGTCTAATCAAAATGGCAATCAATCAATCATATAAGCACACATGAATACAACAAATACCTGCTGGTTTTAATCCTAAACCAACAGCAGGAAAACAAAGACCTGTTCTATCCTCCAATCACAGTCACTGGTGCATGTCATTGATTGTTACCATGGAAATATGGCTCTTAGTTGAGAGCTAATGCGGGTGTCGGCTGATTAACTCTTAGGCATAACATTAGACAGTTGTTATTTCTGTGAAACCGTCTAACCTGCATTAGACTAAGAGCAGAGTTAAGACTGGCTCGACATTCCAGCCTCGTCCAAAGCATCTGTGAAACTGGCCCCAGATGTTCAGAACCTGAACTCAAACCAGCAGCAAGTGCAAAAAGAACACACTTATCCAGAGACCTTCGTAGGACTGTGAGGCATCGGCTCTTCCTTTGCAAGTGTAGCCCGTTCATATGCTCTGTTGAGGTCAACTGACATTTCACCTGCAAGATGCAAAAGGATGACAGTCATCATACTGATCATTAGGTCAGTCATCATACTGATCATTAGGTCAGTCATCATACTGATCATCTTACAATACAACACTCACTGATACTGTATCAATTACGATAGCCAGGCGGACAAGTGTCTCCCTTTACTAACTAGAGTATTTGGAATAGTTTAGAGGCCTAGTGATGCCACTGTTGATGCTAGCTTTCACTGCAGCATCATTTAAAAACCAAAACGTTTTTTCGACTCATATATCTTATGGAAGCTTCAGATTTTTGCTTGTGTATCAGAGAACATTAGCAACAAGTTATTATTGGTGACCTGCAACAATACTCATAATTAACCCACATGGAACTGATACAAATTTGGATTTAACTTTTTTGACATTATCTTCAGCTCATTTGAAGGAAAACTTCATGCAAAGTATCTAAACGTTTGTTAGAAAATGGAATGTCTCCTTTTGTAAATGTTCAGGACCCTCTATTTCAAACTTTTTTAGTTCTTAGTTTACTGAATTGCAAGTCCCAGTAAGACAAGAAAGGAACCACAAAACCAAATATATAAAATATGTTTTTGTTTCAAAATGATACTGCATATGAGAACACTGTACCTGTCACAGCCATCGGAGTGGAGAGAGAGCGAGATTTCTTGTATTTGAATGTGGGCATGTCAGAGACGGCAGACTTTTCGGAAACTTTGCAATCTGAAATAGATAGATTGAAATAGAATCAGACAAAAATTACAACACACACATTACTGCAGCTTGAAATGTTGAAAGAAAGCCATTGTTTCTGACCTGCATCAGCTTTTTTGGAGCAAAGATCATCAGGGTGGGAAGGCTGCCTTCGGAGGCCTTTGTGTGGATAAGCCTCACCCAAAACATGGGCCACCGACACCAAGGAGATGGCTTGGCTCTCCTGAAACACACACATGAATCAATATCGCAAAGTGTATTTATCGCATATACACTATATATTCTCAGGTGAATGGCACATTCAGCTGAAAGTCTATAAAGGTAAATATAAATACTTATGTGGAAAATGAAGATATTGACTCGTCACCAAACTAGCTTGATAAGCTCAAATGGTCCCAGAGAGATTATTTGTACTGTAGCCCTGAAGAGAGTCTAAATAAGCCCAGGGAAACACAAAAAAACTCCAAACTTTTACTGATAGGACTGAAATTGAAGAATCGTTTGGAAGGCTCACTCTCACTGTCAGGATGTTCAGCTGATGAAATTCACCTGGGCTCTACAGCTATAAAAGCTGGCTCATGTGTTCACTATGGCTGTCCTCTGACAGCTGGTATCTACCCGCCATCATTAGGTGTCCAGCAGTGAACCTCGCTGCTGGAGCCCTACTGTTTTTGTTCTCATTAGTATTATCATTATTCTCTTCTCTCTCATTTTTCTCCACTTAAAGTATTCTTGCAGGAAAAACTTATCAAAAATGTCAATAATGGCCACTGGGTCGCAAATTCTACCCACTACTCAGGCACATAAAATGATTGACCTCAGGGTGGCGCTGTGACAATGAAGTTTATGTTTCTGTAATTATCTGAAAGAGTCAAAATTCTTTCATCATTTTAGTCTCTCAGTTCATGGCAGTCCTCTGCTCTAAAGATGTCAAACTCTCAAAATCCCATTCTCAACAAATTGTTGGCAACCTTTGGCCCAAGTGTCCCGAAATGTTTTCAGGGTCATCGACAGACTTTGCTGAGCGAAAGATAGGAGGGAAATTTTGATACGTCAGTCTGTTTGGAAATGACACAATTTTAGACCTGTGTCTTTAAGTTCAATTTTACATAAATGAATCACAAATTTATCAAAAGGTGCTTGAGCAATTGTCTCCAAGCTTCGTTTCACTATGCAGTCTTGGGTTCTTTTGCCGCAAAGGGGCTCCCCAAATGCATCAATCTTATAACTGCCACACACAGACTCGTGAAATTGGAACTTCCAAATGTATGATCTCAGGCAGGGGTTCTCAGACTTTTTACTCAAAGCTCTGCCTCCGATATTTATTCGAGGTCAGGGGTCTGGATTGACAAAATAACATGTAATCAATGAATTAACATCACATCTCCTGTTATTGGGCCAGCATGACACTGAGGCAGACAAGGCTCAGACAGGTGGTCCATATTCATTTCTGACTCAGACATATTCTTAAAATTTTATCCACTCTAGTTGTAGAAACTGTCGTAAAGAAGAGACATCCTGTATCTGTGATTTAGGAACTGATAGCTAATAAACAACACACAGCACTCTCTGCAGCAGTTAACATCACCATGACAGTGAGGTCAACCATAAGGAAATAAGCATTAAAACCATATCTATCTGGGGACAAGATCACTGTATAATCTCCAGCTACACTGTCACTAACAAATTACTGATCGACAGAAAATGTATTTCATAATAGGAAATGTGACACAATTCAAACCCGACAGTTCAACTACCAATGAGTCGGTCCTTATCTTAACAAAACTCCTCTTCTGGCCAATGAAAATAAACCCAGTTGTCACTACTGAATTGTGATAAGTTTCCCTCACTTCAACCTAAGGCCAATTCACAAGTCCTTCACTCTATTTTTTTTTTTTCAAAATATTCCAAATCAGTAAACATGTATACCTCCACAAGCCTTAATTCATACAGTGGCATGTAAACATTTGGGCCCTCCTGGTCAACGTTTACAAGGTCTCTGACCTTCATCAGCTTGATAGTGCTGTGGCTTGTTCACAGTCAGTGTTAGGAAAGACCAAGTGATGCACATTTCAAAGCTTTAAAGATACTCTGACTCCTCAAACCTTATTCCAACAATCAGCAGCCATGGGCTCCTCTGAGCGGCTGCCCAGCACTCTGATAATGAAGGCAAGTGATGCCCACAGAGCAGGGCTGCCCAAACGTTTGCATGCCACTGTATGCTACCAAAAGTGACACAGACAACCCTCTGTGCTTTTAATGCTTGTACATGTGACTTGCTCAGTAGCTGACTGAAGTCTTTTCATGCAAACATTTAGAGTTAAAATCCTGTTTTGGCATCCTGCACATGGTCTGAATCTTTGCATTTTCCAGGATAAGTTCTCACATTTGGGACGAGGGATGTATTCCATATTTTGAATGTAGTCATGTGAAACATGTCTTCACTGAAGGTCATAAAGTCACAATCAAATGTTCCTGAAAGCAGATTTCTATACTTTAACAGAACATGATGAATATTTTTAAAGAAAATCAAGAGTTCTGCTTCTCATCAGTTAAGAAAGAAAGCATCCGAATACTCCCATTCTCCTGCTTGCAGCTATATTTACACCTTCAACACCTCCACGGCACATATAACTCACATACACGCACTGCTTTTATTGCTGAATCTACTCACTCTGTTATATCTGTGTTGACTTTAATTATTTTAAGTACAACCTTGCATGGACTCCCTTCTTGTCACAATTTATGAGCCAGTTAGTGACAAACAGTTTTTTCATAAACTGGCTCACAGTTCAAAGAAGGGAGAGAGAAAACATGAAAGGCTGGAAGTCAAAGCTGAAACAATTTATTAAATAAAGAAACTGACTTGATACAACCATCCACACTGTTTTAAATGATTCACTTTGACAGAACTGTAAAAAATGACATTACTCTCTATCTATTCTCTCTCTCTCTCTTTCTCTCCCTCGAGTTATTGCATCTATCTGAGAGTTTGTATGTTCGTTTGCTGTGCTTTGTTGTACACCTGTGCAGAATCTGGTCATTGTCTTGACGTCCTGCTGTTTAACACTTCTCATGCTCTCAGGAAAACCGAATGAAACAGAATGAGAATAAAACAAGTGGGAGGTCAAAAATTCCAATAATAGACAAGTGAAAAGAGAGGTAATCCAATCTAAAACATGTCTGCACAATCCATATCAGTCAAGCACAGTCTGGAGCCCAGACTGACAAAAAAACAAAACAGTACCGGGTTGAAGAGCTCAGTGGTCAGGCCAAGGTAGTTGTGTAAGGCAAGGAAAGTGACTCTCTGGAGACGAACCATGATTATCTACAGAGGACAAGAAGGAAACAGGGCAACAGAAAAAAATACAAAGTAAGTACAAAAAAAGGGGAATGGATACATATTCTGAAGCTGGCTGCACTCACTGAATGTTATGCACTGACTAACGAGGTGCTTGCAATGCCTCTAGTTGACTTGATGAATCAAATACTTGTCATTCTCAGTGCACGTACTTGGACGACACGGACCAGAGTTTCAGGGTATTTCTCAAAGACTGACTGGAAGGCTGCCGCTGGAAGACGCAGGACAGTGGAGGGAACTGCAGCTCTTGCAGACACTGTTTTGTAAGGTGCTGGATAACCCTGAAATACAGATAATGCAGTGTGTGCAGAAAGAAGGATGTTATGAAGAGTACAAACTTTTGGCAGAGTGAAACTAAATGTGGACACGAGTAAAGAAGGCTTATGTATGGAATTAGTGAAACACAATATGATACCAAAATTGTACAGAATATAGGTCACTGTTCTAAAATGAGAGAACCATTCATGTCACAAAGTCAGCTTTATATAACAACTAAAATTAGAGTTGATCTACTTGTTGCCTAGTTTTAAATTGGTTCTAAATACAGCTGTAACACACAGGAGGATGACGACGTACAGTGATGATGTCAAGGATACTGAGCAAACTGTGAACACTGTCTCCAGGTAAAACTTCCTTCACCACAGCATCTGTGCCATCCTGCAGCAAGAAGACACAAACAAACCTCAACATGAGAGCAGAACAACACAACAGAGATAATGCTTCCATTGACATCTTTCTCACTGATCATCAATATTCACAAAACAGCAAAGAAAACAAGTTCTAATGCTTTGCTGAGTGTGAAGCAGTGAAGCAGTAGGCGCTGTGGTCACCCTGCGGTCTTACACTCTCGTGGATGCACAGCTCCAGGTGGCCATCCTGAACCACATAAATACTGTCATCAGTGTCACCGGGTTGGAACAGTCCCTCTCCCTGGTGGAGCTGGATCAGCACCATGTGACGACACAGCTCCAAGAAAACAGGCTTCTCAAAGTGGCCGAGCACCCTGGTTACAACACACGTGTACATACAGCGTAGTTAGAATACAGAACTCATGATGACAACCATGCGTCCACTCAGTCATGTATATGTACACGTACATGTACATGCATAGTTTCCTGTCTATTATGTGTGGGTATGCAATCTAAATCCCAGCAGGTGGACTCCACCAGTAACAATGAAACAGTGCTGAAACAAGTCATCCGTTGATCAACAGAAAATGAATCTGCAACTATTTTGATTATAAATGAATCGTTAAAGATAATTATGAAATATCTTCTATAGAGTGTGTGGATGAGGAAGGATCACACGAACAGACTATACACTATCAAACAAAGACAGCAGCAAGCAGCAAATCCTCTAATCTGAGAACATGGAACAAATTAATGTTTGGCATTTGTTCTTGAGACATGACTTCAACCATTCATCAATTTTCACACATTTTAACACACCGACTATTCATCATTCATTCTGTGTGTTACCACGGTGCTGCATGGACGCTGTGCGCCTGTTCATATGGAAGATGAAACTAAAGCATGTAGTTTGACTAACCTGACATTTTTCAGCATGTACAGCACCTCGGAGGGCAGATGGGAGTTCTGCACATCAAACTCAGTCAGGTCAGCCTCCAGCAGACAGGGAGGAGGCTCCTTGTGCTGCAGGGTGGGGGGCTCCCTGCGGATGCGCAGGATCCTAACACAAACACACACATATAAAAACACGCTCTTCATACTGAAAAGATGGACTTCGTTGCTCTGATTGGTCGCACAAGTCCAAGTTTCGAACCTGATCCAAGTCTCAGTTCAGAATTCTGCTGACACTCTAAACCAAATTTCTCTGATCTGAATTGGAACTTACCTCTTCTTTCTCCTTCATAACACATAACTAAAAAGGTGGCTGCTAGAAACCATTATGTTTAAGAGAATATTTCATTCTTCATGATATACTTTTTCTATGTTTTTTAGTGCAAATCTTCCTTTCAGTGCATGTCTATCTGTTTATCTTAGCTTTCAGGGACATTCTGAGTGACTGCTCAGGTTAATGCTGAGGGGTTTAAATATTGTACTTTGACTGAAAAAGTATTTCTGGGCTTAAGCTGTTTTTCAAATTCATCATATGCAATATATATTAGTGGTGACTGTCTCTGATAATGTCTTTTTTCCTGTTACCAGCTATGTTAAAATACCATCTTATCATGCTTGACAAAACAATCTGAACTCAAGGTTCACTTACTTGGAGCCTGCGTTAAGATTACTTTGTCTAACAACTGTTCCCAAGGTGAAAAATTAACTTTTAACACTCAAGCTTATCTTTTGTTTACACCAAATGATTAAAAAAAGCACTTACTTGCGAGCTATGGACAGAACTTTGGTCCTCTTCCTCACTCTCTGCCGGGACGCTAGGTTTGAATTGGAGGCAGGGGCTGAGGACAGCGTCTGAACCTGCAACAGGAAAAGTGTGGTGATGTATTTGATCTACATTTCCATGAAATTGTCATGTACATTCATGATCCACAGAGAATTCATTGTCATTTTTTGGTGACTCTTCCTCTGGCACCAATATCTGGCCAAGTTTCCAACTCCACATGGGAAAGATTGCCACGAGTTGTAGTTAGTCTGAGCAGATTTACCTAATGTCAGGATTAAAAGGTGAATGAGTGCTTAACTTTACTTATCCATTTAAATGTAATGGTAACATCTTCATCAGAGGGAGCCCAACACTGTACAGCAGGCCTGTTGTTACTTTATAAGTAAGTACTCAGTAAACCACGTTTAATGTTCAATACTGTCCATCATACACTGAAGCAGTATCAGTTGGATATTTACATATTTTATTGATGTTTTGCAGGTATTTCCTTAAGAGCACCTGAATTAAAAAAATGTTTGCTGCACAATAAAAAGATTTTAACGTATTATCTGTGAGGAAAACTGATGCTAATCTCTGTCAGTCAAAAGTGAGGGCAGAGATGTTGGCCACCCAGATGTCCCTGACAGAGAGCCAAAGCAGACTGATGATCAGCAGACCATCAGACTCTTTAAAGTCTGAGAGGGAAAAGAAAGGATCATGCACAGAATACAGTATGGACAACAGTAAAAGACTGAGAGGGACGTTTAAGAAGCCACCAACCTTTCTCATAATCTTTCGGCCGTAGAACATCACCTTGTCTCTCTTCCTGAAGCGATAGTGAGGAACGCCAGCCTCCTCTGAAACACCAGACAGCAGCTTCTGTAAGACCATTTGCAATCTACAGGATGAATCAGAGTGTGCTCCTCGTACTACAACCCTGATTCCAAAAAGTTTGTACTGCTTTTAAATTGTATGACAGAATACAATCATTGGCAAATGAACCGTATTTACCAACAAGTTATCCATCATGTGTTCACAAAGTGGTGAACCTCTCTCCATCCTTGCTTGTGAACGACTGAGCCTTTCCAGGATGCTCCTTTCATACCCAATCATGATACTATCACCTGTTACCAATCAACCTGTTTACCTGTGGAATGTTCCAAACAGGTGTTTTTGGAGCATCCCACATCTTTCCCAGTCTTTAGTTGCTCCTGTCCCAACTTGTTTGAAACTTGTCAGTATCAGCAGATATTTCCAAAAATCAATGACGCTGATGAAATAAAGCATTAAATATATTGTCTTTGTGCTGTTTTCAATTGAGAATATGTAGGAAAGGATGAGCATATTATCATATTCTGTTTCATTTATGTTTTATGGTGTGTCCAAACTTTTTTGGAATCATGGTTTTGGTAAACCGGCTGATGCCATAAATCCAGCCTGATTTTTTTTACTTTTACATTAACATGGTCACTTAAAAAAACACATACAGTATTTAAAAATATTATCTACGACCTGTACCATCACTACAAAATTATTGATAATGGCGGTTTTTCAAAAACCAATAACCTGTTTAAACATAACTCATAAAATGCATGCTAGTATGAACTGTTTATGTTATCTCTGAAGACTGACATATGAAAAAAACATCTAATAATCTAACATCTAATATTGTAACAACCATCACTGTGGCCCAACACCTAGTAATGCATAAACAGTGTGTTGGGTATGTTTTGGACATCTTTACACAGTGAATAGTTGTAGATACAAGTGAAACACAACAGAGTGTGCAGGGCACTGACTTGACAGTTTATATCTTCTGTAAAGAAGAAACACAACAACTCCAACGACAGACACAACTGTCACAGCTCCAATCAGCACGGCCGTCCACTGGAGGAACAACAGAGAAAATGTTACAAACATTAAAATTAGCTCCATTCAGTTCGTCAATGACAACATAAAAGCCTCTCATTTATTCTAGCCGTCGACATGGTTATGCCATGTTTTTGGTAGACTGCTGTTACAACAACATAAACATGACGTTGGTGTGTCACCAGTACATCCTTTGCTCCAGTGCACTTCAATACACACATTTATTCCACTCACTGAAACAAAAAAATCCATTTGTAGACAATGTCCCATCAAACCTTTAGAAAGAGAAACTGAAGGTTACCATGTTAGCTTCTGTCCTTTCTTCCACAAACTGCTGCATCCTGGCCTTGATCTCATTGCCGAGAGGAACCAGGCTCTGAAACATGAAGCACGGGAACAACACTGAGGGAATGAACCGACTGGACATCGCACAGTGTAACAGCAATCAGAGCAGAACAAGGACTGAGTCACAAATATGACTCCACAACAGCTAAATCATCTGTTTCTTTAGCAATTCATGAGGGCAGAATGAGCATGTATCTTTTAACCCAACAGAGGCTGAATAAGAAGCATTAAGCAGTGCAGAATGTTTGGAAAGCATTCATCATGTATTTCACACATCCGAGTCATGATGACTGTTACATGGCCATTATCGTGTACCTAAACACCCTGATTAAGACAGGGATGTGGAACTTCATTTTCAGACAATGAAGAGCAATGGATGGTGTTATGGTGTTACATACCGGGTATATACTGCAGCTCTCCTCTTCATCACTGTCCCCCATGCCTGCTAAAAAAGATAATGTAACACTAAAACAAGGCAATCTGAAACTTAAGAAGATGATCACTTGCTGACATGGTATTGCATTTTGATTCATCTTTGGTGATCATATATAAATAGCCCAGGAATCCAACCCTTGACCCACCCGAATGACCGACACAGCGAAAGGTTAGAAATCCGGGTTACAGCTCACCTACTCGGCCAAAGAAAAACAGGTCACAAGCTCAGAGCTGGTAACCGGACACTCCTCCACCTCCTCACTGCTGAACTCCACCAGGCTTCACACCGTCACACTGCGAACACAGTGCACCTGTGAGGGTCACTCCTCTCGCGTGCTTACCTTCCATGTTGACCGATTCTTTTCGGTTCCAAACTCCATTCAAATAAACAGGATGTTTTTGTTAGTTCTCTCTGGATTATGTGCCAAATTGAACATTTCTTGTTATGAACACGTTGTTTCGTATTTTCGTCAAAGGGAGAATATTTGCAGTGAAAGCCAGATTTTAAATAAGAGTTCAGCGACAACACGGAGCTTCTTATTGGTGGCTGACAATGTAGTATGGTGTCAATGTCAGAAAATTGATCATACTAGTTTAATATTTACCTACATTTGCCACAAATAAGAGAAACAGCGCATAGAGAGACCGAATTGAATGTCAAAATGAGCGAACTTAACGTTAACATAAACTTGAACCTTGTTAGAGAGTTAGCTAAGTTAACGTTCATTCTCACAGACTGTTGGTGGACTCCGCTGCTGCGGCTGCAATCCGCTACACAGCCAAAGGACAAACCAATGCAAGCGGAAAACAAGTATGCATTGACAGAGTCTATGACGAATACAAACGTACAAATACACCTTCAACAAAACCTTTCTGACAGAACCGGCAAAACAAATTTTCCCACGTAACGTTACCCCTCTTGTTTCTGAAGTTTTTGTGTGCAGCTACATGCCTTTGAATAATATAAACAGTTGGAAAATACATCTGAGTATCTTGTTGTTCCTATCAAAATAAAACCACTGTTGACGAAACTGTACATAGACCCGGATGACATAGACTGTATTTAAAGAGCTAGAACTATTCTACTATTTGTTGATACAAGGTATATCGAAAATTCAGCTGAATATTGACAGAAAACGTAGATACATTTATGATATGCGCATTCTAATGTACCCTTTAAGCATTTATTTTGAAGAATAAGTGTTCTATTTTCCAGGTAACTCTGGCTTTCTTGACGCACTCTGATCTCTGTCAGGTCTACTAGTATCTTGGATTTTAATTGGTGAATGGTGTTGCCTTTCGGCCAATCACTGAGTATTTCATTGCAAAGTCAGACGGCACGTTACTTACATTGGATCTGCAGTGTGCTGAAGGTGAGAAGAGTCGAGTTCTATAACAATTTCTGAACGTAGAGGTAATCTAAAATTCTGTTATTTAAATGGTATGGTACTGTTTTAATGTGAATCCATGTTAGCTTGCTAGCAGACGATGCAGCATTAACTGGCTCGTAAGCTATCGTTACGTTAGCTAGTTACTGAGTTAGCGCTAAGTTGACTTTCACAGTAGGCAACAGGACACTTCCACATGTTCTCTAAATGAAATTTAAATGTGACGCAGACTTTCCTTACCGTAATCCATCTGTCGATTCAGTAACTTAAGCGGTAAATTAGACACCCCGTGGTAACATTAGCCTGTCAGAAAACAATATTCTTAAAGATGGCGATTGCTCCTTTGCACTCCATCGACAGCTCTGACTGTCATGCTTTATTCACTTGTATTTACAGGCATGGAAATCATTCTGTTCATAGGGACAGTACGACAGCTCACATGCAAATTCGGGTATTGTCTTGGGTTGTACGTGTGCTGTCTTTACTGGAAAATGTGTGGAAAAACGATGTCTTCTCTGCAGGTGGCACCATGGGTGTGTTATCCACGCTGATGAGGGGTCTGATAAGAGGAGCGGACAGGATGGCGGAGTTCACAAGCAAGCGGGGATCAAGGACTCATAATAAAGGCAGGGGTGCAAGGCCGACTGGACAGAGGCTCTCCAGCAGAAAATTTGTGGCCATACGGGCCATGATCCCTGAGTTCGTGGTGCCTAATTTAGAGGGATTCAAACTGAAACCCTACGTATCATATCGCTCCCCGAGAGGCACAGAGCCACCACTCACAGCAAAAAGTGTGTTTGCTGAGGTTGTGGCCCCTCACATCAGGAAAGACTTTGAAGAGGGCACTTTCAGCAAAGACCACTTGGAGAAGTATGGATGGGAGCCCACACAGGAGGGGAAGCTCTTCAAGCTCTATCCCAAGAACTATGTGCGTTAAAGATGTGCTCGGTGTAATGGATTCCCAAAGAAAGGCACAGACTGAGACAGAAAGCTGAAAACCTACTGACGTCTCACTGTCAGGAAGTGACACATCAGTCATAAAGTGGACTGAATATTATTATATTCTGTTACCTGATCATCGGGCCAAATAAGTCATGGGCTGTGAGCCACACTGCAGAATTGTGCGTTGATAATTGGAAAGATCCGTTGAACAGTCTGAGCATTTCCTCATTTACATGTCAAAACGACAAAGGTTTCTTATGTATGTCAGAAAAGATCTTACATGTGGGCTAGCAATAAAAATGATTTCAAAAACTACAACACACTGAGCTGACTTTCCTGAGGCTGCTATTCAGTATTTTTTTCAGGATAACTGTCATAGTTAATTGTCATACAGTTGTGTCCAGGTTGAGACATGCACAGTGAACCTAGAACTTGCCATTGTGACTTTATTGGTCAAGAAGTGAAATGAATGCAACCAGCAATAAAAATTTTCATATACTACTGTGATGAAGTTTCCAAAATATGATATGGTGAAGATCACCACCTCAGATTTCTATGGAGCAGGAGAGCCCGACATAAAGGGTTTATCTTGAGAATGTTCATTCAAAGGGAGCCTTAATACTAGTCACAAGTCATTAAATATTAACACTGACAAAATGTCGTTATGACTTGCAAATAATCAGAATTTGCCCGTCAGTTTCAGCTGAAGTCATCAGACACATTCATGCATTCTGCGTAAATACTTTCAGTAATTATGTGTTGAAATTGGCGCTCGTCTTCAAACTGCATTTTTGTGAACAATTTCCTAAATACAATCACAAAGTGCTTAAAAGCAGGTGTGTGGTTGCATTAATCTTGAACATAGGATTATAAACATTTGTTTAAATACAGTTTCATAAAAATCATTATGAAAATATAGTGTTTTCCTAACTGCATATTCTGTGATAACTTCTTCTAAAGTGTGGGGCCTTCATCGTAAAGAAAGTGAATGGAGTAACAGTATATCATGCTCATGTTTTAGTTGGGCTGTACATTCTGCTTTACATAAATACATGTTCTAATTTGATAGAAGATATTTCTGTTGCGTCCATGCAGCCAGTGCTCCAGCCTGGTCAAAAGTGCTCTGACTCCTGTTGAGCCTCATCTGAAGCCCAGTCCCAGCGCCACACATGGAGCATGTGGTCATAGAATGAGCAGCTCGCAAGAAGACCAGACACTGAAGAGGTATTTTCATGAAGCGCAGGGCCTGCAGCAGGGGTGGTAGAGGGCGCTGCAGTACCCTCTGGGATGTATCGTCCTGCTTCATCCTCCAGGGAAGTGTCAAAGCTGGCAGTGGGGGATTCATACTGAATCCTCAAGTGTTCTCCGGTCTCGATGAGACATTCCTTTGGTTCCGCAGAAGGAGGGGAGCAGGGAGCAAGTTCCTCCAGGGACAGCTTGGACCAGTCAGCTCCATATGCAAGGGAGTTGTGGAGGATATAGGAGGCTACGACAGGACATGCTCCTCCACTGCCCTCTGGACAATGACAGGAAAACAGCAATGCTGTCAGACAAACTCAACAATATCTTTTATGGCAGAAACAAATCACACTCTTTTTAGGTGTCCTGTTCCTTATGGGATGCATTTCATTCACACAACGTTCTATACAATAATGTTAAGTTGACTGACTGTCCTCTCATGTTTACTACCACCCCAGTGGATCCTAATTTATTCTGTAATGAAGCTGCAGGACAGCAATTCTAAACTACTTTTGGAGTGTAACAAAGTCCGTGTTTAGCACCAGGGCAATGAGAATCACATGTGTCATTCTCATTCTACAATTTACTGAACCCAAAGTTACTAAATGTGAAGAAGTCAACCTCTGGCTTTTTTGTTGAGTCATTCTTTGTCATCTCTTCACTGTTGCCATTTCTACTATCAGCATTTAATTCGAGTGTCATTACATCTTATGAATCAGGAGGCCAAACTCAAGAGGAAGGTGAAGCTAATGCTTGATACCTACATCAACTAATGGAATAATTAACTATAAAAAACCTCAAAAGATCACGATAAGTATTTCCTTACCCAGCTCTCCCTCACACTCACCAAGGGCCTGCTGGCAGTGAAGGATGTGGAAGTCATTGTGCATGCAGGCTGCTAACAGCAGGTGCTGATGGGTCGGATGCCACTTCAGCCTCCACACTCCTCCACCCACAGGACTCTCACTGAGAGGCTGCCGCATGTTCCTGCCATCCCACAGTAAAACCTGCTCATCATAGCTGCGAAAAGAAGTACAAGATGCAAGACTTACAATCACATGAGTGATAGTCATCTTCTAGGTCAGGACAACAAGAACAACAACAAGGAAACAGTGGTAGTTAACACTAGTCACAATCGTACAAAGGCTAATTCTCATGCAAAGCCAAGTTAACCACACAGAGTTCATGTGGATATTTACCTGCCTGTAGCCAGAATGTGTTCCCGATGTGGGTTGCTGTGAATGCTGCACACGCCCATTGAGTGCCTTCCAGGGAACAGATCACAAATTGTCAATGGATTTTGTGAAAACAGACAGTCCAAGTGAGAGCTGCTGGCCCTAACATGAACACTCACCGCTTACTGGTGAAAGTGGGGCAGGACGGACCAACCCTGAGATCCCAGCCTTTAAGTTTGCAATCATCACCACCTATTGAGGGACGACACATACACTTAGAGAGAGGAAATGGTGGAGATGCATATACAAACATTCAGAAAAGATCAATACATTAGACACACAACAGTACAAACTGGCTCCGATTACACATGAATGAATCAACAAACGATTTAATAATATGTTTCCATTTTGATGTGAGGATCTCCCTGCTGTTCCATTTGTGGAGGTGGCACTCTGTATTTGCTGATGTTTGTGACTGTCACTGCTCATGCTACCTTTTCACTTTTCCAGTATTGTTCCAAACTAACAGGCAGTGAACAATATGTTTATGCACATATTGTGCAAAATTTGTGTCCTGCAAGAAAATTAGTGAGGGAAATAAGTCAATGCTTGTGATTTGTTAGAACGTGCCAAATGAGTCATTTCTTTTTATCACAGGGACATTTCAAAGGTTATTTTCTTTAGTCAACTTTAATTATTTTTGAGTATGTGAACTGATTGCAAAAATGCCCAAACTGAGAAGACGCTTTGACAAGGGAGTCATATTATTAGAGAAAATACAAACAATAGCTACCGTAAAAGCTTTCATGAAGCCCAAACAGGTTGAATACAGAGTCAAAACAATGTCAGCTTGTTGCTGAGTTCAAGATAATTTTTTAAACTGCAAAATGACCTGATGAGCGCCTGTCCTGATCAATTCTTAAAATTAACAAAAAAGGGCTACTTATCAACGTGTTTGTATATGTTCTGTGTTTATGTAAAACTGTGCTTGTGATGTATTTTATCATATTTTGTTAAGTCTCAAATATAGAGCTTGCTAACAGCCTCAAGAGTTCAGTGCTGGTTGGACTGTGTTGTATCCAAGCAGCAACCTCCAGGTCTGAAAAATGAAGCCAACATGAAGTGCCAAAAACCGCAGTTCCTCGAACAGCCACTTTATATTTTTGATATTAAAGTGTCTTATGGTAATACAGTAATTTAGTATTGTTGGCTATGTTATACATCATCTGAATTGAACAAAAAAATGGCTTTGAACCCAAGTTGAATTCAGATTGTGTCTTAAGGGGAGTTTTTTTTTGGTCTGACTGCTGTTTTCATCAGGGCTTCATCAGGGAAGTGTCACTGTTACACCAGTATTGTGAATGGGCATCAAACACTGAGTGTCATTTTGGTTTTTAAGTCATATGATATGACCTTGTTTGACAGACTTCAGTACAGTAAAGAATTTATCAGACTGTTCAATTATATATTTACCTCTGATTGTTCATCAAAACTTTGGTGCCAGTTTCTTACAAATGCAACAAGAATCATCCCCTGCAGTATTGTAACTATACATTTCGTGTTCGTTCGATATTCAGTAATGTCTTTATGCCCCCCCCCCAGTTTTCACAACTGATCATGGGTTCTCCACTGTTATATGTTCCCACTCCTGACCTGCACCTTGTCATGCTGAGTGGCCTTTTAATCAAGACAGGCAGTACTGAACGTACGTTTAACCTGTTATCTTTCTCTCATGTAGGGCCCTTGAGGAAAGTTAACACCTCAGCGAATGTGATGTGTGCATTGTAGTTACAAATGTGCCAGATTATAATTTAAAAGAGTGTTACCAGAATAAACCAGCTGTGTGTCCCAGTAGGAGAAGGCACAGATCCAGGCCTCAAAGTCATGGGCCTTCCACCGTGACAGAGACGTCAGAGCACCTTCAGCCAGGGACAGCACACTGACACAGCCAGCAGAGTCACTGCACACCACCCGCACATCACTGCTGCTGACACACACAGGACATTTCACATGACAAGTGTTGCCACATTGACTGACAAAAAGTAGCCCAGTCTGAGCCTTGAACCCACTCAGGTGTCATAAATTTAGCCGAATTGTTCATTTTTATTTAGGAAAGGGTTTAACATGTGTGTGTATACAGAATGTTAACAATAATGTAATGTTCATATGGACAGCGTTTTTGTGTAAAGTATGACATTAACTGCAACATGGTCCAAAGGCAGCTGCTGCCTTTGGACCATGTTGATTGTTACCTGTCCATTCTTCCAGTGGACCAGTCTAAGGACAGAGCCAGCCGTTCTGTTCCCACCTCCACACTGCTCAGAGTCTGCAGAATGCGACTGCCTTCCTACTGGATACACACATTCATGAGTGCAGACTACACAAACATCAACAGCTCCTCACACCAAGTCTTACATACATAATGACCAGACCAGCACAATAAATACACTTTTCCTACACTTAAAGATTCACTGCCCAAACATATCATTTTATATCAGCAGTGAACTAAGCAGCCACTGAACAAATAATATGTCTTGGCACTTCAGCTTGTACTCAATCACTATCCTTAACAGACTGAAGCAGCCATGTGTGGTCAAAAATTATTGAAGGTAAAGAAAATTAGTGCAACAGCTATGAGAGTTCATACTGATTAGATGTTGCTAACACTGCGCCAAATGTTTCACTGGACAGCAGCATGTTATATGGCGTTTTTCCAACAAAAACATGCTCAGCCCGCACAATATAATGCAGTCCAAAACAAACCACAAACTGCAGCTTGAAAAATAATAATTAAAAATTTCATGCAATTTTTGCAACACCTCTCTTATTCGTTAGCATTTATTATATATCTACTGCAGTGTTTCCTCTACATTCATTTAGGAGTGGTGGCCGCCATTCCTAAATCCTAGCCACCACTCCCTCAAATTTCTTTCTTTTTTTTTTTTTTTTTAAATTATTGTTGCAAATACACCACCGCCGCATGTCTCCACCTTCAAAGCAGAGTCTGATGTTAATTACTCATGAGAGCCCGGCCTTGAAAGTGACGTCACGTCAAGCACCCAGGCACCAGGTCAGAGAGTCAGAGGAGTGTCATCTTGGAAAATAGAGCAGCGACTTACCGGAGAAAAGGTAGACTTATTAGCTTAAGATAACTCATAACAGATTTTACAAGTTAAATAGACATTCGCAAAATATTGATGGCCAGCTAAGGTTACGTAACATATTGGTAGCTTAAGTTAATTGGGCCCAGCGCCAACTCAGTGTCGCTAACGTGAGTAAACTAATTGATAGCATTGTGTGCAGGACATTTGTGTGTGTGTGCGCGCGCGCGCACACACACACTCAGCCTTTAAAAAGCAATTTTCAACTGGTCATTCAATAAATAGGTTGTAAAAATAAAATCTGCAGTCAAGTGTCATTTGTTTACACCGCCACGGCTCCCTGCAGAGCCTGCCCCCACTGCTGAAAAAAATCCTAGAGGAAACACTGTACTGTAAAGTGTTCCTGTTTTTTTTGGCCACCACTGTGTGTGTGGTCAGTTTTAATAAGAAAGGTCCCTTGATTGTGACAAAAGGTTGGCTGAATGGAGCAAACTCTGCTTTTCAATCTAGCAGTTCAACAAAGTCCTGCTTAACCACAAAAGCACACGTTGTGAGTTTCTGAAATCTGGAAAATGCACGGTCTTCTACGCAGCACAGGAAAGATTTCCTCCACAGTTTTTCCACCTTTTTTGGTGTTTAGCCAAAGGCAGGTAAATCTATAGAGCACATTTCCTCCACAGTGACTGTTCACTATAGTTTACAATTTGCATAATAAAAGAAATGGGAAAAGATTTAAAAAATGAATTTGGTGTACGATCTTGAATATTCTTATGCGGTACCCTGCATACATTCTTTGCTCAAAGACAATGCCACATTAAGCTACTTTATTATGGAGTTTAGTTAGAATGACGTTCTTTACTTAGAAGGAAATTACACATTTGGTTTAATCACTGTGGCAAGAAAGGCTGCTTTCAGTCAAATAAATAAATAAATAAATAAATAAATAAAAGAGAACTCACATGCTGATTCTGTTCACAGACATCAGCTGAATGTCTAAACATACGAAGTGACTGGCTGTGAGTCTTCTGATGCCACATTTTTCTCACCTGACTGTCTGACAGTGTGTACAGCTGCAGCTCTCCGGTGGCAGCAGCCATTCCCAGCACTGGCTGCCCGGACACTGGCACGTGACACCTGAGAACATCCAAACCAATCAATAAAAAGTAAGCAGACAGTGACATGAACAGCCACTGTGGTCAAACCTGATTTCTAGGCAAAGCAGAAAAGAGAGGGATCTGCACACCAAATAGCTCCTGTTTGAAGGACCGAAATCAGCAGCTGCTTTTTCTACTTTGGCATTCATTTTGTGATCCAACATCCATCCTGTTGAGTATTGGGACGTGCGTATCATTTTCATTATTGTTTTAAACCTGATTTCTTACCATTTCAAATCTAAAATGGCCGCCGTGTCCATGCGCTGTAGCTCAGTGAGAGGAGGGCTCATTGATGCCTCTTGCCGAAATTCAAACAGGTACAAACGACCCGTCCGGCTTGGGGTGGCATCTTCTTCCCCTGCCTACAGGAAGAATGTGAAAGGGACATACATCAGTCGGCAGTCAGACACCAGCAGGGGAAAACACAAAAACTCAAAGCACTGTCAAGAGCATGCCAAATCAAGAGGCAGTGACCCGAACCCTAAAGGCAAGCTGGCCAACCACAAGCCTGAAAGCAAAGCTATTCATGGCAGGCTACATGCAACTAGAGGTCAGATCCTATGGTGAAAGCATGACCCACCTTTGCCATAGTCAACAACGGAGATTACGGTGCACTCTCTCTCTACAAAGACAAAAACTCAATTTGTCCTCTCTTCACGTCAACACTGCATGTCGAGTCTCTCAATACCTTTCCTCAAGAAGGAGTTTTCCAAAAGCTCCACTTGCAGTGACCTAAAACTGTTTGTGTCTGGATGAAATAAGGCTATGTTGTGAAAAATACCGGTGTACGTGTGGACTATGCATGCTAGACTAGGCCCTCACTTCTCTTCCACCTTTACACTCAGCACTGGCTCTCCACAGAGCTGTGCACAGAGCCTCATCCTCCACAGACCTTACACTCATGACAGTGCCTGCATCCACTCCACCATCACCATCATCTTGCCAGAGAAGAAGTCCATAGACTGACAGTGTGGTGTTCAGAGAACAACCTCATCCTGAGCTCTTCAAAAATAAAAGACCTCATAATAAACTTCAGGAAGAACAGCGCAGAAGATCACTGCCTCCGCCTGCTCACTGCCATCTTTGGAGGATTTATGCAGCTCTTCCTGCCTCAGTAGAGGCAGCCAGCAGGCGGAAAGACCCATCTAACCTTGAACATCATCTGTTTAACCTGTTGGTCAGTCGTTAATCAAATCATGGACAGACTTAAGAAGAGCTTCCACCCCAGAGCCAAACAAGAACTAAACACTGCCAAACACTGACGGTCTCAGTCCTGTGACTATCAGCACTGCAGCTCTAAAATATTACAGTAACACTTACAGATTACTTCAGAACTGCACCTTTCTATATAAAGCTACTGCGATATCCAGAAGTGCAATCTCAGCTGCTAACCACTTGTTTTAACATCTTATCTTTTATATCTTATCATATTGTTTTAATATTATTACATTTCATTATTACATATTTGTATTGCCTTTTGATTTGTGTGAATCCAATGTCAGGATTGCTACTGAAGTTCATTAAACTCTGGGGAATGACAACAAAGGAATATTATTCTACTCATGTTTTCAGTTATGTGTTAATTATCTTAATCAACATGTACAGACCCATTTAAATAAACAGGGTTATGACTGCAACAATGGATGTTGATAATATGGATGTGAAAGGACAACTTCTGTTCCATTGCTATGGGGACCCGGAATAAAAATCCACTGCTGGGGTCCCATTCCCCCACACTGTGCTTTGGAATTTTACTAAGTTTGCTGTCTCACAGATTTGATGAAACACAAATAATTAGAAATATGCACCAAGTACACAGAGTGAAAAATAAAACAGTGACGGTGTGGATTTTCACACAGGACCTGAAAATTAGACCCTAATTATGTCCACTGATATTGTGCTTTCATGATGCATAGTAAGCTACAAACTGACCATGAAATTTCCACAAATCAACGACCACACGGTGCACTTGGGGCATGTCTCCACTTCGCCTGTAGCAGCCTTCTCCTTGCTCAAAGTATGCACTTCAACCATATTGTTCTTAGCTTGATTATGCTCCAAACATTGGACATGCACGTCTGCACTGTGAGGGCAATGCGCTCCTGTGAGCAGTAACGATTGCATAAAGGTTTATGTTAGAGACAGGAATCACCAAACTCCAAGTCTTCCAATTAACTGCGGATGAAAACGGGTCAGAATAGTCGTCGAGTATGAGGTACCGCTCATGGGACAGGTAATGGGATGCACCGGGGCAGTTGGACAGACTGTACGTCACTCATCTCACCCCTTTCTGTAGCTGATATGTCCCGCAGACCAGGACATCGTGGCTTGATGAAACAGGGCACCACTCCACGGTGTCAGCGCTCAGCTCCGTGTCAAACACCTGTAGATTGCGTGTCCTCGACTTCCAAGCCATGGCCGCCTGCTCTGCATAACGTTACTGTGCCGGTGCAATAGCTAAAAAGCAAAATTATATCCAGTTAAAAACAAAACTGAACACAGATAAGTCTATCGAGTAACGTCGGCACGTTAGACCTACATTACTATCCAGTTAACTTTGATTAGGCTATCTGAGCTAACAAAATAATCTGTTTGGTACGATAGTTAGCTAGCCTAGCAAGACAGAATTAACTCAGTGCAGTATCACGCCCTGCAAATTGTCAGCAATTAGACACTTCAGATACCGAATAACATATTCAACGAGTGAATAAAATGTCCAAAGTCGAATTAACTTCAGTTTAATGCTGAATATCCTCAGAACAAATTATCAACAAAACTCACACGTGAGCCAGCCCGGACGCGACGACCGTGTGCGTCATGACGTCATCGCGGTGCGTAAGGGTACATTCAGGTGCCATTGCAACATAACCACAAGGATTCGTTTCCCCGTCCCACACATTGGGGGAGAGTCAAGGCAGTTGCGGCACGAATCACCAGTTTATCACGGGCTCGTATCGATAGCGTAGATAAGGATACGGACTAATATTCTCATTGATTTTATTTTGTTACACAGATAGCAAAACACCTGTATTCATAATGTATACTATATAATGTAGCCATTAAACAACATGAACTCCAGCATCATGAAATCCAACGCATTACAATGGCACCGCAGTAAGACAACTACATTTGTCCAGCCTCTTTTATTTTTTCTAGTAATATTTTGAAGGTCTCAACCGGAAGTATTAGTATGTTATTACGCATTGCGTCCTGACTGCAATTGCATTGATGTCACTAGTGTAACTGAGTGTCCACAGATGTGTAACTACACCCCTGTCTTTTTTGAAAGTTTGCTTTTTAACATTGGCCAGACTGTTTAGCTAATGTCACCATTTTGAGTATTATAAATTTGATAGGTTGAGTATGTTTGTCACGGATGTACACAAACCTCCAGTGCTTACAGTGTGTCGCAACAACTCGGTGTATTTGCTATTGTGTTGGTGCCAGTGCAGTCGCCGATTTTGTGTATTTACAGTCAACAGTATGGTCTACCCTCCAGTGCTCACAGTGTTTGACTGCATCTTTGTCGATCATGAAAGTCCTTTATGTTTTCAACGGGAATTCTTAATATATCATTGTGTATTGTATCAGCTGTTACCAGGGGGTTATTTCTAAGCTATTATATATCTATGAGCTTCCCTGTTCTCTTGTGGTTGCAGTGAGAAACTACAACTGCTAATTCTCCACTGGCATACATACAAAAATACAGTTTCAGAAAGAGGGTTTAGAGAAAACTCTGACTTTGTTAGATGTGAGATGAAAGGTAGGGTAACTTCAACTCTAGGTCAGTTACTGTGGGAACATACTCTGTGAACCTAACCTAACCTGCTTTCTCTCTGAATGCTCCCCTCCTGCTGAGCCTGAAGGACCTTGTCATATACCTGCAGACAGGCAGGACATCTTCACTCCAGTCCCGTAGGTGGCAATAATGTGCCTATGAGCTGGTTTGCCTACCGTCATTAAAGCTTGAAGAAGAAGAGGAGGCGGAGGAGGAGGAACAAGAAGGAGAAGGAGAAGAAGAAGAAGAACTAGAAGAGTAGTAGTAGTAGTCGGCTGCTAAGAGTGTAACGTAAACGCCACCAGCTTGCAATGGATTTCAACGTGAAAAAATTAGCCTCCGGTGCTGGACTGTTCTTCACACGAGCTGTCCAGGTAACTAAAGAAGTCCTCGTGCACAGTACCATGTTGGCCTGCTGCTTCCTTTCACTCTGGCAGCCAGCTGTTGGTAAAGTTACTGACATAAGCTAACGTTACGTTACGGTAGCCTACAGCTTCTGACTTGGCAGGATATCGAATTGACGAGCAAATGTTAACACTGCATGACAGCACAGAAAGTAGATATAATCACTTAATACTCAGAAATGTCTTTGTTATAGTTAAACAACGCTGGCCAAATGCTGTTTTTGGCAGTGCTGATAGATGATACTGTCTTTTAGGGAAAGCTAGGCTAGCATTCGCTAGCGCCAAATAATTACGCACCCAGCTAAAATAGATTAGCAAGTCGTAATAGATGTATGTACTGTCAGGGGAGAGAGGACGGAAACGACTGTCCCAGGTCATGAAGCCCAGGCAGTGAAATAGAGCCTTCACGGTTGTGTTTCAGTAGTTCGCCGGTGAGAGTTTGTGTTCTGCCTCAGTTCACAGAGGAGAAGTTGGGCCAGGCAGAGAAGACTGAGCTGGACGCTCACTTTGAGAACCTGATGAGCCGGGCAGACTGCACCAAACACTGGACTGAGAAGATATACAGACAGACTGAGATCCTGCTGCAGCCCAACCCAAGTATGACATCAATATAGCAATCTCATAATTAGAGAGTGTTCTAGACTACATATTCTCCTCAGGCACAACTACCCGCGAGTCTGCTTTTATTTGCTAATTACAAGATAGACTACTGGTGTAAAAAAGCAACACAGGGGAATGACTAGACATTTATAAAATACCATTAGTGGAGGTTACTAATTGTATTAAGGACTAATACAAAGTAAATTGAAGATGAACTTGGCACACTGATGGAAAAATGAAAGAACATTTTGTGGATTGATGAAACCATGGTCATAGGTAGTGGACCTTAAAGAATGTTACAGGGTTGGGCAGTACTTCAGTATCCCAGGGTATATTAAATAGCAACAGTGCCCATTTCATTACTGTAAAGAAAAAATCCTGCTGTACAATGTGCACAAATACACAGTAAGTGCCTGAAGAGTATCTGTCCAGCACCACTGTCTGTGTGGGTGAAGATGCTATGGAAGTGATGACAGAGCTTTTTGGAAACAGTGTAGTTTGTCAAAAAAAAAGCATTGACTTTTACAAATGATCATAGTTGTGCATCACATGACCACTTCTCTTGAGAAGGGAGAATTAGAAAAAAAAAACATGGCAAAAGCAGCCAGTTGGTCACTCCAAAAAAAAAGCAACTGCTGCACTTCGGATGGAGATGAAGATCCCCATCATCTGGTGGTGAGCAAATCTCCAGAAGAACCAGAAGTGCCTGTGCGTGTGTGTGCCCCAAATTCACCATCAGAGCAGGTGTTCAGCACTGCAGGCAAAGACGTAAGTCTGGGACATGTCCTGCTGAAGCCTGAGAGTAAACACGCAGGTTTTTTCTGGTGAAAAGCATAGAATAGGTTTATGGATTAGCCTGATGTTGTGGTATGTGGGACACATTTTTATGTCCGTTTTCGTTCCTGCCATTTTTTGTTATTTATCGTTTTTGTATTATTTGATAAGCCTACTGGATGCTATGTCAATTATTTGTACTGGATTGTAGTCATCGACAAATTGTTGTTGATTTCATTCCATGTGGTTGACAGACAGCTGAGAAGTCATGTCATGTTATCACAATCATACCTGCTGTACTTGCGCTGACGTTTGTCTACACTTTTAACATTTACTACTCCGTTTTCGATGTTGTTTAGAGAATGAAACTGGAACGTGTGTCACATTTTTGTCATTGTGTGACAATAGTGAGACCTTTCATACAAGAAATGCAGCTCAAAATGCTTTACAACAAAAAAAATGCGTACACTGAGTGCTTTCCATAAAAGTAGACACAAAATGAATATAAAAACATGTTAAAAGCTCTAATGTAACATAAGATGGAAAGTCACAGTTGACGTGCACAGTAGCCCCGTTGTTGTGTAGCAGCGATTGGCAGCTCGGTAATAATGTTTACCACAAGAATATTTGGGGAAGCTTTAACGGTATCAAAAACTGGATACTGCCCAGAACCCCACTGAATGTTTTCTTTGCCATCAGTGTGATTAGTTCATTCAAAGAATTTAGTCACTATGAAAGTAGTACTAGTAGTAGTAGTAGTATTAGTATTAGTATAACAGACATCAATACTTGAGTGAAAGCATAAACAGTAATGCTGAAAGGACACCACCAGTGGCACTGAATGTTTCAACCCATTAATAGAATTTGTGTATGCTGTATTACTTCTGACCATATTGCAAAGTGTATTTACACCATAACACGTTTGGAGTGTTTTCTTACGTTTAGACAACCAGTAGTTTCAGTTCACCTCATGGTTTCTGTAAAATCAGCTTTGCTAACATCCATCATGTAATTCATCACAGCTGCCTCATTTTTGTATCATATTTAAATACAATTTGGATTTTTTTCCTGTCTCTCTGTTCACTAACTTTCTGACATCTGAAATTTGAAATTTACCTGTATATGAAAAGTTTTTCTAAATTTGCTTTAGTGAACAGTTTCATGGTGCAGGCTCGGTGTTTTCTTTGCAATGCACATGTTATAGAAGTACAAAAAGAGTGATTTACTCCACATTAATGGATCCTACTGACTGCCAGTTGTTCAACTTCAGTTACATTTTTACCAGTTACCTGAAGGCAGACCAGTCATCACAGCCCTCCTATCTAACATGCTGCTCTTCTTGTAGGACTATTAACATTATATATACTGTAAATACACAACACTGAGGTGCTGTAAACAGCCTTGTTTGAGGTTTTGCATCAAACTGTAAAATGTTTATATTCAGTCTCACCAAATGTGATGAATGTCTTACCTTCACCATAAAACATTTGCTGGGGCAATTTTAAATATCTGAAATTATGCATTGTTTATATCCGCGTTTACTAGCTACCAGTCTTCATCTTCACTGCCTTTGTTGGTGCTTATGCTGTGCCTGTCTGCACACTACTGCTACCCACTGTCAGTCAGCAGAATAGCATGCATCTTAGAGCAGGGATGTGTCTCACGTTGCATTTTACAACTCAGGGATCCATCCATAATATTATATTTATCAGTTGAAAGGCTGAAACATGCAAAGCCACTGGTATGTTCCTTCCAGTCATAATAAAAAGACTGAATCAATAATGTTTTTTCTGAATCAGAACTCAGCCATAACTTCATGTCTCTTGTTATTTGTGAAACACTGCAAGAAGGTAGCATCAGTATATTTGCAATGGCACCTCAATTCAAAGAGATCAAATAATTTGTACATAATGTAACATATTAGCATGATTTTAAGGCTTACAGTGTTATGGAATGACGTACTGGAGAATAGGGAGCTCTAACGTGTGACTTTTTGATTCTCCATGCAACAGTTGATCACACTGGTGAGTATTCTGCCTCCCTGTTTCAGTGCCCTGCTGTGGAAAGCTTTTCAGTGGTCAGTACAGAGAAGTAGTTGCTGAACTTTAACAGGACCAAATCAGCACATGATTCTTTGGTACTGAGATCAAAATTGGCTGCAAATTAAGATTTTAATCCTCAGAGACGCAGAGCTTCAGTGTGACTTCAAAGCTGACCACGACCAGCAGGACATAGAGTGGATCGTACTCTGGCTCACTGCTTGTGAGTCAGTACATTCTGTACATTGGGTCATGATAATTAAAGCCAAATGGGTGTTTACAGTGAGAGCCAAATTCCTGTGCCCTTTTTTTTTGTATTTTTTTCTGTATGGAAGCTGTTTTTCATTTAATTTTTCTTGTTTTCATCTTGCTATAAAGCTGAAGCATGATATTTGGGTGCTCTGTCCATATTCAGTAATACTTTCTATTCCTGGTTTGGTTTGTCAGATTCATACGCTTGTTAGCATTTGTCAGTGTCACATCCAAGCCAAGAGGAGCCTGAACACCATACACAGAGTAGAGACTCCTCACCCTGTCCTCTCCCAAGGTGAACGGTTTAGATCCAACTTCAAGTTCAAAGTCAAGTGATTGTTAGGGTAATAATTTTCAAAACCACAAACTAAAATATGCAACGAAACCTCTAGTATCCCTTATGAAAATACAGAAAATTAAATTCAGATTTCTTAAGTCAAGTAAATTTTATTTATATAGCAAATTTGCCTCAATGAACTGTACAGTCTATACAGACCCTCTGTCCTTAGACCCTTGATTCAGATCAGATTCAGGAAAAACTCTCCCAAAATCCCAAAACAGACCAACATAGTAAAATTATAGTATGGACAATCAGGATAGATTGTAAACATATAGAAAGAATATGGATTATTACCATTTACACGGCAGTATTCCTATTAATAAGAGAACTCCAGTGATTTTAGTGTTGCAGTGAAGAATGGTGTTGAAGTACTCAGTCCAGCGAACGTTAAGGTATCCTTGAAGATAAAAAACAATGGTCACAGAAAATGAAAAAGCGCTCCTAAACAGAGAGAGGGTAAAAGGTGTATTAAAAGCCTCAAAGTATGGTATATTGTTAAAGACGCTGATCACGGAGATCACAGGGTCTTTAGCAGGCTGGAAATAATAAAAACTCAATCACACTTAGCACTCTATAAGGACAATACACTAGATGTAAAATACCATAAATGGACCTCTACAGTGGGGACAAATAACATGTTAGTCAGCTTTAAAGGTGCTGCTACGTGGCTGTTCTTTATGTCCGAACAGAGCCAGGCAAGCTGTTTTGAACTTCTCGTGGCACTGACAGGTAGTGGCAGGTGAGCAGCACTCAGTCTGCAGTGGAGAGACACCTCCCTTGACTCGCTGTCAACTAGGGCAGTGCCAAATTCCTGTGCATGACCCCAAATTTCTTTGTTGTCTTTCATTCTTTTTCTGTAATTAGTTCTGGCTTAGCGATTGTGATTTTGCTCATTCAGCTGAATAAATAAACAAAAATTCACTATTTACTAATAATTACTTTAATACTCATTTTTAATTGGTTACAATAGTGAAAAAAATCCTCCATTTTGTTTCTCCAAAAAAAAACCTCTGCTAATTCATGAATGTAAAAATATGCAAATGGTTTCATGTTTACACATTTTTATTTCAAACCTGTTTTTCACTCTTGATGTTTGCTCCACTTCATCTGAGCAGCATTAGAGTGACTCTTATAGTTTAGAGGTATAAAACATTCAAATATTACAGGAAACCTTATACTATACAGTGAAAATGTGTTAATATTCTGCTATATTTCTTCTTCATTTGAAATAGTTTGTTGCCCCAAAAGAAGAATAAATAAATGAGTAAAACTTCAATTCACTTGCACTTTTCCCTCCAGATTCCCTTTGACTTTGAATTTGTTTTCCAGTCCAGAAAAGCATGATTGACCCTCGATCATTCTTGAACCACCACAGTGCAACTGGGCTCAAAATGAAATATCAGTGTTTGTTACTACAGTAATATTGTTAAAATTCCTCTACTTCATTGCAAGAAGACAGAACTTTAGCTTAGAATATGGACAGAAACACACCACCATAACATATGTCCCATCAGCGAGAAAGATGAAAAAACCCTCTGACAGACTGAAATCCCGTTTGTTCAGGCAGGATTTCAGCTTTCTGCACCTTTGGGAATTTGGCTCGCAACATTTTTACCATTTACACTCTTCCCCCTACATTCATTACTCCTGCTCCATGTAGCAGTCTGTGACAGTGTGTAGTGATGTCTGTGCTTGTTGAGTGTGTAAACCGTATTGAACTTTTATTGTGTGTTTTCTGTCACGTAGGTTGCAAGCTGTCTTGATGTACAAAGTGTGTCAGTTATCGAGCTGTTAACTGAATATCTTCTTTGTATTCATTCAAGTCTCAGTGAATCCTGCATCAATTTGGTCAAATCATGTCACAAACCTTTTATGAATGTAATTAACAGTAGAATTCATCTTGTAGAGTTAAAACTCAAAAAGAACTATACAAGAAAACTGTTCAGTAACAAAATAAGCATGAATGTTATTAAATAGAGAAGAGAAATGTAAGAAATCTGATTTTCTTAATATGCATTCTATATTGTCATAATGTTTGAGATGTACTCCTGAAACCATACAAATCTAAAGTTTGTTGGACCAGTGTGTTGGACTTAGTGACATCTAATGGTGAGGTCGCAGATTGCAACCAACTGAATACCCCTCACCTCACCCCTCCCTTTCCACGCGTATGCAAGAACCTGTGGTGGCTGCAAAACTCGTGACAAATGTGAGAGGCGCTCTTTGGTTTGTCTGTTCTGGGCTCCTGTAGAAACATGGCAGGGCAACATGGTGGACTCCACAGAAGAGGACCCGCTCCCTCTATAGACATTAAGAGCTCATTCTAAGAGAACAAAAACACAAGAATTCTTATTTTCAGCTAGTAATGCACTATTGAAAACATAACGATTAATATTATATTCCATTTCTTCCATATTCTGCCAGTAGATCTCTAAATCTTCCACGCTGGTCCTTTAGTTCGAATGTGATTTCTAGAAATTTCAAACTTTTTGTATTTTGCATTAAAACTATTGAGGCATAATTTGTCACACGAGAATTTAGTTATATGTGACCAGTTTTAAATTACAGGTGTCTAGATTAAGACTTCTTTCAGTTGTATTAATTTATTTTTGTCCACTAGGGGACAAGAAAAACAGTTGTAGCTGTTTGGTGTTGCGTTCATGTTTCTGACTGGCACCTGTCTAATGTAAGTCTAACATCTGCTGGCCTTTGAGCCTTGTTTAGGTCCACCAACTTCTGAGAGAAATGTCAGACAGTTCACAGCCAGATGCCCAGCTATGATCACCAGCTGCTTGATAACTGTACAGTGGCTTTGTTCCAGCGTTTTACTGTGAAATGGCTCTCCAGGAGGTTCATGAGAGTCAGTCAGAATTAAACCTATAGTAAATGTTCTGCAAAAACAAAATGAGCCTCTATTGGTGACAGTTCCTGGGAGGTCATCTCTGTGAAAAGCCCCCTGTCTCACATTTATTTGCTGCTCTGAAGCATTTTTCATTGGCTACCTGTTTGTCATGGAATGTGAGGGAAGATGTTTTCATCAGGTATTTCAGAAAACACAGTTTGAGCACAAGTGGAATGTACATTTACTCAGTTGTTCTACTTCAATACTGTTTTTTTCACTTGAGTGTTTCTGATTTGCGCACTTTTAAACTTTTACTCCAATTCAATTGAGTGGGAACTATTAAACGTCTGCCACTTATTCTTTGCCAACAGATGTCATTCCAAGGTTCTTGACAGAAAGAGTTGCTAAACCTGCTAAACAAAAAATATCTACACCTATCCCAAAAAAGTTTGGATGCTGTGTAAAAAAAAAAAAACAAATAAACAAAAAACAGAATGTGATTATTTGCGAATCCTTTTTGACGTAGTACTACATATTTTACCTCAATAACTTTATTGAATTTTCTAATTATATGCTTATTCAGAATTTGATGCCAGCATCACAGTGCAGGAGCAACAGAAGATATAAAGGCAAGGACAGGTTGAGGCTCACCACTATGTGAAACATGATTTCCCAAAGGATTTTACTGAATGGGCTCAGCAACACTTAGCAAAAGTGCTGTTGGTAAACACAGTTCCTTTGCAAATGATTGCATTCTGATTTATTTGCATTTCATGCAGCATCCAAACCTTTTGCAGTCAGTGTTGTAATGAGACTTAGCAGCAGTACCAGCTGCAATACATTATTGTCTTGTAAAGGTGTATTTTTACAGTGTTGTATAGGTACTTCTACTTTAGCCAAAGATGTTTGCCCACAGTGTGGCTGAAAAACATATATATACGTTTAAGAAAAGCTTTTACCACAAATCATCAATTTAGAAAGTTGTTTTGGCTAATGTGAGCAAAAAGTATCCAGCAGATACTCCTGCTAAGGTTAGCCTCCTTTTACCTTTGCTTCTGTCTCCATTGACTCCTGAGGAAAATAACTAGGTGTCTGTTAGATGCCTGAGTCTGATATGTTCACCAGCCAACCTGTAATTCAGCCTGTTTGCTGTTTTGAGCAGGTCATGTTCAGTATGTTTATCATTTTTTCTTTGCTGTCTGTGAGGGTTATTGAGAGTGACTCAGACTTGACTTTTCATGTGGAAAAAAAAACAAAACAAAACATAAAACCAGTCAATGGAGCTACAAGAAGCTAAAACGTTTCAAAGAGGAGAGTTTTGTTCTGACAAGCCACGACACCACTGAGGCACATGGTGACACGTTGGTATTTTTGGGTACAGTTTTCACTTAATTGGAGTGAGCAGGAAATGAACTAAATGTTCCAGGTGCTTTGTTGTTTCCCAGTCGTGCCATAAATTAAAATGTTCTCAACTTTCTCTGCAGGTGCCAGAATTGAGGAGTTTCTCTATGAAAAGTTGGACAGGAAGGCTCCATCCAGAATTACCAATGGAGAGCTGCTGGGTCAATATATGCAGGATGCAGCAAAGGAATTTGGTCCTGGAACTCCATATGGTTAGTATGCAACCACTTAAAAACAAGCTTCCGGGGGCAAAACTTAAGTGAGATTATGACCTGATATCCATTCTGCATTAACACCTGATCTGTATATGGATCAGAAAAAGACATACCCTGACCACGTCTTAAGGTGGTCTGGGTCATATTGTTTGTGGGTGTATAATATGCCAATCAAAGGTGCTTAATTCATTTTATGTCCTCAATATTGTTTGTCTTTGTATACATACATAAGAGCCATGTGTCTATGATGGCACTTTTCACACAATAATTGCTGCTGAAAGTGCTTTACAACACAGTTATCCCATGCACTGAATGCTTCACATAAAAAAGACACAGAATGGTGAATGCTCACCATGATCTCGATATTTAACTCGGTTTTATTTTTTTGCTTTGTTTAATATATTATTCGCAGTTGTATGTAGGAGTTTTTTCTGTCCTGCCTGTATAGCCTCCATAAAAAGAAATCACAGATGGATTTATATGCATATTGTTCAGATAACAGCGTGAATAATAATAGCTTACGATAAAGCTAGTTTGTACGTTAAGCTACTTTTTTTGTTTAATTGTGAGAAATTTGAAAGCTCTATGTTGCGCATAACTTTTGCACAGAACTTCAACACTCAAATAAAATGACGTTGTTAAAAAATACAGTGCCCCGTAGAGTAAACAGGAGTGATTTCAGACACAGACCAGGAGAACCCGCAGCATCACTGTCGCACAGATGAATAGACATGAACGGCTGTACTGCCCACCATATTACACAAGCACATGAAGCAATACCTTTCCAGCAGATCACTGACAGGCGGAAGGCCTGACAGCAAGTCCCTGCAATTTAACAGTTGATTAAGTGAATTCTCTGGACTGTTGCTTTTGGTTAGTGTGGTCAATTATGATTTGGATTTATATAGTCTCTTCAGATAGGTCTTGATAAATAATGGACTAGAATTCTGAAATCTATTGGAAGCCCCTGTAAATCTAAAATAAATTACATTGATGTGAGTAACCACTGAGCATACTAACTAATACTTTAGACTGAACAGTTAACAATAAATGGAAAGACATAATCCCCAACTCTTCAGTATGTAATGGGTTCTTTGCAGTGGTAGATGAAGTACTCAACCCCAGTACTTGAGTCAAAGTACAGATACTAATGGTCAAATATTACTCCACTACAAGTCAAAGTAGCTCAGTCAAAACATTACTCGAGTAAAAGCATAAAAGTAATTGATGTTACGTATACTCAAGTATTCAAAATTACATGCTTTAAAAATGACTTACGTACAAGTAAAATTATTTTTTTATACATCAATGTATTGCTGTAATGTTTGCACTTTTGCTTGCTTGTAGAGCCACTACATTATACAAAGCCTAATGAAGACCTATAAAAACATAGTAATGAATCACATCATCATAAAAGGACAGACATGGTCACTCATTTTTTTATTTAACACCTTTGTTAAACAACATTTTGTTGTTTGCTGTGCTTCACAATATGACAGCATGCATGAGAACTGAATGGGGAGTAAATGCAAGAATGTGCTGTTTTCTCTTGCAATCTCAGTTACAGTAGTCAACAGTTATGAAACAACAAAGACAGACTCATTTTCAGCAGGAACATTTGAGGGAGGATGTTTCTCAGACGCTCAGAGAAAGGAAAATTGTATATTTCGGATTATTGTAGCCTTTGTTGATTGACAGTGAATGTTCCCGACTTGGATGTGCTCTCCTGTTCTGCTGCTGCCATTACTGTGTTTCGTTTTTTGAAACAGGGAGCGTGCTGGAAGACGGAAGTCCTTATATTGCTAGCTGTGCGTGCGTGATGATGTACTTCCACTTTTTTACGTAGATCCCAGTTGAGAGCAGATACTGTGATTGGTTCCCTTCTTTGAAGAACACAGCGTGTGGCCAATTGCATTTTAGGGAAGAATAAGACGAAAACAACAACAGCTTAACTAAAAGTAACGAGCACTTCCCAGCCTTCTTAAAAAGTAGTAGAAAGTAAAATATTTGTCTTTGAAATGTAATTGAGTGAAAGTAAAAAGTATCCAAAAAATCTAAAACTCAAGTAAAGTGCAAATTCTCAAAGTCAGTACTTAAGTACAGTACTCAAGTAAATTTACTCCATTACTGTCCACCACTGGTTCTTTGTTTTTCCAAATTAGGGAAAGTCTCTTTAGATTCTGTTACACACACTTTTGGACGGTCATTTGACGCTCGTAGCACATCAGTTCAGACAGAGTAGTTCAGGTGTGGTAGCCAGGTGCTGATTCAGTGGCTTGTCTCACAGCAAGGCGCAACTGGAGACTAGAGGAAGTACAATTGTACCTTCAAAAGACACGGCCTGGAAAGAGTGTGGGAAACTTTGTGCTGAATGGATCTAATCTGTATTCTTGCAGGGAGTACTTTGATAGAGGTGGGGGAATGTGAGAGGAGGTTAGGAGCAGCAGAGAGGGAGTTCATCCAGACATCGGCCATCAGCTTTCTTACCCCCCTCAGGAATTTTCTGGAAGGAGACTGGAGGACCATCTCAGTGAGTCTGAAACACCACATCCTCTCTGAGTATGAATCCAGCTTCAGAGGATGAAAACATGTGGTCATAATACATCAACTGCAACATGTTTAAATACTGAATTAGACAGTCTACAGCAGCCCACAAGTGAAAATCTTCAGTAGTTAAAGAATAAAATGTGAACTTAACCACCAGAGGTCAGCGTGGTTGCTTTTCACTCGTATGACACTTGTCTGCATGTCTATAGCCGTTTGTCCATGGCCCCCATACAGCCTGCTTTAATTGCCCTGTATTACACTGTGCTAGCGTCACTAGAGTGGTTGCTCCCTGACTGTGTCATTTTATGTACATCAGAAAGAACGACGTCTTCTGGAGAATCTTCGCCTTGACCTGGACGCTTGTAAAACGCGCCTGAAGAAGGCCAAGGTGGCTGAGGCTAAGGCTGCTGTGAGTGTTTCTGTGCATCCCAACCCACAGCCCCATCCCCACACTCGTTCCCATTATCATTCTAATGTAATGAAACTTTTGGTGGTGCTGGCATTAACCATGGCTAACTGTCTTTATATTCATAACCTTTGCAGTGCGAGGGGGAAGTGAGTATTAAAGATTTTTTAAGACTTCCAGTATGATGATACACATGAAGTTGTTTTTTCTGTTTCACTTGCTTTGAAAACATTTTCTGTGCCATTCAGTTATTGGTGATAAGAAACTATTTACCAATGGTTTAAAAAAAAAAAACAAAAAAAAAAAGCAAAGCAACTGAGTGGAAAAAAACATCTTTCACGTGAAATTGACTCTGCTGAGAAAGCTTGAAATTTGTAGCATATGTAAGAGTATGATGGAAATTTACCACCAACCATTGACCACATTCAGCAGAATAGTGGGCTGTGACTGGTAAGATCACTTATGTTAGACAGCTGATCAAGTGACTAGTGTTTTTTTTTTGTTTTGTTTTGCAATAGATGTTTCATGTAAGTCTTGCATCACAACTTAGTTAATGTCTTAGTAAATTGCAAAAACAAAAAAAGCTCAAAGTATAAACATTGTTAATCAGTTTTTACGGGATTGTGATAATTAATTCATATATTGAAAATTTCTATTGAACATTGACTTCATGCTAATGTTTGCAACAATCTAAATAAGATTTACTTTTGAATTCTGAATTAGCATAAATTCACAAATGTCACCCAGCTTGACATGCATGATTTACCTGAATATCTATCAAATGTACCTCTCATAGAAATGTGTTTTCAGAACTTTCTAAACTTAATGATTACTCCGGTAATCGTGGCATTTTAACTTGTGCCAGTTGTAGTCTGCTGAAAATCTGCTGAAATAAAAGAACAATGAAATCTGGTGCACATGTAAACAATTCTCAAAACCTTGTGAGTGAGACATGCAGCAAACAGCCACATAAAACCAACACAGAGCAAAGGCGTGATCACATATACCCCTACTTAATTCACTCAACTATTTATTGTATTGAAAAATCATGGGTTCCCTTCCTCTGCAACTATTGCCACTGTAGTTAATGACAGGACAAATGGCAGGATTATGTGGTAAAATACAGACAATGATTGGACAGTGCTCTGTGCATTAAGGCTTTACTCTCAGAATTATTTGGTTGTTCTTGCGTTCTTTCCCTCTCTGGAAACGGGCACTCACTCCTGGACCTCAACAGTCTTCAAACTGAGAATATGATATTGTTTTGCCAGCAGGTGGCTGTGACATTCATAGGCCCAAACATGTTGTACTTAAGTCAGACCTCCTTTTCTCACCGTTTGGAATTCTGCACAAAAAACTGTTGGCACACTTTGTTTGTACCACAAGTACAAACAAAGTCATATGCCTGAAACAGGAGGTCCTCGTTGATAATGTTCCTCATTCCACTCTGACAGAAGTGCTTTTAAAAGCCTGTCTGCTTTTCTTGAGTCTTGTTTTTGTTTCACTGTTTAACAGAATAAAAAAGTCTGACTTTTATCAGAACTTTCATTTTCAGTGTTCAGTATCTTGCTGACTGACGAAGTCAGACTTTTGCAGTCTGAATGCATGTTAGCATGAGCATGATGAACTACTGCTGATTAGCATTCAAGCTTGCAATGCAGAACAACCGCCCTATTTCCAGGGGATTCCAGGGAATTCGATTAGTCACTAGTTTAGGTGTTGCTAGAGAGGATGTTTACATACTGCTGTGTTGCATCACCTCTCTACAGCTTTCTTTTATGAGTTGAGACACACCTAATGTAAAAATTGTAATTTAACTATTTTAATGAGGCAAAGAAAGAAGAAAAATCTTCAGGTCAGGTGTTTTGTCTGTATGAACCTTGATATTAGAGGTAGACATTGCTGATAAAAATGTGACTTTAATAGATGTCATTCACTATTATCATATTGATTTATGACCTGATGTATTGATATAATGGTAAAACTGAATTATGACTGATTATAATGCACAGATTGACAGTTTCACAACAGTCTGTGCTGTTCTGTAGCTCAGCATGATCGTCATCACTCACTTCTTCTGTATTTTCTGATTGTTTTGTCTGCATTTCTTGATGCATAATGTGTGCTGAAGTGTCATTGCCATGTATACACTGAGTACACAATAGTATGAATGTTAAACCTTCCTGTTTCTGTAGATGGCTCCAGATTTTCAGGAGACCAGACCCCGCAACTATGTGCTTTCTGCCAGTGCCTCTGCGGTAAGGAGCAGCTCTGCTTTACTACATGAAAGTTGACATGTACAGTAACCTCATAAAATAACGTAACCATGTCAGGTCCGTGTACTTCTTGATCGGAGTGCTTTTTAAACTAAAGTTTCTAATGTGAGGTGATGGCTATGAAAGAGTCATCAGGAGAAGCTGGGACAGAAACCCCTTTTATTAGGGTTCTTAAAAGGCCCTTCATGCATTTTTCACCTATTGTGTCATACCAGTCACTTATTGTAGGTTGCTGTGAATCTACTTCCCCATGTTTAGTCAGGAGGTGTGTCCATCTGCTAAGATGAATGTTGGCATACCATTGTAAACAAGTGTCCAATCGCCCACAAGGATGTTGCTCATTAACTCACCCATTTCAATGCGAGCGTTGGGTGTGGTCAGACGTGTGCTTTGTCGCACCGGTAATGACACTCAACAGTGTTGTCACATGGTAAGCAGTTAAACCCCTGGAGGTCAGCATAAACAAGAGAATGTGAAGTTATTCTTTAAATGGTGCTAAAACAGACACATAGAAAAATGAGATTCACATATGAAATTGTATTATGGGCTTATGGTGTCCATTAGATCAAACACTGTAACTCATTTTTGATCCCTGTTTTTCTGTTCATTCTGTCACTTCTATGTGAAGCACTTGGTGAATGTGATTTCTTTGTGGTAAAGCACTTAACTATGTTTTAACTAACTTCTTTTATTGCTACTATTCTTTTTTCATTTCTTAACCTCCACAGCAGCACAACAGGGTGGTTTTTTTTTTTTTTTCAGGACAGTTTCAGGCTGTGCTCAGCACACATAATACCCACAGTGAGGTTAACCTGTGGGAAGATGTTCTGGGGTAGGCTGAAATAGGATTATTCTGGTTAGAGATTATTGTTATTGTTGTTGTTGTTGTTGGTGGTGGTGGTGGTGGTGGTGGTACTTTTGGGGATCTTTAAGAGATTTTAAAGGAAAGTGGTGTATTTAGCTTAGTTGTGGAAACCATGTGTCAGTAACTTAAATCGTGCCGTCCTGGCTTCACTGTGTGTCCTGAACAGTTGTCTATACTGTAGTCCTCTAGAAGCAGCTGTCTGACTGTGCCATGGTCCCTGTGTCTTTTCAGTCTTGACAATAGCCAGACTAAAATTGGATTTTTTGGGTTCATATCAATATTTGCAATTTACGTTATACGGTATTTTCTTTATATATAAAAACATCATATAAACAAACATCTTGACTTCTTTTTTTTTTTTCTTTTTTTTCTTTTTTTTTTCCAGTGACCAAGATATATACTAAGCGGGGCATTTTGCCCAGTGGACAAACTATTTAAAGTTGACACAGTTTCTACATTACCACAAAACTAGTTTGGCAGTGGGCCGAGGCTCAACCACCATTGTGTTAACTCATTCAGCAACAGATAGTGACTGAACAGACATTGAATAGTAATCTTTGAATTTCTAAGTTAACCAAAACCATAACCATCAGAACACATTGGACAAATGTTTTATGCCCGTCACTGCTGAGAGGATGTGTTCAGGGACTAAACTCTCTGGAATAATGAGGCACTAGCTGTGCATCACACCAGTGACAGCCGTCTGGGATATCCTTGTTATAACTTCTGTTTCTCTCTTCTTCTTTTGCTGCATGTTTTGACTTCTCAGCTCTGGAGTGAGGAAGTGGAAAAAGTACGTATGGCACTGTGGTAGTGAACTTTATTCTACTGTCTGGTCTCTAAAATTAAAGCATCAGTGGCCACACTCAATTCTGTTCAATTCAATTTTATTTCATTTATATAGCACCAAATTACAACAGAAGTTGTCTCAGGATGCTTTCCACATAGAGCTGGTACAGACCAAACTCTTTTATTGGCAGAGACCCAACATTTCAACAATTCCCTCATGAGCAAGCACTTGGTGACAGTGGTGAGGAAAGACAGAAAGCTCAGGCAGAACCAGGTGGGCGGCCATCAGCCTCAACCGGTTGGGTGAGAGATAGAGAATACAATTCCCAACACAGTGAATTGTAATTGACATGATATGACAAGCACTTTGTTTGAAGAATACTGAGGCCTTGGTTCCCACTGTATGGATCCAGGACAGGTAACCTATCAGACTTTATTCCCACCACTACAAACAATGAATGCTCCTTGATATAAATGGCATCAAATGTGTGTCTTCTGAGGGTTCTGGGGCATGAACACACCCACATGTGTTCATGCCTGAGCCATAGACTGGTGAAATCAGGCCTATCAGATTGTTTTTTTTTTATTATTATTATCAACATCTTTTCATATTTATTACCAGTTGTTACCTTTAAACATGTCTCCAGATTCAGTCTGGACTTTTGATATGACAAACATCCTGAGGGACATGAAAGAAATATGACACTCATTTCCTTCCTACTGTTTCAGGCTGAACATGAACTCCGAGTGGCCCAGACAGAGTTTGACCGCCAAGCAGAAGTCACACGGCTGCTGTTGGAGGGCATCAGCAGTACGCATGTATGTCAGCAATACCATCTCCACCACTTCTGTCAGTGTTTCTGTAAAATTAAAGGGTAGCTTATAAATTTTGTGGATTCAATGATATTTAGTTGAAGCATAGTTTAGTAAGTAATGCAGACTGAATAATTTAAATGAAGTTAAATGAACGTACAAGGTTAACACACCAGTATTTATTGTTAATTATTGTCAGTGTTATTTTCATTTAAATCTGAGAAGTTGTCAGTATTGATTTGAATAAAAATGGATGACAAAAACCCAATCAAACACTCTGTAGAGCTAAACACAGCAATTTTTAGATGATTGTGTGAGGACAGAAAAATGCAGTGAAACTAAAACCACACACCCAAATTACAATGGTTAGTATTCTTGAACCTTTTTCATTAAAGCCATGATCCTGGACTCTTCAGCAGGGTAATTCTTTTGGATTTAGTATTTCAATTCCACAATGGATCTGAGTGATACTGAACCAAATGTTCAGAGGCAGAAAATGATTTACACATATTGTTTATTGCACAGAATCTCAAAAAGTCATTCTAGTCTGTAATTGAGTCCTTCAAATCTTATTTTCTTGAAATAAAAATGTAGCAATAATATACCAACTTATTCTCAGTGCGGTTTCAAGTTACATTTTTTGTAATTTCTTCAAGTTGTCTCAGGTCTGTCAACCTGCAGGCTCTTCTTTTTTAGTGTTTTTTTTTTTTTTTACATACTTTGATTTCAAATAAAAACTGTTGAATACTGTATTCTTACTGCACTAAAACTTTTGTTGTGAGAAAATAAGGTTTTTAGAACCTAATTTATATATAGAACTTTCTTAGTCAGATTGGGGATTTTGTGGATTAAACCGCCCAGCAGTTTATAGAATAGTTCAAATTTATCCACCATTACACATTACAGCATCAGTGATAATAATCCTACGATGTAGTATAGTGTGGTATTGCTATATTTACTTAAGTAAAGGATCTGAGTACTTCATTAGAAATGTGGCTTTCTTGAGGAGTTACTGTTTTGTTGTTTCTTATTTGCAGGTGAACCATTTGCGATGCCTCCATGAGTTTGTGGAGGCCCAAGCAGCTTATTATAAACGGTGTCATGTCCACATGCAAGAACTACAGAAAGAGCTGGGAAGGTGAGCGCCAGATGGATGTAGGTCTGTCAGTACACAAGCTGTATGTCGGCCGTTACCCTTTCACTTAAGGATGTTAATAATTACTTAAAGATAGATTAATCACCCTGAAAATTTTGCTTGATCCAGAATATATTTACCAACAATGCATGCACAAGTTTGTGCTACACTTTGTGCATTCCTAGAACATCAGTTCCAGCAGTGCAGGTATTTTCACAATCAAAGTATCCATGTTGGGATAACAGCAGGATGTACCGCGAACAACCTCACTCAGAGCCATGATGCAGGCACAGGTTGGAAGCTTCTCTGCTGGACTGAAAAGGCATGGTAACAAAGTGAATTCAGACAGCACTAGACATCTCTTGCCTGCAGCTCTTCATCTCAGTAGCTCACCGTTGATGTTGGCAGCAAGAGGTCTGCACCTACATTTATCCCAGGGCCAGAAGTTTCCTCAGCAGACACTGTGGGGCCTGAACTTTCAAATAGAAAAAAATACTTTGGCCTCATTAGCCTGTTATTGCTTAATATTTTCACTTTCTTACTACATTAATGTTATTTTTAGGAGTCAATATCAGTGTGAACAGACTTCCAAAAACATTGAAAGTCTAATAATAACTAGATGTTAACTGGGAAATGCTCTCAGACCTGCACCAAGAAGGCAGTCAGTGCTCAGTACAAACCTTACAGTCCAGCTACCAGTGAATGAGTCCTGATCACAACAACAGCTCCTCTTCAGGATCCCAGGGAGCAATCAGAAATACTCAGTTTGAGGCATGAGTATGCATGTATGTTGAATGCCCCACACGCGATTCACCTTTCTCTTTGTGCTTATGATCTGGCCAACAGTTTGCCTGTTTTCCAAATATTTATTAAATATAAACTACCAAATTGAAAGGTTATGCATCAGATTAAAGGGCACTAAATTTGTGGCGGTGGAATAAGCAGCGCCATCAGAGCTCCAACTGTTTGGTTTTTCCTTGAAATTTGCTTTGCCCGTCTCTGTGGTATTTTGATGCCCAGCACGTACTGCACGCTGGAAGTGTTTCTTTAGTGCATCTCGGATCTTTGTGTGTCTTGTGCAACTTCAGTCTCCTGGCACTTTGGTGATTTTATCAACAAGAGCAAACTAAATGGAGGAAGTGTGCAGAAATACTAGAATATTTCTCAAAATGTAAAATATCAAATTTAATTAAACTCTCCAATCAGAGGATTTGTTTAAATGTGCATCAAATAACTGAAAAAAATAATAACAATAAAACTAAAAATTCAAAGAGGTCCAGTTAGAGAAAATTTCCTCAAGCAAAGATGTGGACCATCATAACACGGATGGTAAGATTCAGAGTGTATATGTAGGGGCCTAGTAGTTATCAACATCTGTATGTAGTCTACAACTGACTGTCAAATCAAATAAATAAAAGTACAATAAAAGTGAAAGGAAAAGTGTAGCTTGAGGTTCTCTTTTCCTTCTCTTTCATTAGCTCGATTTCACATCTTAGTAGTCTCAAACAGTTGAACAGTTTTAACATCTCCTTTTCTCTTTCTTTCCCTCCCCTCGCCCTCTTCTAAGTCTCCTGTTAGATCTTATGTACCTCATAGTGGCACTTTACATTGCTACTTTTAATAATCCCCATGCTGTCAGAACACATGGGACATAATGCTTTTGAACTGTCCAGAATGAACATGTAACAGTCTGTCCATTCTTCATCAAAGGTTCTGTTGTCACAGCCTACTTCTGTCATTTTTTGCATACCATGCAACATGAAATTACTTTTCTTACACTCACTTATTTCTCTGACTGACCTGAGCGTGTGCATCTCGCTAACATGTTTAGCACCGCATGAGATGTTTAATGAATAGTGGCTAAACCAGCGCCATAAAGGCTAAAAAAGCTGCACCAGTTAAAATAGAAATTCAACCACAACTATGAGAGGTCCTTGAGCATGCAGTCATAAATGTGCACAAAAAGAGTAGGCTCTGGGGTGGAGATTAGGTGGAGATGTACACACATGCACACACGAGACCAAACGCATGATCCTCTACAGGCTTCTGCATGGCTGAGATATTTAATGTTTAATGTGGTTTAAGCAGGAGTGACTCTTACACTATCTGTTGTCCACAGCTGCTTTAGACTGAATGAAAAGCTTCTTCATGTGATTTAACCGCTGCAGCTGTGTGAAGGCAATCAGTTTTGTTATATACATGCCAAACCACGTCTTCAGTCTGCAGCATCATATGTGTAACTCATGATATGCTCATTTTCCAGTTGGGTGCTGATACTGTTTTGCTCTTTTTTGTGTTACTTCTCTATCTTTTATTGTAGATGTATTTTCTGACCCTCACATGTGCCTGCTTTCCCTCAGGCTTCCCAATGCTTTTGCGCTGAACTCCACTCACCCCATGGCCACTGGTGGCTCTGCATCAGAAGACGTCAGCAGCCCTGTGGAGACAGACACGCTTAAGATTGAGGAAGTTCAGGCACCAGCTACAGGAACCCGAAAGGCCAAAGTCCTTTACGATTATGATGCTGCTGACTCCAGTGAGCTCTCCCTTTTAGCTGATGAGGTGAGGTTTCATCATCAACCTGCAGCTAGCAGATTGAATAACAACTGTTGGCCACTGGCCACAAATCTCTCTAGGTCTAGGTCTAACCAGTAGCCTCACTTTTGTGGCATCAGCAGATTCAAGTCATGTGTCTGCCCTTTTACCTGAAGATTAATGTTTTATTTCCTAAGTGCAAAAGTTTTTCTCATGATAGTGGAGTCTGTCTTTCCTTAAGGAAAACCTGATTGTGTTAGCAGTGTTTTACTTCTTGGGAACTCTAGATACCCCGGAATGAAAATGAAGGGGTGGGTGGCTTCTGATAGGTGGTTCCATTTTGGACCCGGTCGGCAAAATACTCACATTTGTTAGCTTCAGCACTAATGAATCTCCTATCAAACTTTTCTTTTTTTTTTTTATTAGCAACGAGATATGGAGCACATCTCATTTTTTTGCTTTCTCTGCCACCAGTTAAATGACAGACATCAGATTAGAGCAGCTGTAGGTCATTAATGTTTAATTTGGTAACAGCTGAAATGAGTAGTTTGTCTGTTGTCTGGTAAATTTGCTTTCTGCAGCTGGTGTCTGTCTGCAGCCAAAGATTGGTGTGACTGTGAGCGTAAAGGCACCACTGTATGACAGACAGTGGACCAACAGAGTGGTTGCTCTATCTGGTGAAGTACAGTACAGTGTACTGTTCATTTCATCTTCTCAGGTTGTACTCAAGGTGTAAACAATAAAAACTAGCGTGGGAAGCCCCGATTGCACACCTAGTGGAGTGCACCCACCCCATGTACTTGTTATGTTCTCAGTGCCGCAACAAGGGTTTGATTCCGCCCTGGAGCCTTTTTGCTGCATGTCATCCAATCTCTTCCCCTTGTCCTGTTTCTCTCCAGCTGTAGTATCAAATAAAGGCAAAAAACACCCCAAAAGTTTGCATGCACACTGAAAACACAGGGACATGGGCATGACAGTAACATTAGATGAAATATTGTTTTTAGGGTCCAGATACACCATTCACCAATAATATGTGTGGTGACAGAAAATGTGGGCCGAGAGCTGCATTGAACTGGAGTGATGCTGCGATTTTGTCTTAAATCCCTAGAACACTCATTTTTTAAAAGCTGCTTTATGTCAGCTCTGGGTTGGTTGCCACATGTCTCTCATGCCTGTTTTATATCGATGTATATGTTCTGTGTTGTGGGGATTGGTGTTGCCCTGTCTCTGGTTATTACTCCTGCCCTGAACATGAACATGCCCAAAACCAGTGACAGATAGAACGTGTGCTTTGTTGAGAAGAATAGAGCTTTCTTCTATGACACATTCCCTCAGTTGCTGTTTTAATGGTGCTGGTGGAGGGCACTGTAAGGCCAGTATTTCCCATAGATGTGCAACTGCGTGGAGGTCTGGTGACTGTGAAGGCCACAGGATATGATTCATATCACTGTCATACTCAGTGCAAATGGAGCCTTTGTGCACTGTATTAAAGCATCTGCATTTGAATTCTGTTGCATTGCACTGTCAGTTATCTTCATATTGTTGTTATTTCTTATTATTTTTCCTCCCTGTCCCGTTTATATCACTGAGGGTAGGCTCAATAACAGAAACACCACAATCCACATCCTACAAAATGATCTGAGTTGAATCAATGCCTCTGTGAAACAGTTTCAACCGAAACTGAACATTGTAGCCTTCATGAAGAGATGAGTCATTGTAGGACTGTATTAGACTCAAAGTGAAGGAGCAGCAGCAGTTGTAATTGTTGGGTGAGCATTAGCAGTAAATTCATCCAACTGACAGACTGTAGGAGAACAGTGAGGCTGATGTCATTGAGATCAAATTACAAACAGTAACACTCTATTATATCATCTGTTGTTTCATGTGAATTCCTTGTGCATGAGTAGGTCATTTGAATCCAGCATGGAAATGGCAGATTCTACCACTAACAATGAAGACTGCTGTGCAGAAACATGACTGCAGAATGTGAATGTATTGAATGGGTATTGCTGAAAAAATGGAGACCATGAATAGAATCAAAAAACAGCTTGATTTCATGAGCATTGTAAGGTTTATAACTTCAGATGGCCCCACCTCTTCAGACCTCTTACTGCCAGCTTGTCACTGTTCTTTCCTGTTTCCTGTTCTTTTGTATATTGGGCCTAAAAATGTCCGTGTCTTCTTTGTTACAGCTCATCACAGTTTACACAGTACCGGGGATGGACTCTGACTGGCTGGTTGGAGAGAGAGGAAACCAAAAAGGAAAAGTGCCTGTCACATACCTGGAGCTGCTCAGCTAAAAACACACACACACACACACACACACACACACACACACACACACACACACACACACACACACACACACACGTGCATGTGTGTGAGTGGGTACTACTAAAGCCATGAGGATATGTCATTCACTGAAGTTCATTTCACAGTCTAACACTAACACGTAACCTGCAGCACTCATTCACAGTCCGCATTAGCATACGTGTTAAGTTAAATACACACACACTCATCTGTGTGCCTCTCAGAACACACTGAAGTATATTCACATGACACTGACAGCAGTGACACTAAGACACTGTTACAATGATTTTGGAAAATCCCCACGGGGGATGGTTAACATTCCTTTTAGATTTCTTTGTCGATGATGTCTTTTTTCTTTTCCTATTTATTGTTGTGCATCCCAAAGGCTCAAGTGGACCTTTCCATGGTTGGATGAAGTTAAGCTGTGACTAACTGTGACAGTCTTCAGAGGGATTTCCAACCAAATTATGTTGTTAATCAAATCAGAAAAGATGTGTCGTTATTGTCTCCTAAAGCCTCCTTTGGTCATTCATTTTTTTTTTTGCTGTACTCTGATGGAAACAAATTCAAGAGTTGTGTTGCCTCTAAAAGTTGGATTCACCATGATGTTCAGGCATACTTTGTGTTATTTCTGTTTTAATTATGTGTCAAGGTTTGAAGTATGAGGCTGCACTGATTTGCCTCTGAGTGAAGCAGTGTTTGGTGAGTTTGTCTTCAGGAAGCAGCAGTTTGGATAAAACAAGCATGCAATAACAGCACCTCCTTGATTGTCCCGTCTCCAGGCGTGATGACAAGTCTTATCCTTCACTTAAGCCATTAAGTAGAGTTCATCTGCGTATGACAAACACAGCTCACTGAAGAAGTGAAAATAGATGTGGTCAACAGACAGGGATCATTGTGACCATAGCATGACCGAAGGATAGTTATGTTGACGTATGAGATTTCCAGTAATTACCCGCCATTAATGCCACATTCTGGTTTATTTTAGATCCATAAAAAGGTTAAAGATGGGGCCGCTTCCTATTTCTAGTGCAGAAATGTTTTCTGTTCTCCTTCCTTCCAATATGACATGAACAGAATTGCATTTCTTGTGTTTTTTTTTTTTTTTGGTGAAAGTATTAAACATGACAAACTGCTTACACTGAAGGACAATGATTATAGAACAGCAAATAAAGTTTTTCATGGATTTTCGATCATCTTTAAATCTTTGGAATCAGATTTGCCTTAACTGCTAACTGAATGTAATTCCTGTTTTAAGTGACAATAACATTTTGTGGACAGTTGGGGAGGAACATTTCTAGCAACAGTTTTGCTTGATTGTCGTGGTCATTCACTTGTTTGGATTAGCCTTTCCCTCATTTATTTATTTATTTATGTAATAATTTATTTATTTATTTGCCTCTCATTCCTTTCCACATTACTGAACATGTCCCTTTGGACAATATGACCACCTGTGCAACAAATAAATATGAACACCCATTCTAACTGCCTTACAATGGTGGGAATGAACTCCTAAGGCTTCTTCTGCAAACCAGAGATTATGCTCTTCACAACAAAATGTTCAGAGACTCAATGTGCACCACATACAGCATGCAAGACTGTAACTCCTAATCACATGTGTTTGTGTGACTGGTTTGCTCATGAGTGTGAATTTTCAGCATTCCTCTTTGTTGATATTTCTGTACTGTATGTTGATACTTTAAAGTGCGTTCAGTCTTAGTGCTGCATGTGCTACAGCTAGTGGCCTGTCCTGCTGGACATCTGCGTGTGTGTAGGAGTATCTGATGTAGGTGATGTGTTTGTGTGAGATCTGGAGATCTGTTGGCACAGAAACGAATGTGCTCTCTCACAGTAGTATGTGTGCATGCATGCAGTTTGTCAGTTTTTGTTTTTGTTCGCTTTTTACCAGCCTGGTCTCACAAGTTTTTTGTGAAATGAGCACATTGAACATGTAAAAATCTGTCAGAGAAGTGAATGAACCCTTTCTTTCTTACTTTCAGTCAGCGGGACACGTCCGTGTGAATGGGCTCTGATAATTCTTGTTGGCAAACAGGTGCAGTCCACATCATGCATCCTGCTCTCTGGTGCTCATTTCACAAATTTGGGGAAAATGTTTCTTTTCAGAAATGCTTTTTTATTCATGCTGTTGTGATTTTGTTGTACCTCATCTTGTATTGTTATTTTGTCAAAATACATGTTGCCTGCCTGTTCCTTAATCAAGCTGAATAAATTAATTGTATGGGATTTGACAAAAGTCAGATTTGTTTGATTTCAGTGATCAGTCATTTTTCATGTTTATCACTTAATAATGTGTTTGGGGTTGGAGTCATTGTTCCATTCAGAAGACACTGACCCGTACAGGTGGTGGTTTGTTTGGCAGGTGTTCCTGCCTATCACAATTAACCATGATGGTTGTCGCTTGCACAACTGTATTCTGTTAAAATTCCAGAAAGAAACTTTCAGATTACAGATACATTTAGTAAAAATAAGTTTATGACAGTTTACTAGAAGTTTGAAGTGTGAATAGCATATTTAACAAAGGACATTTAAATCACATAATTACTGTTAATCTAATCCTAACGTCATTTTTTTTCAAAGGTTACATTGTTTTGTTGTCTTACAGAATACACTTAAGAGTTATCTTATTGATATTTCTTTACTCTTTTCCAGTTTTCATTTTGTCAACTACATTTTTGACAGTAAGTATTCTGGGTTCCCATGCATCTTGGAAAACCAGGAAAACAGGTGACCAATTTTCCAGTCATGGAAAATGAGAGAAAATAATTGACTACAAATACACATCAACCTAACCTTGTGGGACAACTCCAGACTAGCATGGGGACAGGAGTTCAATGTGCTTTCTGATGATACTTGGCAACAAAACCGAAAATGGTCTCATTCAGTTCAAGGTGCTGCGACATTTAGCCAGCACAAACGGGAATACACAAATATATTCAGGGTGTATTGGCCAAAATGGTCAATGTGCCAACACAGCCCAGTCAGCAAGGCCATTATGTTTTAAGAGATAAGATAGGACTTTATTGATTCCACACCAGGGAAATATAGTCATTACAGCAAGCAGGTTACAAAAAGCAAGCACAGTGGCATAAGAGGTCAAAAAATAGAAATCTAAAAGTTTACAAGATACAGAATAGAAAAAACAACTATGTCTATGCACATTTGTACATATTAAAAACAGTAAATGCCATGATCATGCCCATTCTTAAATCATGCAAATTGACTCTTCGCTAAACCATCCAATCATTGCTTAGCAACTGTAACTAGGCACTGGCTGGCCTGTTGAGCTTTGCATTTTTCTCGATACTGGTATCCCGAGAATCTGGAGTGTGCTGTCTTTTTGTAGTCTTTCAAAAACCTAAAATACAAGTTGAGGAATGAACTAAACTTTGTCTTAAAGTGCTCTAACTAAAATGCAAATATTGGCATGTCTGGCTAACTATCCACTACTGTGTTAACCAGTTAAGTCCAAGGCAATGGGCATGTTATCAGCTTTCCGAATTATTTTGTGGTTACAGGTCACGTAGAGAAACACCTATTCATCCTGGCACCAGGGGCATTGGCTGGACTGCTAACCATGAGGGGCTGAGCCCAGATACTTCTCAATCAAAAAACTTTTAGGAACATACTTCTCAATAGATCATTTCATTTCATTTCATTTCATGTGGGGTTACATATTGCTCAAAAATATGAAAACTGTAGAAGGAAGGCTTTGGATTTGATTTACCATATAATCTGCATTCTGTGTCTGAACATTCTGCCATTTGAACATTTAAATTTACTTGTGTTTTTAGTCTAAGCCACCATAAAATTCAAATTTGACCTTCTCCTTCTCGTTTTAACTGGCAGACTGAGCTAAAGGTGGTAAACCCATCAACTGAAGAATTGACAGACCTGTCAACCAATAAGACACGAGTGTTTCCACGCATTTACCTGTAAACCCCGTCTGATTGGTGTGGCCTCCATTGCTTCACAGAACGTACAAAATTTGATACCATTGCATTTTCCAAGCTCATGGCTTATTCCTTACATCCTCACCTTCTCACCTAAAAGTGAAGCACACTGTGTGAAAATGCAAACAACAAAGCATAACCTCAACCTCACCACTGTATTGCCTGTCCAAGTATGTTTTTCTTCTATAATAAGCACCAGAGCAATTCAAGGGATGGTGAATGTTATAATGAATTACATGTTAATTAGCCTACAATTTATTAGTTTTTATTTTAATACCACGCTATAGGGCATACTATCTTGAGACTGAAATACACAAACAATGCTGCTTCCGTACATATATTACATGAATCATCACCTGGTGAAGAAGTGATACCAGGGACATGTAGCTTTAGCCTCAGTCTTTTAGGGTTATATTATATATGCAGCCATCAAGTACATGTTCAAGACGCTTTTACAGGGTTCTCATTTTACAGTGTGTCAAATTGAAACATCAGCTGGAGACAAACTGCTCAGCTCACTCATAGTTGAGGCATTGGCATTAGCTTACATTAGCTAGCTACATTTATAAAATCTGCTAGTGAGAGTCAACATTTTAGTCAACAAAATCCAAGTCGGAATGAGAGGCCTGCTTTTGTTTACTTCTGTGAGGGACTGAAGACTGAGTGTTTCAAAAATAACTGTCAATTTTGATGGAAAGTCTGCCAACTTTACACTGTAAAATCCATATGTGCAGAATGGAAAGTGTGGTGGGGCTTCGTGAAGGGTCAATTCTTGGCGCAGGTTTATGAAAAATTCTTGCACACATGTGGGAAGACAATAGAGCCCAACCACCATTATTGCTTTTGTTGATGATGCTTCCTTTTGAACAACTTAAAGACTGACTGTCCTCCAAGAAACCCCATCTGATTTGTTCTTCTACTAGCTCAGAGACTCATTCTCTTGTAATGACAATCAATGAATCCCCCCTCATTTAAACTTTGGGTTAAGGAAGTGCTATCTCAGACATCATAGAAACAAATCCTGAGGTAAGTTTATTTCTACTTTTGGCTTTTTGCCAAACAGTGCAGCTGGAGTGAGACAGGAAAGGGAGTAGAGAGTAGGGATGACATGCAGCAGGCTGCTGTGGTTAGGACACAGAGCTCAGTTTAGTTTAGGGGACCTTGTTCTCCTTTGTAGAATTAGTTGAGAACCTATCCTCTATCTAATAACAATATGCTTTGAATATCCATGCACAGCTACGAGAAGTCAGCTGGAATTAATGTTACACAACGATGGCAATTTGCATGCTTGAATATGTATTTTTTTTTTAAATTATTTTTACCTGTTTTTATTTCTGCAATTTCATTTTATTTATTCATCCCTTTTGTTTTTTGTTTCCCCCTATGGCCCTGGGGTAGGTGTGGGGAGGGGCTGCTCAGTATTTGTGTGCTCTTGTTAACAAAAAAAGAAAAAAGAACAAACAAACCAAAACTAAATTAATTTATTTTATTTTATTCTTATTATTCTGTCTGAAAAAGAAAAAAGAGTATAAGAATTCTTGGTGGTTATACCCTGCCACAAAATTTGAAATGCATGACTGGCTTGTCTGGCAGGAAATGTATGCAATAAGAATTGTTAGAATGACTTCAGTTGATTTCAGTTTTAATAATATTGTTACACCGGTTCTTTCTCGATTACTTTAAGGACTACTCCAGCAACTTAGTGTTGCACTTTCATTGAGTTACAGGGTTCACAAGAGACAAATTAAAAAAGGACTGTCAAAATCAAAGCAGCAAAGGCCAAGATGTCGTCATCATTGAAAGCTCCCTTCAGAGGTACAGAGCACATTACACAACTATTTTCACAGGTTTAGAAGTCCTTACTGAAATACTGTGTTCCTTGAGGACTACACAGGGAAGAAAGTGATGTGGTGGGAAGTGAACATGAAAAGAATTCAACATGACTCATTTCTGCTGCACACGCCCACATTTTAAAGTCAATCGGCATATAAGGCCAAGAACAATCCTAACATTTTGTGACTGCACAGAAAGTTAAGTCCAACATCAGAGAAAATTGCATGACATTATCCAAAGACAACTTCCAAGTAATATTTCCTGGACAGAAACCTAGTTTCTGTTTGGGTGTTAGTGTCAGTTTTGGTAAGACCAACAGGCTGTTGATCCTGTAGTTTAGGGGGCCAAAGGAAGCATGGTATGGACACTGTAAGGATGTCATCATGACTCATGTCGAAAACACTTAATTTGAGTTTTTATTTTTTGTTACTATCAGTTTATTTACTTTTATGTCCTAAGGTGGTTTCTGTATGTGAGGTGGGGTTCTTGTAGTTTTTGTTTTGTGTGAGCTCACCAAGCAAAATTTCTATTGACTACGTTGACATGGCAAAGAGATACAGATGTATTTTTGTGTTACAGATGAATTACAAGAATTTGAAGGCATAAAATGTATATACTGACACCTCAAAAAGCTAAATGATTCAATCTCCTTGCGTTCACTCTCTCCATTTCACACATAGCACTGCTGTCACAGTGTATTTTTTCTTGGCCAGCCCATACACAAAGGTATTCACTGTACATACTTGAAATAGTGGAACTGAGTTTCAAAATGTGTAGGTGGCAAGTGAAACCTAGAGATCAGAATATGTGATAAGATTTCCATCATAATCCATTGTGATGGCTGATCTTCCTGGATATATTAGATCCACTGGTGTCAGTGATTTGGTAAAAGTCTCTTAATTGATCAAATCAGTCAATCAAAATTAATCAAATGTAGAGGAGACAATTTATGTTTCCAGTGTGCTTTTGGATAGTGGTCACACATCTAATGCAATCTAGCAAAGTATTCCAGGAACGAAGATCATAAAAACCAAAAGCTGCCTCCCCAGTTTTAGATGTAACCATTGGAATGAAGCTGGCTGAGCTGAGAGGGTTTCAACTTCTAACGAAAATAGGAGAGAGAATGAAATGAAAGAACAAACAAGTTTGTGGTGGCCTGTCACTGTTTTAATGTTGTGGTGTTGGATAGTATGGCCCATAGAGGTACAAGCTAAACAACAGTTCTGACTCCTAGGGACCACACATAGTGTGTGATATTAAAATAAAAAAGTAAACTAGATAATAGTAGATCAATAAAATAATAAAACAAACATGAGTTTGAAAGTGAGACGCCCAAGGAACATCAAAACTAGATTATAATTTAGTGAAGTCGGAGAAAAGCTCTCCTCCTTGAACCGACACCTTATCATGGTGGAGGAGTTTGAGTACCCGAATGATCCTAGAGGCTATGTTGTCCAGGGCTTAATGCCCCTAGTAGGATTTCCCAAGGCAAACAGGTTCTAGGTGACGGGTCAGACTAAGAGCAGTTCGAAAGCTCCTATGAAGAAGAAGCAATCAAGGAAGCGTACATCGCCCGGATTGACGTCACTGGGGCCCCACCCTGGAGCCACGCCTGGTGGCTGGGACCCGGCCGGGCGCAGCCTGAAGGAGCAACATGGGCCCGCCTTCCCGTAGGCCCACCACCCGCAAGAAGGATCAGAAGGGGCCGGTGCTATGTTGTTACGAACACCATGTTCAACATCCATCACTGCACGTGGCACCAGGACACCCTAGGCCGCCCTTTGTCACCAGTTCTGTTCATTATTTTTATGGACAGAATTTCTAGGCGCAGCCAGGGGCCGGAGGGGGTTCAGTTCGGGAGCCGGCAGATTTCATCTCTGCTTTTTGCGGATGATGTTGTCTTGTTGGCTCCCTCGAGCCAGGACCTTCAGCATGCACTGGGGCGGTTTGCAGCCGAGTGTGAAGCAGCTGGGATGAGAGTCAGCACCTCCAAGTCCGAGGCCATGGTTCTCGACGGGAAAAAGGTGGCTTGCTCCCTCCAGGTTGGGAGAGAGTTCCTGCCTCAAGTGGAGGAGTTGAAGTATCTTGGGATCTTGTTCACGAGTGAGGGAAGGATGGAGCGTGAGATTGACAGGCGGATCGGTGCAGCGGCAGCAGTAATGTGGTCGCTGTACCGGTCTGTCGTGGTGAAGAAGGAGCTGAGCCGAAAGGTGAAGCTCTCGATTTACCGGTCAATCTACGTTCCTACCCTCACCTATGGTCATGAACTTTGGGTCATGACTGACAGAACGAGGTCCCGGATACAAGCGGCTGAAATGAGTTTCCTCCGCAGGGTGGCAGGGTGCTCGCTTAGAGATGCGTGAGGCACTGTGTCACCTGGGAGGAGCTCAGAGTAGAGTTGCTGGTCCTGCATATCGAGAGGAGTCAGCTGAGGTGGTTTGGGCATCTCTATTGGATGCCCCCTGGATGGATGGAGAAAAGCTGAATGCTCTTCTGCATAAAACTGCACATTGCAAATTTGTATTGAAGCACCTTGCCGTAACTATCCATTGATTTCATGGAATGTTGATTAAATACAATCAGAAACAACAAAAATATGGATAAATCCAGCAGCAAATGAAATAATGGTATCAAGCCTTATCAAACAATTGTTTAATGCCAACAAATACAGAACAGACAATTAGTATGAAGCAGAGACTTTCAAACATTTTTACATTCCCTGGACAAAGAATGCAAAAAGTAACATTTTGACCTAATGATAAATTTAGCAGACTGAATATATTCCTATTCATCCTAATGTGTACAAATATGCCAAATTCCATGGCAATCCATCCAGTAGTTGTTTTGATGTTTTAGTGTGGACAGACCAACATTGCCACACCTAGAGCCACACCATTAATGTGACCAAAAATATAGCGTTCAGCAGGGAAAAGTAACAAGAAAAGTAAGAAGACATACAATGTTGGTCCAAAAAGGAAAAATAAAACAGTAAATAATACATTTTAAAAAAGTCAAAAAGTCCCATTATTAGATCTTTCATGACTATATGCACAAATTTGTTAATTAATGTAAGGCACAAAATAAAATAAAATAAAAAAAAAAAAACCCTCTAATTTACACCTTATCAAATTGATGGCAGCAAAGCCAAAAACAGCTGCTTAGTACCTCTGTGTCTTCAGGTTGCCTATAAAAACAATACAACTTCTAATAATAATAATGCAGTTTTCCAGTAAGCTTGACCTCATTTTTCCTTAAAAGTAAGTGGGAATTGGAAATAATGTGAACATTTCAGCCTTGGTTTAAAGCTGCAGTAGGTAACTTGTAGAAAAGTAATTTTTTTGTCATATTTGCTAAAACTGTCCTTATGCCCAGACAGCAGTACATGAAACATGTAATCTGTGAAAAAAAATGGCTCCATTGGTCCCACCTACTGCTCCTACTGCGATTTGCAAGAATCCACCCCGCCCAACACAAAACAACCAATCAGAGCCAGAGGAGTGTCTGAGGGCGTGTCTGACATCTGTCAATCACTACTTACACATGTTGTGAACCGCCCCCTCCCTCCGCTCATGCCTGCTGCCACTCAGTCAAACAGGTCTGTGAGTGGCATCAGGAGGCTAGTGAAAGCTATGGCAGAGCAACAGCCACCTGCGAAGGAGAAACTGCCAACAACAGCATACAGCTAAGACAACAAATAACCATAAAGCTAATATGTTAGCGACTGTGATGTAGCAGCTGGGCAGAGTTAGCTTGTTTCTGATGCTAAGGCTAACGTCACTGGTTGTCACGGCAGCTGCGCAGACGCTGCAGGGAGGGGCTTGGAGGCAGGGCATGAGTGCAGGGAGAGGGAGGGGGAGTGACGTGTGTTGGTTCAAATTTTCAGGCTAAGTCTGCTCTCTTCTTGATCTTACCTACTGCAGCTTTAAACACACACTATACAGTAGGACTCTGGTCCTTATCTGTGATAGAACCAGAGATGTGGTTTAGTTTAGTCAAAATAATGCTTATTAATGTGGGAGCTGAAAGATTAGTCACATCTGAATTTTGATCTCTTGAGGAAGATTTACAGTAATTGGGCCTACAGATAGCCAGCCAAGAATTGCATCACTTGTAATGAGTGATGCAGAGGAAGCGTAGGTTGACCACAGTTTCACAATGCTTTGAAAGAATGGACAATAAATGGCCATTATCAAGCAGCCTTAATGTCCAAGACCAACAGGCACACATCCTGCAGCTGCAGAGGGAAAGGTCAAGCATGCAGACAGAGGAAATGTTCTATGTTTAGAGGGGTTCACCCGTCTCATAACTGTCTTTTGTTTTCCCTCATTCTTCTTTTGCCCGCTCCTCCCACCCCCACACAATGACACATGCTCATGGACTGTCATCCTCTGTCTCTCCCTGTCTCTCTGTCTCTCTCTTTGGCTTACAGAGAGTGGGAAATGAGAATCAGTGACAGATAGCTAATGTTGATTTTGTAAGACAGTGTATAAGTGATCAGGTATAGAGTGCACTGATGAATGCTTTCTCAAGAGCTGCAAGTGGAAGCATCATTTTTAGCCTCATTTTCAAACATCTTTTTGGGGGGCTTGGGGAAGAAGTATCCCTTACTTGCTCTGCCAATTAACCCAAATCTCTATTTTTCTTGTTTTTTGTATAACTGGTGCCATGCATTTCTCTATACTAAATTCACTTGTTTAAAACTCTTCCCACAGTCAGCACAGCAGTAGTCCATGTGGACTCACAGAACTGTGGATCACTTGTCCTAGATCTAGATTTTCATTATATTTTAATAAATACTTTTTGTGACATTTTTGTTTCGTGGTGTGCCTTGTGATTTTTCTTATGTAAAATATGTGCCGTGGCTGAAAAAGGTTGGCGAACACTGCTCTCAAACCATAGTGATCCATATCATTATGTTACCTGTTAATTTCTTTTAGGTCATTGTGTATTGAATCACAAAATGTTCTTGTTGGAAACAAATCTTGTCATTATTCTGGTCCAACAGTTGATCTTAAGATTGTATGAAGTGATCCCTGCATTAAAGGCAACTGTGTGAACAGTTTTGAAAAATCAACTCTGTATACAGAAATGTGTTTTACCAATTGTAAAAAACCTCCATGAAATGTTGACTTTAACAAGTTAAATACTTGTATTTAAACAACATACCAGAACTTGACAGACAGGTTTCAGTAAAAACAACCAAATGTTGGAAGGCGCATTAATTTGTGTGGAGGTAAAAAGATGTCAGACGTCAAGAATCTTGTAAGGGAAAAGGAATATATAAGAAAGTAAAAACAAATTTCTGGTGGTAAAAACATGTATAAAGGTTGAATTGAAAGGAATGAAAGCATGTGGGATCAAGTATCATGTGATAAACAAGATAATCAGTGAGTGATATCAAAGCTGTAGTCATATATATATATATATATATATATATA